>CAWUFW010007618.1:600000-986791 GCA_963921515.1 Calotriton arnoldi
TTCACTGGCTTTGCTGCTGTGGCAGCTTCTCGTGTGTCCAAGGGATTGGAAGGTCGGGGCCCGCCATGGACTTTGGGGCGAAAACAAGGTGGTTGTGAGGTTATTTAACCACATGCTGGGCGGCGTGTATTGTCATTGCTGCCCCCGCCGGACATGACCCCCGATTTCTGAGGCTGAAGCGGTTTGGGGACTCGAGGAGGCGCTTTGTTTCTTTCAAGCAGGAAATTGGTTTTCAATCTCACGAACTGTTTTGCCATCCCCGCATGACCATTTGGTGTTATACTCCCTATGCGACACCTACCTGGACTCATCACGATGCATTCTGGGTGTTGCAGTCCACTGGAACTGCGTGAACTGACAACAGGTGTGCAGACATCCATAAGGGGCGGAGCGGGCCCTCCACCAATAAGAGGGCGGCAGAACTTCTGACCGTGATGTGGAAGCCTCCTGGATACTTGGGCGCTGATGAAGGCTGATAATTGCCGAAATGCATTCGCCATGCAAGAAATAAAGATCGCTTCCAAAATGTTCCCCTGTGTGGTCTCTGCTCTCTCGCAAGAAGGAGGTACTGTTGCATATTTTCGTGTCAGCCAGAGACACGTTCCAGAGACCCCCGCCTCACAAGTTGGCCCTGACTTCACTGGCTTTGCTGCTGTGGCAGCTTCTCGTGTGTCCAAGGGATTGGAAGGTCGGGGCCCGCCATGGACTTTGGGGCGAAAACAAGGTGGTTGTGAGGTTATTTAACCACATGCTGGGCGGCGTGTATTGTCATTGCTGCCCCCGCCGGACATGACCCCCGATTTCTGAGGCTGAAGCGGTTTGGGGACTCGAGGAGGCGCTTTGTTTCTTTCAAGCAGGAAATTGGTTTTCAATCTCACGAACTGTTTTGCCATCCCCGCATGACCATTTGGTGTTATACTCCCTATGCGACACCTACCTGGACTCATCACGATGCATTCTGGGTGTTGCAGTCCACTGGAACTGCGTGAACTGACAACAGGTGTGCAGACATCCATAAGGGGCGGAGCGGGCCCTCCACCAATAAGAGGGCGGCAGAACTTCTGACCGTGATGTGGAAGCCTCCTGGATACTTGGGCGCTGATGAAGGCTGATAATTGCCGAAATGCATTCGCCATGCAAGAAATAAAGATCGCTTCCAAAATGTTCCCCTGTGTGGTCTCTGCTCTCTCGCAAGAAGGAGGTACTGTTGCATATTTTCGTGTCAGCCAGAGACACGTTCCAGAGACCCCCGCCTCACAAGTTGGCCCTGACTTCACTGGCTTTGCTGCTGTGGCAGCTTCTCGTGTGTCCAAGGGATTGGAAGGTCGGGGCCCGCCATGGACTTTGGGGCGAAAACAAGGTGGTTGTGAGGTTATTTAACCACATGCTGGGCGGCGTGTATTGTCATTGCTGCCCCCGCCGGACATGACCCCCGATTTCTGAGGCTGAAGCGGTTTGGGGACTCGAGGAGGCGCTTTGTTTCTTTCAAGCAGGAAATTGGTTTTCAATCTCACGAACTGTTTTGCCATCCCCGCATGACCATTTGGTGTTATACTCCCTATGCGACACCTACCTGGACTCATCACGATGCATTCTGGGTGTTGCAGTCCACTGGAACTGCGTGAACTGACAACAGGTGTGCAGACATCCATAAGGGGCGGAGCGGGCCCTCCACCAATAAGAGGGCGGCAGAACTTCTGACCGTGATGTGGAAGCCTCCTGGATACTTGGGCGCTGATGAAGGCTGATAATTGCCGAAATGCATTCGCCATGCAAGAAATAAAGATCGCTTCCAAAATGTTCCCCTGTGTGGTCTCTGCTCTCTCGCAAGAAGGAGGTACTGTTGCATATTTTCGTGTCAGCCAGAGACACGTTCCAGAGACCCCCGCCTCACAAGTTGGCCCTGACTTCACTGGCTTTGCTGCTGTGGCAGCTTCTCGTGTGTCCAAGGGATTGGAAGGTCGGGGCCCGCCATGGACTTTGGGGCGAAAACAAGGTGGTTGTGAGGTTATTTAACCACATGCTGGGCGGCGTGTATTGTCATTGCTGCCCCCGCCGGACATGACCCCCGATTTCTGAGGCTGAAGCGGTTTGGGGACTCGAGGAGGCGCTTTGTTTCTTTCAAGCAGGAAATTGGTTTTCAATCTCACGAACTGTTTTGCCATCCCCGCATGACCATTTGGTGTTATACTCCCTATGCGACACCTACCTGGACTCATCACGATGCATTCTGGGTGTTGCAGTCCACTGGAACTGCGTGAACTGACAACAGGTGTGCAGACATCCATAAGGGGCGGAGCGGGCCCTCCACCAATAAGAGGGCGGCAGAACTTCTGACCGTGATGTGGAAGCCTCCTGGATACTTGGGCGCTGATGAAGGCTGATAATTGCCGAAATGCATTCGCCATGCAAGAAATAAAGATCGCTTCCAAAATGTTCCCCTGTGTGGTCTCTGCTCTCTCGCAAGAAGGAGGTACTGTTGCATATTTTCGTGTCAGCCAGAGACACGTTCCAGAGACCCCCGCCTCACAAGTTGGCCCTGACTTCACTGGCTTTGCTGCTGTGGCAGCTTCTCGTGTGTCCAAGGGATTGGAAGGTCGGGGCCCGCCATGGACTTTGGGGCGAAAACAAGGTGGTTGTGAGGTTATTTAACCACATGCTGGGCGGCGTGTATTGTCATTGCTGCCCCCGCCGGACATGACCCCCGATTTCTGAGGCTGAAGCGGTTTGGGGACTCGAGGAGGCGCTTTGTTTCTTTCAAGCAGGAAATTGGTTTTCAATCTCACGAACTGTTTTGCCATCCCCGCATGACCATTTGGTGTTATACTCCCTATGCGACACCTACCTGGACTCATCACGATGCATTCTGGGTGTTGCAGTCCACTGGAACTGCGTGAACTGACAACAGGTGTGCAGACATCCATAAGGGGCGGAGCGGGCCCTCCACCAATAAGAGGGCGGCAGAACTTCTGACCGTGATGTGGAAGCCTCCTGGATACTTGGGCGCTGATGAAGGCTGATAATTGCCGAAATGCATTCGCCATGCAAGAAATAAAGATCGCTTCCAAAATGTTCCCCTGTGTGGTCTCTGCTCTCTCGCAAGAAGGAGGTACTGTTGCATATTTTCGTGTCAGCCAGAGACACGTTCCAGAGACCCCCGCCTCACAAGTTGGCCCTGACTTCACTGGCTTTGCTGCTGTGGCAGCTTCTCGTGTGTCCAAGGGATTGGAAGGTCGGGGCCCGCCATGGACTTTGGGGCGAAAACAAGGTGGTTGTGAGGTTATTTAACCACATGCTGGGCGGCGTGTATTGTCATTGCTGCCCCCGCCGGACATGACCCCCGATTTCTGAGGCTGAAGCGGTTTGGGGACTCGAGGAGGCGCTTTGTTTCTTTCAAGCAGGAAATTGGTTTTCAATCTCACGAACTGTTTTGCCATCCCCGCATGACCATTTGGTGTTATACTCCCTATGCGACACCTACCTGGACTCATCACGATGCATTCTGGGTGTTGCAGTCCACTGGAACTGCGTGAACTGACAACAGGTGTGCAGACATCCATAAGGGGCGGAGCGGGCCCTCCACCAATAAGAGGGCGGCAGAACTTCTGACCGTGATGTGGAAGCCTCCTGGATACTTGGGCGCTGATGAAGGCTGATAATTGCCGAAATGCATTCGCCATGCAAGAAATAAAGATCGCTTCCAAAATGTTCCCCTGTGTGGTCTCTGCTCTCTCGCAAGAAGGAGGTACTGTTGCATATTTTCGTGTCAGCCAGAGACACGTTCCAGAGACCCCCGCCTCACAAGTTGGCCCTGACTTCACTGGCTTTGCTGCTGTGGCAGCTTCTCGTGTGTCCAAGGGATTGGAAGGTCGGGGCCCGCCATGGACTTTGGGGCGAAAACAAGGTGGTTGTGAGGTTATTTAACCACATGCTGGGCGGCGTGTATTGTCATTGCTGCCCCCGCCGGACATGACCCCCGATTTCTGAGGCTGAAGCGGTTTGGGGACTCGAGGAGGCGCTTTGTTTCTTTCAAGCAGGAAATTGGTTTTCAATCTCACGAACTGTTTTGCCATCCCCGCATGACCATTTGGTGTTATACTCCCTATGCGACACCTACCTGGACTCATCACGATGCATTCTGGGTGTTGCAGTCCACTGGAACTGCGTGAACTGACAACAGGTGTGCAGACATCCATAAGGGGCGGAGCGGGCCCTCCACCAATAAGAGGGCGGCAGAACTTCTGACCGTGATGTGGAAGCCTCCTGGATACTTGGGCGCTGATGAAGGCTGATAATTGCCGAAATGCATTCGCCATGCAAGAAATAAAGATCGCTTCCAAAATGTTCCCCTGTGTGGTCTCTGCTCTCTCGCAAGAAGGAGGTACTGTTGCATATTTTCGTGTCAGCCAGAGACACGTTCCAGAGACCCCCGCCTCACAAGTTGGCCCTGACTTCACTGGCTTTGCTGCTGTGGCAGCTTCTCGTGTGTCCAAGGGATTGGAAGGTCGGGGCCCGCCATGGACTTTGGGGCGAAAACAAGGTGGTTGTGAGGTTATTTAACCACATGCTGGGCGGCGTGTATTGTCATTGCTGCCCCCGCCGGACATGACCCCCGATTTCTGAGGCTGAAGCGGTTTGGGGACTCGAGGAGGCGCTTTGTTTCTTTCAAGCAGGAAATTGGTTTTCAATCTCACGAACTGTTTTGCCATCCCCGCATGACCATTTGGTGTTATACTCCCTATGCGACACCTACCTGGACTCATCACGATGCATTCTGGGTGTTGCAGTCCACTGGAACTGCGTGAACTGACAACAGGTGTGCAGACATCCATAAGGGGCGGAGCGGGCCCTCCACCAATAAGAGGGCGGCAGAACTTCTGACCGTGATGTGGAAGCCTCCTGGATACTTGGGCGCTGATGAAGGCTGATAATTGCCGAAATGCATTCGCCATGCAAGAAATAAAGATCGCTTCCAAAATGTTCCCCTGTGTGGTCTCTGCTCTCTCGCAAGAAGGAGGTACTGTTGCATATTTTCGTGTCAGCCAGAGACACGTTCCAGAGACCCCCGCCTCACAAGTTGGCCCTGACTTCACTGGCTTTGCTGCTGTGGCAGCTTCTCGTGTGTCCAAGGGATTGGAAGGTCGGGGCCCGCCATGGACTTTGGGGCGAAAACAAGGTGGTTGTGAGGTTATTTAACCACATGCTGGGCGGCGTGTATTGTCATTGCTGCCCCCGCCGGACATGACCCCCGATTTCTGAGGCTGAAGCGGTTTGGGGACTCGAGGAGGCGCTTTGTTTCTTTCAAGCAGGAAATTGGTTTTCAATCTCACGAACTGTTTTGCCATCCCCGCATGACCATTTGGTGTTATACTCCCTATGCGACACCTACCTGGACTCATCACGATGCATTCTGGGTGTTGCAGTCCACTGGAACTGCGTGAACTGACAACAGGTGTGCAGACATCCATAAGGGGCGGAGCGGGCCCTCCACCAATAAGAGGGCGGCAGAACTTCTGACCGTGATGTGGAAGCCTCCTGGATACTTGGGCGCTGATGAAGGCTGATAATTGCCGAAATGCATTCGCCATGCAAGAAATAAAGATCGCTTCCAAAATGTTCCCCTGTGTGGTCTCTGCTCTCTCGCAAGAAGGAGGTACTGTTGCATATTTTCGTGTCAGCCAGAGACACGTTCCAGAGACCCCCGCCTCACAAGTTGGCCCTGACTTCACTGGCTTTGCTGCTGTGGCAGCTTCTCGTGTGTCCAAGGGATTGGAAGGTCGGGGCCCGCCATGGACTTTGGGGCGAAAACAAGGTGGTTGTGAGGTTATTTAACCACATGCTGGGCGGCGTGTATTGTCATTGCTGCCCCCGCCGGACATGACCCCCGATTTCTGAGGCTGAAGCGGTTTGGGGACTCGAGGAGGCGCTTTGTTTCTTTCAAGCAGGAAATTGGTTTTCAATCTCACGAACTGTTTTGCCATCCCCGCATGACCATTTGGTGTTATACTCCCTATGCGACACCTACCTGGACTCATCACGATGCATTCTGGGTGTTGCAGTCCACTGGAACTGCGTGAACTGACAACAGGTGTGCAGACATCCATAAGGGGCGGAGCGGGCCCTCCACCAATAAGAGGGCGGCAGAACTTCTGACCGTGATGTGGAAGCCTCCTGGATACTTGGGCGCTGATGAAGGCTGATAATTGCCGAAATGCATTCGCCATGCAAGAAATAAAGATCGCTTCCAAAATGTTCCCCTGTGTGGTCTCTGCTCTCTCGCAAGAAGGAGGTACTGTTGCATATATATATATATATATACACAACCCCTACTTCAACGAGAAGAGAGCACGCACACGAGGAGTGCTAGGGTAAGGCTGCTTTTATTCCATAGGGCCTCCTCCGACCCAGCAAACAGAGACGCGTTTCGGCTGGCACAGCAGCCTTTCTCAATCTATATATATATCAAACCAAAGGTTACAGGGACATTATAGTTGGGCTCAGATTTCCCTCATACAAAACCAGTGAAATTCAGCAGATATAGTTACCTGAGCTAACTATAACTATAATTCACTGGGGACCTCCCCCGCACTAATTTTACACATAGCTCCAAGGAGGTGGTGGTCCCCAGGGCTGCGGGGAGCCATGCAGGCCCCCGGCATCACTATATTGTTTGCCCCGGAGAGGTGGCGGTCCCAGGGGCGGGGGGACACGTGGGCACCCCCGCATAATTATTAAACATTGCCCCCAATATTTAGTCCACCCAAAGGCTTCATAATAAAAAGTGCAGGAGCCCACATGTCTTTTTTTTTTAAAAATTGCCACAGATCTGCGGGTCCACCTGCAAACTCACGGCAAAATTAAATTAAAAAAACACTTTTAACCCCTGGCGGGATCCCTGTGGGAACCTCCACATTATCTGGGGAGTCAGGGTATTCCTACCCTGCTCCCTTTTCTTTATTTTTTACTTTTTTTGTAGGGCTTGTCTTCAAGCCGAGTCCCAAGATGGCTGCCAACACTTCCTGGTTGAAATGTTGGCAGCCAATCAAACTTTAGGAGGATTCACAAGCTAACTGCAAGGACTCACGTCCACAGATGTCTATATTTTTTAAACTTAAATATCTCAGAAACTACTGAACAGATTTATAACAAATCACAAAACACATGCTTTCTGGACCAAGAGCTACCTTTCTGCCAACTTTGGTGTAATTCTGTTAGGTTCGGGCTGTACTTGTGTCTAAAATCCCTATTGGAATTTGCATGGGGAAAATGCATTTTGGGAAACCCGTTTTTCTTAGCCCCCACTTGATGAATCACCCCAAAACTTTCAACACAGCAGCTGAACCGCCTGTTGTACTAATTTGGAAACTTTTTTGAATATTCATCACACGGCGCCAAAGTTATTGGCAAAACAAAAAACGCTTTTCCTATGGAAACTAGGTCCTACTAGGCCCCGGGGACCACCACCTCCCCGGCCTGTGCAGAACAAAAGAGGGGAGCCGCATGGCCCCCCTCCTGGAGCCATATGTGGGCCTGGGGACCGCCACGCCACCCCCCAGGGCAAAAGCAAACACTCCGCTTCCAGCAAGCCGGAGCTGTCAAAATGCTCCCGCTTGCTGGAAGCGTAGTTTTCATCTTTTTCCTTGCGTGCAGACATGCGGGCAGGGAAAGAAATGAAAGTATTACTCTCGCACACATGGAGCTGAATTCCAGCAGCTCCCTGTGTGTGAGAGCAATGCTGACTCCCGCAGGAGGTGGGGAGCTAGTTGAGACCGCAGAGGCCTTGAGGATCCCCCTATGTTCCCCACCATGCACACTGGGTGCCCTGGGTTGGACCAGGGCACCCAGGGAGACATGGTCGGGTCCCGGGTGATAGGGTCCTCAGGGCCAAAATCGGCCAGGGAAGGGGGCAGTGTTGCCCCCTCCCCCATTGAATGGTGGCCGGGGGATGGGGTCTTCGGGCCGAAAACAGCCCAGGGAGGGGTGCCATGTGCCCCCCCTCTGTTTTACTTAGTAGTATGCAAATGTCTTCCTGCCTTTTCCCACCTCGATGGGCAGCTTAACAAAAGGCCCGAGCGCTTTTCTAGCTGATTTTGGTGATGTGGTATTGATGCAGAGGAATACGAGGACATCTCCACTAAATAAAGAAGCACTTATTTCATTTAGTCAACAGGAAGTACTCCAGTTTGGTGGAGATTCACCTCTGGTGGTCTCAAGGTGCTGAGGGGGGGGCTGTTAAAGAGCCAGGTCATTAGGTCCTTCCTGAACTGTGTCAACAACGTGGCTTGCCTGAGGTGGAGGGTTCCAGGTCTTGGTGGCGAGGTAGGAGAAGGATCTTCCTCCGGTTCTGGTGTTGTGGATCCATGAGATGGAGGCCAGGGCGAGATGGGCAGAGCGGAGTTGCCTGGGGGGTGTGTGGAAGTTGAGGCAATAGTTGAGATATGCTGGTCCTGTGCCGTGCAGAACTTTGTAGGCATGTGTGAGGAGCTTGAAGGTGATTCTCTTGTTGACTGGGAGCCAGTGGAGTTGTCCAAGGTGTTGTGTCATGTGGCTGCGACAGGGGATTTCGAGGACCAGTCTGGCAGCGGCGTTTCGGACGTTCTGTAGTTCCCTGAGCTGCTTCTGGGTGACGCCGGCATAGAGTGCGTTGACGTAGTATAGTCTACTGGTGATGAGTGTATGGGTGACCAACTTTCTGGATTCTGTGGGGAGCCATCTGAAAGTCATTCAAAGCAGGCGGAGCAGGTGGAAACAGGATGAGGATACTGCATTGATTTGGCTTTTCATTGAGAGCGAGGAGTCCAGTATGATGCCAAGGTTGCGTGCATGGTCCGTCTGGGGTGGGAGAAGTTCTTAGCGTGGCGGGCCACCAGAAGTCGTCCTAGGCTGAGGGGGTGGGTCCCAGGATGAGTACTTAATTTTTGTCCGAGTTGAGCTTGAGGCAGCTGTCTCGCATCCAAGTAGTGACTGCCTTCATTCCGTTGTGTAAGTTGATTCTGGCTGTTGTGGGTTCGTTGGTGAGGGAGATGATCAGCTGGGTGTCATTGGTGTATGAGACAATGTTGAGGCCGTGGCTTCTGAGGATGGCTGTGAATTCTCAGCTACTTCAAGGTCCATCAGACATCTCTCAAGGGCAGGCTTCTCAGGGTATTAACACCAATTTGGGAGGCTCACCTGCTGTAGAGCTTGGATCAGATGCCATACTAGTTGAGAAGGGGGCCTCTGCAGACTTGACTAACTTCGAGAGCAATCCTGAGATTCTCTTATCCCTACAAGGGGGTATACCAGTCCCTCCCTTCGCTGTCTCTGATTCTCTTACGCCTAGTAGCAGAAGTGTCAACAGCACTGTTATTACTGCTGTCACTGCAAACACAAGGAGATGATAGACGGAGCACTGAAACTTTTCAGACACTCACCCCCAGTCACAGATCTGGGTTGAATCCATCATCATTCTTTAGCTCACTTCGCCACCTCAGTTCAGACCCAGCTATATGCAAATCAGTCTTGACCCTGTGCCTCATGGGAACAGTCCAGCCCGAACTGCCAAGCCAGGACTTCCCTAAACCGGAAATAAGCATCCTGGGACCGGTTTCTGGGTAACACCCTTCATCAGCCAGGCTAGCTTGAATCCAGTGGCAAAGTGAGCAAGGGACCCACGTCTGGGCATACCCTGCCAACTTAGGGCGAACAAAGCAAACACAAGGAGATGATGGACGGAGCACTGAAACTTTTCAGACACTCACCCCCAGTCACAGATCTGAGTTGAATCCATCATCATTCTTTAGCTAACTTCGCCACCTCAGTTCAGACCCAGCTATATGCAAATCAGTCTTGACCCTGTGCCTCATCTGAACAGTCCAGACCGAACTGCCAAGCCATGTCTTCCCTGGACCGGAAACAAGCATCCTGAGGGCTGTTAGCCCGAAACTGGTCTCAGGATGCTTGTTTCCGGTCCAGGGAAGACATGGCTTGGCAGTTCGGTCTGGACTGTTCCCATGAGGCACAGGGTCAAGACTGATTTGCATATAGCTGTGTCCGAACTGGGGTGGCAAAGTGAGCTAAAGAACGATGATGGATTCAACCCAGATCTGTGACTGGGGGTGAGTGTCTGAAAGGTTTCAGCGCTCCGTCCATCATTTCCTTGTGTTTGCTTTGTTCGCCCTAAGTTGGCAGGGTATGCACAGACTTGGGTCCCTTGCTCAGTTTGCCACTGGATTCAAGCTAGCCTGGCTGATGAGGGCTGTTAGCCCGAAACCGGTGTCAGGATGCTTGTTTCCGGTCCAGGGAAGACATGGCTTGGCAGTTCGATCTGGACTGTTCCCATGAGGCACAGGGTCAAGACTGATTTGCATGTAGCTGTGTCCGAACTGGGGTGGCTAAGTGAGCTAAAGAACGATGATGGATTCAACCCAGATCTGTGACTGGGGGTGAGAGTCTGAAAAGTTCCAGCGCTCCGTCCATCATCTCCTTGTGTTTGCTTTGTTCGCCCTAAGTTGGCAGGGTATGCCCAGACGTGGGTCCGTTGCTCACTTTGCCACTGGATTCAAGCTAGCCTGGCTGATGAGGGCTGTTAGCCCGAAACCGGTCTCAGGATGCTTGTTTCCGGTCCAGGGAAGACATGGCTTGGCAGTTTGGTCTGGACTGTTCCCATGAGGCACAGGGTCAAGACTGATTTGCATATAGCTATGTCCGAACTGGGGTGGCGAAGTGAGCTAAAGAACGATGATGGATTCAACCCAGATCTGTGACTGGGGGTGAGTGTCTGAAAAGTTTCAGCGCTCTGTACATCATCTCCTTGTGTTTGCTTTGTTCGCCCTAAGTTGGCAGGGTATGCCCAGACGTGGGTCCCTTGCTCACTTTGCCACTGGATTCAAGCTAGCCTGGCTGATGAGGGCTGTTAGCCCGAAACCGGTCTCAGGATGCTTGTTTCCAGTCCAGGGAAGATATGGCTTGGCAGTTTGGTCTGGACTGTTCCCATGAGGCATAGGGTCAAGACTGATTTGCATATAGCTGTGTCTGAACTGGGGTGGCGAAGTGAGCTAAAGAACGATGATGGATTCAACCCAGATCTGTGACTGGGGGTGAGTGTCTGAAAAGTTTCAGCGCTTCGTCCATCATCTCCTTGTGTTTGCTTTGTTCGCCCTAAGTTGGCAGGGTATGCCCAGACGTGGGTCCCTTGCTCACTTTGCCACTGGAATCAAGCTAGCCTGGCTGATGAGGGCTGTTAGCCCGAAACCGGTCTCAGGTTGCTTGTTTCCGGTCCAGGGAAGACATGGCTTGGCAGTTCTGTCTGGACTGTTCCCATGAGGCACAGGGTCAAGACTGATTTGCATATAGCTGTGTCCGAACTGGGGTGGCAAAGTGAGCTAAAGAACAATGATGGATTCAACCCAGATCTGTGACTGGGGGTGAGTGTCTGAAAAGTTTCAGCGCTCCGTCCATCATCTCCTTGTGTTTGCTTTGTTCGCCCTAAGTTGGCAGTGTATGCCCAGACGTGGGTCCCTTGCTCACTTTGCCACTGGATTCAAGCTAGCCTGGCTGATGAGGGCTGTTAGCCCAAAACCTGTCTCAGGATGCTTGTTTCCGGTCCAAGGAAGACATGGCTTGGCAGTTCGGTCTGGACTGTTCCCATGAGGCACAGGGTCAAGACTGATTTGCATACAGCTGTGTCCGAACTGGGGTGGCGAAGTGAGCTAAAGAACGATGATGGATTCAACCCAGATCTGTGACTGGGGGTGAGTGTCTGAATAGTTTCAGCGCTCCGTCCATCATCTCCTTGTGTTTGCATTACTGCTGTCACTACCAGTTCTACCATTGATGATGAGACCCAGTCTGTTGAATCTGCCAGCCCATCACCTGGTCAGAAGAAAGGCAAAACTAAAGCCGCAAGGCACTACAAAAAAAAGGAGTAGATCAGCAGGGCGTCTCATGAGACAGTAAGATTACTGCTGGGAAGCTGGGCACAGTCAGCAGTCCTTTGTGCAAGTGAGTCACGGCAAAGGGCAAAGTAAAAAACCTGATATCCCCACTCTCCGTCTCTGGACCAGGAATTGGATACAACCCAAAGTACGCTGCTAAGGGAGGCAGCCAAGATTCAACTATCACCGCGATGACAGATTCGACTATACACGTAAACTGTGTAAATTCGACTGGCTGTTCTGCTCTTGCTTCCCCAGCTTTTACAGCTTCTATGGGTGATACCGAGCCGATTGCTCTAGCCACTACTTCCACTTCTATTGAGCCTTCAGCTGCAATGATTCTTCAAGTACTACAATAAACCCAAAGAGCAGAAGCGCAAGAACATTATGCACAGGCTAGGGCTGACAGTTTATCAATCCAACAGTCCCTTGCGGAGGTAAATTTCAAAGTGGCATCACTTACATCAGAAATCACGGAGCTTCAACAGCGGGTCGCTGATATGGAAGAACATGCCTCCAGGTCAGCCAAAACCTCAGAAATACACGAGGCCCAACTTACGTTTCTGCAGGGGAAAATCGAGGACTTGGAAAATCGGCAATGCCGCAACAATCTCAGGCTCTTTCGGGTTCCAGAGGGCGAGGAGGGATCCGATCCTCGTGCATTTGTGGTTCAATTATTTCAAAAGGCTTTCCCAGATCTGGCTGACTGGGATTGGGACTGTCAAATTCACGTGCTCACAGATTACCAGCAGTTCTGAACAAGCCCGCAAGACAATACCTTAGGCCTACTCTCATTTATTTTGGGAACATCCTTTTGAGGCAGGCAATATCTATTAAAGCTCAACCTACTTCTCCTATACAACGGGACTCTTTTTCCATTTTCGTCAGATCAGACTTCTGCAGGGCCGGACTGGGAACCGAATCCGGCCCTGGCAAACTGCTCGGCCGGCCCCCTATGGAGGGGTTGAGGGGGTACGGCCGAGCTGTTTGCAACGCCGGTTTCGGCTGATTTTGTTACAGGGGGCCGATATTGCAGGCCCCCGGTAACAAAAATGGCCCCCCAGGGGCCCAAAACCGGCCCCCACCCTGGCGGCCCACCGGGGAAACGCCCGGTGTCCGCTACGGCCAGTCCGGCCCTGGATTTCTGCAAGAACACTATGGATAGGCGCTGGAAACTACATCGGTTCATTGATCCACTAAAAACCGCAGGGGCACAGGTTTTTCTGCAGGAACCTACTCGCCTAAAAGTTATTAAAGATGGACACTCACAGTTAGTTTATAGGGAGCAGGAGACCCAGCAGGCTCTGGCTCAGTGGCGGCAGGAGCCCCCTAAATAAACACATAAATAAATACGCTATCAATTCTTGTTATGGGGGGACAGTGGTCGGCATGCGCATGAGCTTTGCCAAAATACACTCCTGCTTAAGATTGGATCTTCCTAAAATAGTCTTTTCTCCCTTATAATTGCTCTTCTTCTCTTTTCTCTATGCTTTTTGTCTTCTACGTTAAGCACACTCATAGCACGGTATATTACCTATTATGGAGGCAGGGTGGCACTCTGGGTGGGCTGACTCTCGAAGGCTGTCCATCCAGCGACAGTAATGAGGGGGGGATTCCTTCCAATTTTTCCATAGGAACTGTAGTACCTTGTGAGCTAACAATGATGGAACCCTTTTGGCTCCTAATGAACTCCGTAGAGCTATGACATAATGAATAGAGTGCATTGCAGTGAAGGCTGTTTTGTTGAGTTCGCAGTTACACGCAAACGAATAAAGATGTGTGATACCTATCTCTGTGTGTTGCGTAGTCATTGGCGGGTCCCCCGGCTGGGAAGACGCTACAAGTGGCTACCAGATAGGGATAAGTAACCCGAACATTGATAGTGCTCTCTCAGAGAGTTTGCCGTGGCCCAAGCAAACTGATTGTGTGTGTCACGTGTGCCGTCAACGAAGTACAGAATCAATGCTGAATGCATGTGGAGTCAAAGCGCAGTTCCATCGGCTGTGAAGCAGTTGAAAACAAAAGCATTGACAGAGAATCTACATGAGTTGGTCGAGAACCTGTTGGTCAGGCCATACATAAAGGCACCACGCTACTACGCAACATAGAGCCATACCTTGGACAGGGTGATAATGCTGTGATTACAAGCGATGCCAAGCAGAGATCAACCTGGTGCCCACAAGTACAAAGCAACAGCCAAGTGCAAGATTGCACAGTGATTATAAATGCTGCGAGGCAGAGATCAACCAGGTGTAAGCAAGTGCACAGAGGTGCCAGATGGAAAGTGACTTAGATGCAAGAAACGGTTGTCTGCTTACCAGAAGTAATTAAAGAGAGTCTTCATATCGTAGTACTGGGCACAGCAGCCCAAGGAGAAGTGCCTGGGGTTGTGCTTAAGGATCCATCCATACCCGATGAGGCGAACCAATAAAGACGCTGAGGGGGGCTCAGAACAACTCCACAGTTCTTGGAAGAGTGAAAGTCAGCGAGGGGTTCGGAATGGTGGCAGGTTGTTGTTCCAATGGAGACCTAGAAGAAAATCAAATTTCCAGTTATCATCAAGGATGATCCAGAGGCCAGTACGTCACAAGATCGCAGATAGAATGAGCTAGAAGCAGTGGCCGAAAGACCGCCATGTCCTGCCTGAGTAAGTTCCACACTGGTCTACAATGCTGCTGCTTTCTTGAAACCACCATCATCATTTGATACCACCAAAAAGCGAAATATTGGCGACGATGGACTACTTGGATTGAGACATTTGAAGATTTCATTGATGCACTTGAAGAGATTGATAACAAAAAGATTATCAAATACCTCCAAAATCTTGTTGGTGATGGCATAAAGAAGTCATAAAGAAAATGCCACAAACTGATGAAGAAATCACGTACAGTCCCATTAAAGAAACCTTAAATCTCAAGTTCAATCCAATGCCAAATGTTGACTATGAAAGATACATTTTCAGTCATGAATGACAGAGAGATGGCGAAACCATCTTTGAATTTGTAGAAAGACTTGACACACTCATCAAACACTGCAATTTCAATGAATTTAATGATGAAGAAGCTATACGTCTCAGGGTCATTGATGGATGCTTTTCCGATTCATTCAGACAGTGAATGCTAAGAGAAACTCTGAGTCTGGAACGAGTGTTAATGGCTGCTAGAGTTGAAGAGCATGCTGATCGACAAACTGCTGACATTGAGGCCGGAGGTGACCAGAATAAATCAGTCATGACTGTGAAAAGTAAGTCAAAGCACAAGACTGAAGGACACAAGATGATGTCTACAAGTAAAAATAAGCTATGTTTTAGATGTGGATTTTCGTTTCCATACAATGGCAAATGTCCCGCCATTGGACAGATATGTAAGGGCTGTGGGAAGGAGAACCATTTTGTGACATGTTCAAAGCACAGGGAAAAAAAAGTGCGTCATGGCGCGAAGACAAAATGGCCGCTGGAACGTTCCCAAAGCAACGTTCGACGCTTATCCATAAGACCCAGCAGAGATGTCAGCTATGACAAATCAACACTGAACTAAGTCGATTGTCATCTACCTCATCGTCAAACAGTTCATCCATAGCCGCATCAAGTGAAATTGAAGAATATGGTTGGGCCTTGCTGGTTTACTTCAGAAAAGTGTGCGCATATTGGAGTGACCGGATGTGAAGAAAAATGTCAGTCAAAGAAAAGTCCTTATGCCAAAGCACCAAAGTCTTTCAAACATTGTCCGAAAATTACACTGAAAGTAAATGCTAGTTCGATACCTTTCATCATCATACTGGTGAATGGATAAACATTATGCCTGACGAGAAATATTATGAATTACATCCCTCACCACAACCTATGACGTTGGCAACCAAAGTGTATACAGGGGCTGCACCGACACCCTTAAAAAATCAAGGCTCATTTGCAGCACCGATGAAACACAAGAAAACGAAGGTGCAAGCACCCATCCATGTGTTTCAAGGGACAGGGTCAGGCGCCTGTCTACTCAGCTTCAGCACAGCTGCTGATATGGGACTAATTTTCATGAACTACAACATGAATGCTCACCATGAAATAGTAAGTCAGTTCCCTTCATTATTTTATGGTTTGGGTAAGCTCAAGACTATGAAAGTAAAGTTGCATATTAATGAGCATGTCCATCCTATAGCTCAAAGACATAGGCGAATTGCTTTTCATTTACAAGATGCTCATGAAAAGGAACTTGTATCGCTACTTAAGCATGATATTGAGCGTTACACTGGTCCAATGCCATGGGTTTCTCCCATTGTGGTGGTGCCCAAAAAGGACAGTGAGGGAGCGGTACGCATATGCGTTGACATGCATCAGACAAACAAGGCAATTGAGCGAAAGCGACATCCAGGTCCACGCATTGATGAAATGATAACACAGCTAAATGGTGCAAAGGTCTTCTCTCACCTTGATTTAAATGATTGTTATTATCAGGAAGGGGTGGGAGCACACTGCTGACCTCCCAGCACAGTTCGCCCCTTAGCATTCTGGTAAATGCAGTTTGTAGTGCATGCTTACTTGGTATTTTGCTGGAGTGTTCCACCAAAGTTGGTGCAGATTAGTGCTGTTATCTCTAGACACATATGTTTCTGGATTTTATCCGTCATCAGTAGAGATCAAAAAACGATTTTCATCTGGGGTTGCTGAGCAGGCTGCCGCAATTCTTACAGGTCTCAGTACCTCTCACAGGCGCACAGGTGCATCTCCACAAGCTCGTCAGCTCAATGGCTCAAGGGAGCCTTTTCAAACAGGAAGGGGTGGGAGCACACTGCTGACCTCCCAGCACAGTTCGCCCCTTAGCATTATGGTAAATGCACTTTGTAGTACACGGTTACTTGGTATTTTGCTGGAGTGTTCCACCAAAGTTGGTGCAGATTAGTGCTGTACATCTCTAGACACGTGTTTCTGGATTTTATCCGTCATCAGTAGAGATCAAAAACGATTTTCTTCTGGGGTTGCTGAGCAGGCTGCCACGATTCTTACAGGTCTCAGTACCTCTCACAGGCGCACAGGTGCATCTCCACTAGCTCGTCAGCTCAATGGCTCAAGGGAGCCTTTTTAAACAGGAAGGGGTGGGAGCACACTGCTGATCTCCCAGCACAGTTCGCCCCTTAGCATTCTGGTAAATGCAGTTTGTAGTGCATGCTTACTTGGTATTTTGCTGGAGTGTTCCACCAAAGTTGGTGCAGATTAGTGCTGTTATCTCTAGACACATGTGTTTCTGGATTTTATCCGTCATCAGTAGAGATCAAAAAACGATTTTCATCAGGGGTTGCTGAGCAGGCTGCCGCAATTCTTACAGGTCTCAGTACCTCTCACAGGCGCACAGGTGCATCTCCACAAGCTCGTCAGCTCAATGGCTCAAGGGAGCCTTTTCAAACAGGAAGGGGTGGGAGCACACTGCTGACCTCCCAGCACAGTTCGCCCCTTAGCATTATGGTAAATGCACTTTGTAGTACACGGTTACTTGGTATTTTGCTGGAGTGTTCCACCAAAGTTGGTGCAGATTAGTGCTGTACATCTCTAGACACATGTGTTTCTGGATTTTATCCGTCATCAGTAGAGATCAAAAACGATTTTCTTCTGGGGTTGCTGAGCAGGCTGCCACGATTCTTACAGGTCTCAGTACCTCTCACAGGCGCACAGGTGCATCTCCACTAGCTCGTCAGCTCAATGGCTCAAGGGAGCCTTTTTAAACAGGAAGGGGTGGGAGCACACTGCTGACCTCCCAGCACAGTTCGCCCCTTAGCATTCTGGTAAATGCAGTTTGTAGTGCATGCTTACTTGGTATTTTGCTGGAGTGTTCCACCAAAGTTGGTGCAGATTAGTGCTGTTATCTCTAGACACGTGTTTCTGGATTTTATCCGTCATCAGTAGAGATCAAAAAACGATTTTCATCTGGGGTTGCTGAGCAGGCTGCCGCAATTCTTACAGGTCTCAGTACCTCTCACAGGCGCACAGGTGCATCTCCACAAGCTCGTCAGCTCAATGGCTCAAGGGAGCCTTTTCAAACAGGAAGGGGTGGGAGCACACTGCTGACCTCCCAGCACAGTTCGCCCCTTAGCATTATGGTAAATGCACTTTGTAGTACACGGTTACTTGGTATTTTGCTGGAGTGTTCCACCAAAGTTGGTGCAGATTAGTGCTGTACATCTCTAGACACATGTGTTTCTGGATTTTATCCGTCATCAGTAGAGATCAAAAACGATTTTCTTCTGGGGTTGCTGAGCAGGCTGCCACGATTCTTACAGGTCTCAGTACCTCTCACAGGCGCACAGGTGCATCTCCACTAGCTCGTCAGCTCAATGGCTCAAGGGAGCCTTTTTAAACAGGAAGGGGTGGGAGCACACTGCTGACCTCCCAGCACAGTTCGCCCCTTAGCATTCTGGTAAATGCAGTTTGTAGTGCATGCTTACTTGGTATTTTGCTGGAGTGTTCCACCAAAGTTGGTGCAGATTAGTGCTGTTATCTCTAGACACATGTGTTTCTGGATTTTATCCGTCATCAGTAGAGATCAAAAAACGATTTTCATCTGGGGTTGCTGAGCAGGCTGCCGCAATTCTTACAGGTCTCAGTACCTCCCACAGGCGCACAGGTGCATCTCCACAAGCTCGTCAGCTCAATGGCTCAAGGGAGCCTTTTCAAACAGGAAGGGGTGGGAGCATACTGCTGACCTCCCAGCACAGTTCGCCCCTTAGCATTATGGTAAATGCACTTTGTAGTACACGGTTACTTGGTATTTTGCTGGAGTGTTCCACCAAAGTTGGTGCAGATTAGTGCTGTACATCTCTAGACACATGTGTTTCTGGATTTTATCCGTCATCAGTAGAGATCAAAAACGATTTTCTTCTGGGGTTGCTGAGCAGGCTGCCACAATTCTTACAGGTCTCAGTACCTCTCACAGGCGCACAGGTGCATCTCCACTAGCTCGTCAGCTCAATGGCTCAAGAGAGCCTTTTTAAACAGGAAGGGGTGGGAGCACACTGCTGACCTCCCAGCACAGTTCGCCCCTTAGCATTCTGGTAAATGCAGTTTGTAGTGCATGCTTACTTGGTATTTTGCTGGAGTGTTCCACCAAAGTTGGTGCAGATTAGTGCTGTTATCTCTAGACACATGTGTTTCTGGATTTTATCCGTCATCAGTAGAGATCAAAAACGATTTTCTTCTGGGGTTGCTGAGCAGGCTGCCACGATTCTTACAGGTCTCAGTACCTCTCACAGGCGCACAGGTGCATCTCCACTAGCTCATCAGCTCAATGGCTCAAGGGAGCCTTTTTAAACAGGAAGGGGTGGGAGCACACTGCTGACCTCCCAGCACAGTTCGCCCCTTAGCATTCTGGTAAATGCAGTTTGTAGTGCATGCTTACTTGGTATTGTTATTATCAGTTGGAACTCGATGAAGATTGCAGGTACAGTACAATAGTTTCTACATATGTTGGTCTGTTTCGATACAAAAGACTAAATTTTGGTGTGTCATCCGTTGCAGAACTGTTTCAAGACGTCATTCGATGTATCATGCAGCCTGTGATGAATGCGCTCAATTACAGCAATGACATAGTGGTTTTCTGAGCTACACAAAAAAATCACAATAAAGCTCTTACACAAGTATGTTGTTTACTTGCAGAAGCAGGTTTGACTTTGACTGCAGACAAATGTGAGTTCCATAAGACAAATGTAACATTCTTTGGCCATATCTTTTCTGAGGGGGGTGTGACACCAGATCCTGCTAAAGTACAAACGCTGTCAAATGCTGATTGCTGATCCCCCACAAGATGTTTCAGTGGTGCATTCATTTCTTGGTATGGCCAGCTACTGCTCTAGATATATATACAAGACTTTGCCACAGTAAGTGCTCCATTGAGAAAGTTGATGAAAAAAATGTTTCATTTCAGTGGTCACATGAATATGAGAACAGTTTTAAAAAAATCAAACAAGCCATTGAGAATGCTACTAAAATGGCTTATTTCAATCTGGAACTTCATTCTGAGGTTGTTGTGTCATAAGGTTTCTGCACATACACAGAGCTATGCACAGGAAAATGGGACCCCGGATTACAGTGGTTTGCCACCATATACCGTAGCACCCAAAAACCCCAACCCAACTAGCTTAGCATCCCATTAGCACCCAAGTACTAATGTTTGGACAACCCAGAACACGGTATCTTTATCTCAGGACTCGCAGAAGCAAGAACACTCTTTCGTCACTCACTCGTACTTGTCCACAAGGTGCGTAGGAAGAGACACTGGATAGGTTAAAATGTTTATTCCAACTTACGTGCTCTAATGTACAGTACACGTGTCAGTACTAATAGCATAATGCATATTACTAATATAAGCAGCATGGTTACAATTCCATAGAATACAAACGGGGAAAGCATCTCAGAGCTCAGTGGATAAACGTATAAATAACATTACCACCCTCCCCTTGCAGTAAGATAGTTTATTATAAAATAGAAGACCTCTGGGCTTTGACTAGCGAACCCCCATACCTCAGTCTCTAGATGCAGAATTACATCAGCAGGACATCATAGCTCTTCTCACTGAAAGGGATTTCTCCAAGTGTGTTCAGCGCTAGTAAACCACAGCATTAAAAGCATATCAAATTCTTCATGGCAATTGCACATAATGTTATGTCTGGGTGCGCGAGACTGGCCATATCAGGAAGAACCAAAATACATTGTTATGCGACCTTGTACATGTTTGTGCAGACTGAGCCCATAAAGGTGAACAACAGAAGATGCAGACAGTGCAAAAGAACTTGGCACGAGCAAAGGGCGAGGAAGGCCCGGCTCAGTGTAACGTGCGCAAAGAAAAGCAGCATGGCAGCCAGGCCTAGGCCAACATAACAAGGCAGGTAACAATCCACAAGACACCCTCCCCTGGACAGTCCAGCGGCCAGGACAGAGGCCCATCAGAGGAAAAACACAGCCGTCGGAGCACAGGGAGCGCCCAAACGGCGAAGGGCAGGTCAATCCATGAAAGTGTAAGTGCAGAAAAAAGCCATACCCTCCAAGAGTTCATCATTGGAATCGTCAAAAAACATAGATGCCATCCAATCCATGAGTTCAAAAGAGCAGGAATGCTCCTCAGCAAAGGGAGCATCCAGAAGCAATGCGGGACAGCTTGCGTGATAATTGAAACAGCTTCGTTGTAGGAGATCCTGGGCAGCCGCCCAGATATCCCATTGCGCCAAAATCCCCAGTGCAGCCGCACGCGCCATACAGCCAGCGACGGAACAGTCCTGCTCATGGGCCTCTAAGGGACCCATCAACTGAACAAAATCCGGAACAGACAATGACGAATTGGAGAGGCAATAATCCAAAGTCCAGGTGAAAGGACAGCGGATACAAGTCATCACAGGTTGCACGCAAGTGAAATACGCAAAGCGAAATGAAAGAGTATATGACACACTCAGTGTCGCCAATGGCAAGACACCAAAACCGGCCAAAAGGCGCTCACGGAGCAGCTGGAGGCGTTCTGGATCGAGCAGGTCCCATCGGGGAGCAGCCATTGCGCAGAAAGCAAATTAAGAGCAAGACACCAGCCGCTAAAGCGAGGATCAATGGGAAACCGCCAAAGACACTGGAAAATATAGAATGTATGAAAGCCGGGATGACACCAAAAATAGTTTGGAAGGAGGACACCAAGCCCGACCCAACGACCTTAAAAAAGTGTACTAGGCCTTCAGTGTTAGATGCGTTAAAAATACGATGTATTAACTCCCCAAAATGTTGGGGGAGATTAGTGTTCAAAAGGACCTGTATTTCACTGTGGGTACTCGCCACCTGGAGAACGAATGTCTCCCGGGCGGACGTGAGCATAACTTCCTCGTTTAATAATAGTGCCTTTATTCTGCTCAGTCTATTGAAATCTGCTTCCATGGTAGGGATGGAAGGCCAAATAGAGATATCAACCTTGCCATGAGGGGGAGGAAAAAGCACATTTTTGCAGCAGACAACCCTGTGCGAAACTGTTACAATGTAAGGAATGCCAGCCTGCAGGCCACAACAGTTTTCGTTATTTAAAAGTAAATAACTACCATTGGAAAGGAGAGTGAAAGTAGGTGAAATAACAGGAGCAGGAATACCTTTCAGCACACAAGCAAGATTAGGAGAGGAAACGCTACATGAGCCATGCAATTTAATGTGTTTACAAATAAGCGAATGACCTATAGTCGAGTCGCAGTACTCCCCCGTGAGAAAGACTTCCCTGCCGTCCCGAAGGCATTTATACATGAAAGGCAAGGACCAGAGTTCATGCAGGAAAGCACTGCCCAATGGCCGGTAACGGCCCACAGGATAATGTTTCATGCACGAGTCAAATTCAAACAAGGAAAATGGTAAAGCTATAACCCCATGGACTAGCCATACAGCAGAATCGAGTTCTGCAACAGAGAACGGCAAAGGATCCACCTTTTCGATATGTAATAGAGTGTAAGTTGCATCCTTCATGGACATAAATTGCTGTTTGTCAGTTAAATTAAAAGGTAGAAATAAGGCAGAGGTGTTCAAAAAATGCCAAGGAACTTTACCTAACTTGAGCGTTTGTAAAGTCCATGCAAACTGCATAACTGAACGCAATTGATTCTGACCATGATATAACACAGAAACATCATCTTGTACAATATCGACAACAGAGGACACAATATTCTCTAAAGTGTAAATGCGAGAAGACAGGGTATTAATACTATTGTCAACAACAGCAAGCACCTTTTCCATATTTGCTTGATCTATTTCCCGAAGACGGGAAGCAGCTTCCATTTGTGATAGCTTCCAGAGTTCATTATACGTTTCATAAATGAATCTCTTAGGTCGGGGACCACGAGGTCCCAAAACAAAGTCGGACAGATCAATATTGCTTGAAAGGAGGGACAAATGTTGTTTAACAGAATCAAGGGACGAATGTTGCAGCCATTGTTTGCATAGTTTACCAACAGAATATGTAGTGACAGTACGGGAAGCAGTAAATCTCGGATCAGGCCTATCTTGTGTGTAGCCAGTACCTGAGTCGTGAAAACGCATCTGGCATGCATTAGATGATATAGGCCATACCAACCAGGGTGACTGAACCAGCTCAGAAACATTAAACGAATTATTTTGTAACATTGCCTGCAGGGACACGAGGGACATATTGAATCGTGAGCTTTCATTTGGAAAACTCGACAGGGATGGTATTGATGGCGTATTCAATTGTTTAGTGGTTGCTAAGCCCCAACATGTAGTCTGATAGATGGAAGCATTTATGAACATAATTTGGGTAGGGATGAGGCACGCACGATGCAACGCCTCGGTTCCCTGTACCTGCCATGGCTTGGAGCCCCAAATAGATTTTAAATCCACTATATTATCCCAGTACTCATAACCACCCACAGCTAAGGCACTTAGAAAGGAACCTGAATAAAGCAATTTGGTGTGTGTTAACATAATTTTCTGAGTTGATGTGTTATTTAGTCTAAAATAATAGGATGCAGGGTTCGACCGATTAAAATCAGTGAAATAATTAAACTTATTTCGAAGAGTTTGAGAGCTACCTGGCAAGGGGTTTGGACAATGTTCCCATTGGGTATAGTTAACAGTACTACGCAGGGCACTGGGCTTATGGAGAAAATGATTACCCCAATGTTGGTAACAATACAAATCGGCGTAATTAGCAGAATTCATATATAAATCTTCAGCATTAAAAGATGCATAATATTTTAAATCGGCAAACAATGCTTCAACGGCATGCACATCCCAATCATCAGAATGAATATTATTTTGTACTACATCACCCATTGAAACACGAAGGACATTAGGTACATTAATGATTTCCGTCGGACCATGGATTTGATAGTTCACTGCATCCCATACGATGCCATCAGCAACGGGGAAAGCTGAAATATTCACAAATGTGTGGTCACGCTTCATGATGTGAGACGAGGAATGAGGAGCCAAAGTTCCAGAAACATAGTCTACAGCAGAGCGTTCAGGTAAATAGTGACCATTGATTAGTAGAAAAAACACTGTGACAAAGCCAATGGACATGAACAAAAATATCAAGAAAAGTACCAACCAGATGTATGTCCAGGGGGAATCAAAAAATTGTCTCTAAACCAGGATATAAAAATACTGAACTTGGATGGAACTTTTGAAGATGTGGAATCCGAATCAAAGGAATAACGAGTCGGGCTTAGTGGCGTTGTTGGTTGATGTGCCACCGATTCTGATGCAGGATAAGTATACTCGTCCTCGTTGATATGGGTGGAGAGTTGGGGATCAATTATAGTTTCAGGCAAAGTAGAGGATTCAGGCAAATCAACCATCTCAATTACAGCATCAGCGATCGTTCGTGCAGATGGACTATGAACATATGTCCGATAAATGGCAGGACAAGAGACCGCTGGTGTGACACTATTCAGGATCGGCCAGGCGCTGTAGCTTGACATTTTCAACTGAGATGTATCTGTTCTCTTTGCGACCAGGAAGCGGTGGTAAAATGACTGTACGTGTTCCCTTCAGGCCAAGAACTGGAACCGGTGCACGAAAAGAGGGGCCAAATTCCTTTTTGTTTTCAACCTTCTCTCGAACCAGTTCTCCAATTTTCGGAAGCCAGCCGGCTACCGGAATCTGCAACGCAGGATCTGTGGCTGAAGGCAAATGTGTAGTTGCAAGTTTGTCTCGGGCTTCTTGTAAGTCCTGTAACATAGCAGAATGGTTATCTACATCAAACTTGGCGGATTGCGCCGCGATGTCTGGACCCTCAAGGTCAGGCACAAACATTCTTATGCCAAAGAGCATTTCGTATGGGGTCCGCCCACCCAGAGGTCTTCTAGGGAGATTATTAAGTGCACGCTGAACGGTATACAAATGGGCCAGCCAGTTCCTGCCAGTACCTAAAACCCTAGCTGTTAAGGATTGCTTTAAGTCACGGTTCATTCGTTCAACGATAGAGTTGCCCTCAGGCCTATACGGAGACGAAAATTTCACCCGCACCCCAAGCGAAGCCATTGCATCCTTGTAAGCCCTAGAGGCAAACGCTGGACCTTGGTCCGAATGGAAGGTGCCGCATGCGAAAATTCCCACAAAGACACGCAAATCCCTGATTACATTTCGGGCGTCAGCACTCCGTTGTGGCCAGACCCAGAGAAACCGTGTGCACGAGTCCACTGCCACTAAGATGTATTTATAAACAGTGTCTGATGAGAATGGACCGCAGTGATCCAAGTAAACACACCCAAAGGGTCTGTTAGCAATGCAGAGCGGTGTTTGTGGTGGACGTGTTACCGTGGAAGGCTTAATCTGTTGACAAACGTCGCAAGAAAGCACAAAAGCACGGGTGTCTTTATATAACCCACGCCACCAATAACGCTGCTGCAAGATGGAAACCGTAGCTGACACACCTGCATGAGCAGAAGCCATGCCTTCGTGTGCAGCTGATATCAAGGCACTCCTGCGGTCCGCGTTGGGGATCAGCCGGTCTCCAACGTCAGGTATAGTTACATAAGGAACCTGATCGGGACTTAATGTGTAAGAATACTTGGAAGGGAAACCTGTAGGGTAATCATCACCTTCCTTGGTTGCAGCAATAGCTGCTAAAATAACAGGGTCTATTTTAGACATGGACCTAGTAACCGCTGCTACTGAACACGTGACTACTGCTGAACGGGCAGCTTCATCTGCCAGATTGTTACCAATAGCGTGTGCGCCCACCCGCTGATGGCCTAAGGTGTGAACCACCTGTGTGAGAGGCAGACGTTGTTGCAATTCTGCCACTCGAACCCAAAGCATTTTATGCTTAATTGTGCTCCCTTTTGCGTCCTTGTAGTCGTTTTTCGACCAGAAAAACAGATTGTCATTGTAAGATTGTACACAGTAAAAAGAATCACATACAATAAGAGTTGTCTCATCCTGAGAAGCGAACTCAAGTGCAAGTAGCAATGCATGCAGCTCGGCCAATTGTGCGGTACTATCTCCAAGTGTGCGTGTGTGCACTACAGTGGATTTGAACTTGCCATCCACAAAGGATCCCGCAACAATAGCACATGCAGCTGAATAAGCGTGCTTGGACCCAGTGGCCGGTTGCGCCGAACCATCTGTGTAGATCACACATTTGTAATCCTCAAGCGGTAGTAAAAACAAAGGAGGAGGATGAACGAATTCATACTGCAAAAACTCCTGAGTCTGAAGAGAAGAATCGAAAACAAAGGTGACGTCTGATGACGTCAAAGATGTAGCCCATTGTATCCAACGGGGATGCATTGCTTTTGAGTTCGGTACACTTGCCTTTGTTACTGCCTCTAGGGCAGGACAGGGTGTTACCACCAGAATCCGCTTTCCCTGTGCCAGTGCGCGTTCTTTCAGAATCGCCATTTGCACTGCAGTCAGAACTTTTCGACAGATGTAAAGCGCAATTCAGCGGAAGTGTACAGATGTGACTTGTATGCGATAGGTACTGTATCACCTTCATTAAAGGTTAAGTAGGTGAATCCCACCGCCCCCGGAATTATTCTAATCACCAGGTTGGTGTGGTTATCACGAGTCAAAAGATATTTAGACTCCAAAAGGTCTGTCTGCAAAGACTGCAGAATTGAGGTATGCTCAGGCAGCCAGCAAGACCTTGAATAAGTAGGTTGTATCAAAGCATACAAAGGCTTGATACGCTGGGCATATTCGGGAATGTAAGTACGCCCGAAATTCAAGAAACCCAGCAAAGACTGAAGTTTCTTCAGAGTATTTGGGGGGCACAAATGTGCACATTTTTCCAAGAAATGGGGTGCTAAGCCCTTACCTTCGTTATTGAGCTCATAGCCCAAGAACAGAACGGTAAATTCAGCAATGTGTGACTTAGCAAAGTTAAATTTGTAACCCTGCTCCGCAAATTCAAGAATAATGCGGTCCACACGGGACAGATGCTGATATAACTCGTCGTCTGTCAGATAGATGTCATCTACATACGAACATGCGTCTTGATCAATGTCATTTAACAAAGAAACAACACGGGCGGCGAATATACCCGGACTATTTTTATAGCCCATGGGTAAACGCCGGAACTGGAATAATTTACCACCGGATGTGAATGCGGTCCATTGACCACTCTCCGGGGCCAGGTTGTGCGTGTAGAAACCGTTTGAAAGGTCTAGTGTCGTTTTGTATTTTTTACGAACAAGACTGTCTACAAGCGCAGAACTGTGTGTATTTTGCACCGCAAAGTTCCGACAATGAGTATTTAAATGCCGGTAATCCAAAACTAAGCGGTACGATCCATCGGGTTTAGAAACCACGAAAAGGGGATTGTTCATAGGTGATACGCATGGTTCAATTACTCCCTGATATTCCAACTGTGTCAGAATTTCGGAGACGGGGCCTTTTGCCTGCCGTTTGATGGGATATTGGGGTTGTGGCTGCGGTAGTGACCGCAAAGGTATTGCATGAGGAGGTGATTCTTCATCCCATCCCACATGGTTGCGGTATAACGCTGGTGCCAGGTACACAGCCCACTCAGCTGCAAGTGCTTCAGCTTTGTCTTTTGGGACATGCTTTGAAAAGCTTGGAAGGATTACCTCCTCTCCTTTATGTGCAGCTAATACGAATGGGGGTGGCCAATCCACCTCTGCTAACAAAATGTCATATGAAGAGGTTAGATTTTCCCAAAAAATCCCTTTTATTTCACGCGGTATGTCACCTTCAATTTGTATAACTATATTATATAGTCTGTCAGGGGGTGCCACTCTCGTGTCAGCTGTCTCTACAGTAACGAATGTTTCAGTTGCTGTCGCCTCCATATGAGGACGTAGCGCCTCCCGCACTATGGTAACTTCCGCGGCGCTGTCTAGGAGGGTCACTGCCCACGTCCAATTCTGGAGTCTCGTTCTCACGGTCTGAGGCATATTTCGCTGTGACAGCGGCAACCTTTTTCTTCTGAAATTGCGGTCGAGGAAGATGAAAATCTTCTGCTTTCCCTCTGACTTGTTGTCGAGGTTGGTCTCGCTCCTGGGGAGCCTCTCGGCCCCTTCCTCTATCTTGCCGTCCTCCTCCACCAGCCTGTGACGACGTCTGGGCCTGTGAAGAACGAGGAGAACGCGTATCAGAGCTCTGAAACCTTTCTGGTGATTTAATCCTTGACCTATCACGTAAATCATAAGTACGTTCAGAAGAAACCGAAACTGGGGAAGCGCCTCTCGACCCCGGCTTCTTTTGTTGCTTACCCTGTTTTTTCTGTCTCCAACTCTTTTTAGTGAAGACTGGTTTATCATCTTTCTCAGATGCACTTTTTGCTTGTGTAACTTGTGTTTGCGTTTTTACAAAAGGCTTGTTGCCTAGGCTATTTCTTCCAATTGTTTTATAAGCCCGGGCTATTATTTTCGGTAATTCGCGAGGCCTGTCCAACTCTGGGACCAAAGCCAAAGCATTCGCTACTTGAAAGTTCATAGCATCGCCCTTGACATTTCCAAGGATCAGCTCAGCTACTACATCAAACACTCCCACTAGTCTCATCCCTAATTCCACAGCCGCTTCAGGGCCATGTTCATCCTGTACTTTTTTAATTACAGAGGGTAGAACCGTCATGGAAGGAGTTCCAAAACATTTTGAATAAACTGCTGCGAATACCTTACCCCAGTTTTCACATGATGTCAAATCGGGGATTATGTCTTTTGGCAAACTTATCGTGAGGATGCGGTGTTTATCTACTGGGGATGTATGGGGAAACACTGCTTCTATCTGATCGAACTTTTCTGCAAGCCAGTAAGGATAGTCGTCCTTATTTTGTGGACGTTTGCCCATCACAGAATTTACCATGACAGGACTTATAGTCACTCCAGCTGCAATAGCTGGTTGGCCTGCGACTACAGGAGCAGCTCCATGGAGGCTACCTGTAACGTATGTCACCAAGGCTCGATGCACTCGCACCAATTCGGTATGCATAGTGCGCAGTTCCGCAAGCGGTAATGCCAGATAATTTGGATGCGGGGTATACCCGGCCAATACAGGCCAAGTGGCCCCCTGAATTGACAAGGGGCCTAAACGAACTGCGGTAGTTGGTTGTGGTAGGGCGCCATTAAACCAAACACGGTGCTGCCAAGCCGTGAGAGGCACTTCAAGAGCAGTATAGGGTCGATAGGCAGCAGGAACAGCGGTGGGCTTATATTCATGAAACAGCTTATCACCTGCATCCACCGCTTCAAAAGTGATCCAAGTGTAAAACACTTCAAAGTGATAAGCCGCATCGGCTTGAACCACAAAGACCAACTCGACCCCAGTATCGGGCACTCCATACACAGCTAAGTGGTCTCGGAGTGCTCCTCGACTATGTGCAGCTATCGCCACACCAGCCATGACTAAACAATTATATTCGACAACCTAACAGGGAGCACAAAAATGGGTCTATTAACTAACCTTTTTTAATAATATCAAGCTTGAAAGAACCTATAAAACATTCAATATAGGAGGTATCACCGTCACATACGCCTCCGGAAGCGTACGCGAGGGGTTTGTGGACAAGCACAAGCACTACTCAAGCGTCTCGCAGATAAGCTGCCCCACGGTGGTCGCGCCATGTCATAAGGTTTCTGCACATACACAGAGCTATGCACAGGAAAATGGGACCCCGGATTACAGTGGTTTGCCACCATATACCGTAGCACCCAAAAACCCCAACCCAACTAGCTTAGCATCCCATTAGCACCCAAGTACTAATGTTTGGACAACCCAGAACACGGTATCTTTATCTCAGGACTCGCAGAAGCAAGAACACTCTTTCGTCACTCACTCGTACTTGTCCACAAGGTGCGTAGGAAGAGACACTGGATAGGTTAAAATGTTTATTCCAACTTACGTGCTCTAATGTACAGTACACGTGTCAGTACTAATAGCATAATGCATATTACTAATATAAGCAGCATGGTTACAATTCCATAGAATACAAACGGGGAAAGCATCTCAGAGCTCAGTGGATAAACGTATAAATAACATTACCACCCTCCCCTTGCAGTAAGATAGTTTATTATAAAATAGAAGACCTCTGGGCTTTGACTAGCGAACCCCCATACCTCAGTCTCTAGATGCAGAATTACATCAGCAGGACATCATAGCTCTTCTCACTGAAAGGGATTTCTCCAAGTGTGTTCAGCGCTAGTAAACCACAGCATTAAAAGCATATCAAATTCTTCATGGCAATTGCACATAATGTTATGTCTGGGTGCGCGAGACTGGCCATATCAGGAAGAACCAAAATACATTGTTATGCGACCTTGTACATGTTTGTGCAGACTGAGCCCATAAAGGTGAACAACAGAAGATGCAGACAGTGCAAAAGAACTTGGCACGAGCAAAGGGCGAGGAAGGCCCGGCTCAGTGTAACGTGCGCAAAGAAAAGCAGCATGGCAGCCAGGCCTAGGCCAACATAACAAGGCAGGTAACAATCCACAAGACAGTTGTTGATGGGTTAGGTGCTATCCATGCAAAGCACAGTGGACACCCGAATGCTCAAAGGCATATTGTGGCATATGCAAGTAGGAGTTTGTCCCAACCAGAACATGCTTACTCACAACCTGAAAAAGAATGTTTAGCCATGGTATGGGCATGTGAACACTTCCATGTATTCCTATACGGAAAGCCTTTTACGCTGGTAACTGATTATCAAGCTTTACTAATAATATTTGGCAATCCAAAGGCCAAGATGATTACTTGCATTGAACGTTGGGAACTACGGCTACAAGAGTACAATTATAAATTTGTGCATCATCCAGGAAAGGATCAGATCCCTGCAGACTACTTTTCCAGAGTTCCCATTCAAGGTCAAGGCACTCCATCCAAGTCAGCTGAAGCTTATATCAACTTCATTGTAAAAGCAAACACACCAGCTGCCATTTCGTTAGCCCAGATTATCACTGTAATGAGCCATCATAGTGACATGCTTAAGTTGAAAGATATAATTACATTTCAGTCGTGGAACCAGCACACTCGACCTCTCACCAGTGAGGGTGAATATCAAAAATACAGAAATGTCGAAGATGACCTGTCCATAACTCAAGATGGAGTTATATTGTGAGGGTCAAGAATCTTGATTCTGGAGTGTCTGCGGCAGAAAATGATTGAAGTGGCCCACAAAGGACATAGAGGAATCGTTGCAACAAAACGAGCTCTCCGAGACCAAGTCTGGTTTCCATATCTCGATGAGCAAGTTGAGAAGGAATTAAATGCTTGTAATCTATGAAACTGCCTATCTACAAAAGTTACTCTATACACCGTAAACAAGTCAGAACTTCTGAAGAATGCCTGGGAGAGAATAGCCATTGACTTTTTCGGTCCACTCGGCACCGGACATGACCCGATAGTGATTGTGGACGAATACTCATGATTTCTATTAATTGAGGATTCCTCATACACCACTTAAGAACGAGTCATTGAGAGACTGGATGGCATCTTTGCAACATGGGGTGTTCCAACCATATACTAAAATTTGACAATGGCCCGCCTTTTAATAGTCAGGAGTTCAAAGATTTGTTAGAGCATCTGAGTATAAAGCATCAAAAGAGCACTCCTCTATGGAAACAGGCCAACGGACTGGTTGAGAGATTTATGTGTACGCTAACGCTAAAGAAAGCCGAGGAGTGTGCAACACTTGAGAATCTCAATTTACTAACTGTGTTAAACTCTACATTGCGATCTTACCTTTCAACACCTCCCTCGACCACCGGTAAAAGTCCAGCAACTTCGATGATCAGGAGACCAATGGCAATCAAGATGCCTCAGTCGACCACTCAGAGAGAAAGAGATGAGAATGCATCTCGTACGAGGGACCTGTTTCAGAAACAAAATATGAAAACATATGCTTACCGAAGACGACATGTGAAAAACATCATCTTCCAGAGAGGAGACAAAGAGCTTGCACATCAGATGCGGAAAAGAAAAGCTGATGCTCCCTTTGATGCAGAACCTTTCCAAGTGGTGTCGACCAAAGGACGCATGGCAACTGCCCAGTGCCCTGGGAATTCTGTTTACAAATATTCTTCTCACTTTCAGCATTTGATACATAGTTCAACAGATTTCCATGATGAAGGAGAGACTGATTCTGAAGCACCAATGACTGCTGCTGCCTTTTCACCATACCAGCAGATTTTGGATCATGATGGTGGCAGGTTTTAAATTCACTCGACACGTTCAGGTCGAACAATTATAGTGCCAATGAGTTTAATTGAAGATATTTAAACGTATGTATGTGTATATATTTTGCAAAATTGTCAAATTTTCATTTAACAGAGGGGGAAATGTAGTGTCTTGTGAGTTAACAATGACGGACCCCTTTTGGCTACTGATGAACTCCGTAGAGCTATGATGTAATGAACAGAGTGAATTGCAGTGAAGGGTGTTTTAGAATGTTGAGTTTGCAGTTACAAGCAGATAAATAAAGATGTGTGATACCAAGCTCCGTGTGTGGTGTAGTCATTGGTGGGTACCCCGACTGGGAAGACGCTACAAGAACTTTAGACACCACTGCAGTTCAAACCGCTGAACGGATTTACTCCAAATTTGGCAGAAAGCTAGATCTTGGCCCAAAAAGAGTGCTTTTTGTGTTTTGATGTAAACCTGTTCAGTAGTATTGGAGAAATGAAGGTAAAGAAAAATGTTCAAATATTTCAAAGTGAGATCTGATTGGCTGCTACCACCTCAACCATGAAGTAGTGGCAGCCATCTTAAAACTCAGGACTCAGTCCTGAGTCCTAAAAAAAGGTTAAAAAAAAAAGACTCAAGGGAGCAGATTAGGAATACCTTAATCCCCTAGGCCTGGCCGAGACCAAAAATATATTTTTTTATTTTGCGTGAATTCACGGAGGATACACGGCAAAAATATTTTAAACAACTAAGCACAGTTTGCCACTCTTCATTTTTAATCCCCCCCCAGTGAGGGCCTGGGGAGATGATGCTTTTAATTTTTTTGAGAGGGGAGGTGCGTGTGGCCCCCTCCCCATTCCGATTTTGGCCCTGGGGAGCCAATTCCCCAATGCCCAAAGTATTTTTTAGAAGGGGGCACGTGGCCTCCCTCCCCAGGCCGTTTTTGGCCCCAGGGACCCCAACTACCGGGGCCTGAATTATGTTTGAAGGGGAGGGGGGCATGGTGTCCCCCTCCCAGTGCCACTTTTGGCCCCAGAGACCCCATCCCGACGGCCAAAGTTTTTCCAATGTGCATGGCCGAAGTATAGGTAACTGCTCCCTGTGGCACCAGGGCACCCACCTTTATGTAATGCAGGCCCCGGGGAATTGGGTACCTGGGGCTGATATTACCTCTAGGGGGCCATGCCACCTCCCTCACTTTTATTTTAATTAGTGGCCTTGGGGGATGGGGTTTCCAGGGCCTAATAAGGCTCAGGGAGGGAGGCGATATGGTACCCCTCACCTTCAAAATAAATTAGGCCCTGAGGGATGGGGTCCCCAGGGCCTAATAAGGCTCAGGGAGGGAGCCACATGGTTCTTCTTCCCTTTAAAATATATATGGCCCTGAGGATGGTGTCCCCAGGGCTATAATAGGCTCAGGGAGGGGGGGCATGCGGCACCCCCTCTACTTTAAAAAAAAAAAGCCCTGGGGATGGTATCCCCAGGGCCAGGCCCTGTGGCCAAGGCCATGTGCTGCTTGGGGTTAGCTGCATTTGGGAGGGTGGCCAAGAGGAGCCCCCCACCAAGCATGTGGGGGGTTGGCCACAGGACCTGGTAACAGCCAGGCACTGTAATCATCCCCCCTGCCGTCTATGACCGAAGTCCCTGCGCTGTGCGGGGGTTGACTCCCTTTAGGAGGGTTTGTTACAAGGCCTGGCTGCAGCCCACAGGCCAGGCCTTGTGGCCAACTCCCTACTGTGAGCGTGGGGTTGGCTGCATGTGGGGTGTTGGCACCCTCACCATGCACTGCTAAATACCCTACATATTACATCAATCATGAAATCTTCTACGATATCATTGATAATATCACTGCAACATTTGTAGTGAAATTATTGATGAGAAACCTGTGCATTGCGAGGGAACAAGATATAGTTCATTAGGGCATGAGTTATAGTTACTAGAGATAACTATAACTATAACTGGTGAATTTAAAGGGTTTTTAGAGTTTAAAACGTTACGTTGTTACTGTAAATTTCACCTAACTATAATGCTACTTTAACCTTTGTTTTTTTCAGTGAAAATATAGATAGATAGATAGATAGATAGATACTCAACTGTACTGACAGAATTAAGACAAACATTTGCTAGGCTGTGTTACCAGTACAGAGATAGCTCTGCTCCCAACTGGTGCTCTAAGATGTCACAGAATGCTGTGAAATACAGAATTTTGTGGAACAGCAATCTGGTCGAGGAGCACTGTGAACAATATGGTCAATTAAAAATCAGGGGGTATGATAGAGAGTATAATGTGCAAAGCAAAGTAATGTTAGGTCATAGGTTACTGGTGGGGGATTCATTTGAGCAATTAAACGTGGTTAGAATATTTAGAAGTACAAATGATCCACAGGGCTCGGCTTTAAATGGCATGAAAAAATTGTGTGTGGGGGGCTCTCTAATAGGGATGTGGCTTATGTATTTAATGGTGGGGCGTAAAAAAATATAAACTAAAATCCTGTGCTTCATACAGCATGCCTTCTGACACACAATAATGGGCATGCCCATAAATCTAGTCAGCCCTATTGACTTTGCCAGTGCTTGTTAGTAATATGAGATAAATGAGTAGCAATAATGATATTGTTGTGAATATTCAGAATTAAAATGTTTAAATTCTGAAAATATGAGACCATGAGATAAACATTACTGAGGTCTGTGGAAGGGTTAGTGGCCTTGAGTGTAGCAATCACTCGTGGTCCTCTCTTCACACCACTTCCCTTTGCCACCTTTCTGTAAGACAGTGGCTTAACAATAGCCCCCGCATCCCCTGCTGGGCGGAAGGGCCCCTGAGCTCCAGGGGGCCTACTCCAGCACTATGTATGGGTAGCAGGCCCCTGGCCTGAGAGCTGCTGACTGGGGCCAGAGCATGGGGGGGCCCTCCATGTACTTTGCAGGGCGGCCCCCTCAAGTTTTGTTACGCTACTGCTGCAAGACACTTAGACCCTTTTCTCCTCACATCTTTCAGTTGCCTATTTCACATATCTCTTTCCTCTGGGACACCCCCTTTTCTTTTACCGTACTTCCTTACATCCTGTTCACTTCATCATCCTTGGCCTCCACATACTTCTAGGAAAACATTAGTCCAGGCACTGATTACGAGTCGCCTGGACTAGGGAAACGCTTTACTGGGGCTGCCAACGAGTCTCTCTGCTTCCTAAACTGCAGGTGGTACAGAATACTGCATCCAGACTAGTCTGCAATCTCCTGTCAGGTCTCTCTCTGCTCCTATTCTCTATTATCTGCATTGGTGATCTTTAAGCTATGTGTTCTCACCCATAAGTCTCTAAATGGCAACGGTCCATCCTACCTGCTAAGTAGGCTCAGCTATAATACACGGCGTATTTTAAGCAGTTTAGGACACACACACACAATATGTAAAAAGGTCTCCCATTGCCACCCGCACAGTCTACATTCTAAAGTTGCCCAATGTTGTATCCAAATCGGTGTGCCTTCTTTAGTTGGGTATATGCCATGTCTTCATTTTAAAAATGTTTCCTTCATTGGGTCGAAAAATAGGCATTTAAATATGGCTGAATTCACAGGGACTGATAAGAGTTAATCACAGACCAGGCATGAGCTTTTGCCACTAAAGCTGCCTTATCCACACTAAGTGAATGACTTTTTTTTATTTTTTATTTTAATTGTTTAAAACTGGGCCTAGACATTCCAGGAAGCCCTCACTGCTGATCAAAACTCTGAAGGCCTGATAAGATATGGATACGGAATTTCTCGCTATGCTTGTTACGCAAAATTCCCCAAATTACCCCATCTAGCCACATCACTTAATTACAAGCTGTTCACAATAAAATGTTACTGAACACATGAGGGAAACCCACAAATGGCTAGAACACAAGTGGCTGTTGCTCACACCACTTGTGTTTTTCGTCCTATTTTTTTTTTACCACAAAATGCGTCCTTATGTCAAACATTAATGTAAGGACGCATTTTGTGCTAAAATATAGAGCTAAATCACTGATTTCCATTTCACGTAGCTACACATAATATTATGTAATTTTCTACAAACTTCATATAATTATGGAAAGCAAATTATGCGTATTCCACACACCGCTAAGGAGAACCTTGCACTACTTTCAGCCTCAGCTCTATAGCTATCAGTTGGGACCTTTACAAACACCCACCCAAAACCTGAATCAACCAGACACCTACAAGCACCTCAGCTGACAGTACGCACAATACAAGATTGATATGCTTAGCGAAGTAAACAACTTAAAAAGAAAACCCTGGAAAAAGCAAATACTCTTATGGAAGAATTATTGTAAAGCACATGAAATGTAAACAGGAGAAACGTCACTGGCTTGGATTACCCTAATGGTTTTTACACTCATTGTTGAGCTATAGGCCAGCCAAACATGTGGGGTGCCATTTTTATTTGAGTAGTATGGAAACACTGGGTGGTAGGTATTTTGCATTCTAACAAGAGATACTGGAAGTTTCTCTCATAGAAATGTGTGGAAAATGTGTGATTTTAGCCAAGGTTTGAGGTTCATTGGCATTCCGGGTAAGAAAACGTAAAGTAATTCATGCAAGTCACACCACCCTAGACTCACTTGGGTATCTAGGGGCTTATTTACAAGCCCCTTGCACCACCAGTACGCCACTTTTTCCTATATTAAAAGTGATGCACTGGCGGTGCAGGGGGCATGCAAATAAATGCCCTAGTTTGCAGAAATGTCTGAGTTTAGTTGGTTTCCCAAAGTGGATCACTTTTAATGGTGTTGTCTCCAGCTTGCTTTTTGAGGCCTTTCCTGTTGCTCGCGCTAGGCGCAATCACACAAGTGGGGTATTGTTTTTATTGGGAGAAGTGTAAAAATACAAAATAGTAGAACACGCTGCTTTTGTCAAAATATATGAGGCAAAGGCTACGACAGTCAATTCCTTGCATTCTACCTGCATCAGTTTGTCCCTAAGCCATAGGACTGTCTTCCGTCAGTATCACTTATCTATTGTGGACTACTAAGACTTTAAGGAAGTTGTGGTTGCAATTTCCTCTTTCATTTCTTTAATCAATTTCATACACTCCTGTGGCCGGATAAAAGCAACCCTACATTGCATCAACAACTTCCTCACTGCCACGGTCTTGTCAGAAAAAGAGCAAGCAGGGTACAATATTATGGAACACCAATAACTACTTGAGTTGGGTCAGTGAGTTCACATTGACCAGCAGGACTACCTTTTGAATGGATTGCCATTTATTTGAAATACTGACTAAGTATACGTTCAACAGTACGAACCAGCTGTCTGTGGACTAATGCAAGTGGCGGTGGTGTTGCCAATGAATCTGATAAACCATTCTGAAACAGCAATTATAAAAAAAACACATAAAAAAGAGAGAAACAATCGTCAACAAAATAATTCAGAAACATTGTAGAGGAGAGTTCAAAGAATGTCCACAAGATCAATTTGAAGGAGTCAGTGAAAATAATATACGTCTATGACAGTGTAATCATGCAGCATATGAGCTAGGGTGATAAAAGGTGGAGCAATCCTGCCATGATCATGCTGCTTGCTGTTCCACAGGACAAAAGAGAAGAGGCAGAACTAGTGGACGAGCCTTTCCTATCTTGCTCCTGATGGAGTGAGGTTTGCAAAATACATCCTCATGAAATTAAGCAACCCCATAATAATGTATTGACCGCATGAACTAACCAACCCTGAATGCACACATTCACACATGGGGCAAACGCATTTTACCTGATATACTAAACCATGATGGCATGAGCACGTATGTGCTTTGAAAAATCGTACTAATGCATGTTTATGCTATGTTGTACATTGCACATTTTGCATGTTGTGCACAAATAACGAAAAGGTTGCTTTAAATTAATAGCTTTTGCTAGGAATTAATCAATACAGGGTATTAGTATGGTGGGAGGTAAACATAATGGGTTTTATTTCATGAATTAATATTCCTTTGTGTTTATTTACCTTAGTACGAGATTAGGCCTGCATGAAAATGGCCTCTTGTCCGAACCAGCATGTGGTTGTCTTGATCTGTACGGAAGACGCATGCGCCGAATGTTTTGCCCGCTTACGAACTGCAGAGTCCACCAGCTGATGTAATCCGTGTGAAGGCCATGTTGACCTGTGTCCAATTGTTTACGTGCCAAGACGCGACAGCGACTGTGGGAACTGCCATTGCTACGTGCAATTTGAATGCGAGCGAATGTCACAATATGAGAATGTTGCAAAATGTATAACTATTGATATTAGTAGTATACAAATGTATTTATCCTTAATACTTCTTTTGTTAAAACCGGTATGGGATGGATTTGCGGGGAGAACTGGATGAGGAGACCCTAACATGATTCGTGACAACCAATCACAGGCCGAGTTTCTACTGACACTGCAACATTGTAAGAGAGTGAGCTAGGCATCAGGGTATAATTGATATCCCAATTAGGGGTGTGTCAGAGCATTGAGGGAAAGAGTATCGAGAGCAGAGCATCGAGAGAGAGAACGCAGAGAACATCTAAAACATCGAGAGGGAAGCGCACCAAGACAGAGCGAGCAGATCAGCACAGAGTCAGATAGCACCTTAGGTACGAGAACGTTGCGGGAGTGCTTGGGAGGAGACTGCGTCCGAGGAGGACTAGATCAAAGGTAGATAGACTTGGGAGATTATCTTTTTGTCTGTTAGTTTTATTGCAAGACTTAGCTGCATTCTGTCCTGTTAACTTTGTCCTCTGAGCCTATTCTGGGGACCCCTTGCCACAAACTCGGCCAAGGAACTGGTTTTCCTGATTCTTTGGTGGGTATCACCCTCCTTAAATGCTTTAATTTTGCAATATATTTCTGCAAAGTATTATGCTGTACCTTCTCTTCTCCATTCCCTACGCACGCTTTGATGTCGATGCAAATGATTCATTTTGATTACATTGCTTGATAAATTGTTCTCTTATATGTGATCTTGTGTGTGCACTGACAATCTGAATTATGAGCATTCAAATTTCAATAAGATAAAATTATTAACCGAATAAACGACTCTGTGGTTATTTAGTTAAAGTATTAAACTGGTTAGTTAATCATAGTCACCATCAACTCGTCAACTAATGGTCCATCGACCAAAAGAGGACAGTTGAAATTAAGAATAGCTAGGAATATATATTGTTATTAATGTGAAGTTTAGTATAGTACATAAACTGACAAATTAACCCCCCTAAATCCAGCGCCCATCTTCAGGGATCATTTATGGGTAATGTGTGATTGGCCCCGTTGTTTGGTAAGTGGTTTATGTGTGAAGACATTTTCCTGGTCCCTGGATCGTGAATTAGGGGTTGCGCTGGATCAGTTTTTCTGGTAGCAGAGTGATGATTATTATTGATTAGTTTGGTGAGTTATTGATTATTGATTATATGTTTAACATTCTATGTAAAGTGAGCTAGTGTCGTGTTTCTATGTAGTTTCTTGGAACACAGGTACAGAAAGGTATCTGGGAAACCGGCAGTAAAAGTTAGCCTGAAATAAGGCAGAAGAAAAGTGTGAGAAGTGAAATCACACGGGAATAGGTGCATTGTCTGTTTAATTAGTGATAACATCCATGTGTTATCTTGGGGACTATTTAGCATGTATGTAGAAAAGGAGTGAGATAGCGAAGGGTCCACCTGTGAAACTTTGGCCTTATCCCCAGAAGAGTAGCGAGACCTCCTTTCCAACAAAAGGTCCTCTTGTGAAATTTTGGCCTTATCCCTAAAGAAGTAACAGGTCCTCCCCTAGCTTGGATGAAGGGAAGGATAGCGGAATTGTTATACTTGCCCGTATTGAAAGGAACATTCTTTTAAGTGAAAAACTATCCTTTATTTAGTAAACGGACAAGGTGGTATTGTTTTATGTTGTGACTAATAAGTTATTGTAAAGAAAAAGAATTTAGAAAAGTGCCATTAATTTTTGTAAAGGGAGGGTCAGCAGTAAGAGGAGAGGCTGACGTCACAAAAAGCTGCGCTGGCATTGGTCAGACTGCAGAGGCAAGGTAAGCTCGGATTGGCCGGTTGGTGTGAGCCGCGCTGGTATTGGACAGGATAGCAGAGACGTAGAAAGCTCCGATTGGAAGAATTAGAGTGTGTCGCGCTGACATTGGTCAGGTGTCTAGGGAAGCAAAGGAATCTGATTGGTGAATTATAGCGGATTGTGTTGACAAAGATTTGGATTTTAGTAAAATTGTTGATAATTAGCAAAAATGTATTTCGAACAACCAAGACAGGAGAAATTGACTTTGTTTGGCAAAATTAAAAGATTCTTTAAAAAAGACAAACCCGTAATAACGAGAGAAGGAGTTCCTATCCCTCCACCAAAGACACCAGCGTCTTATATGATGTTGAAATATGGTTATCACACATGCATTTGGCTAGAAAATTGGGTAGAATATACGAAGAATGATGGTGTGTTAGCTCTTCCAGAGCATGGTTCTTTTAATTTGGCAGTTTTGCGCAATTTGAGAGACAAGATGATGGCATTAGATCCACGACCCAGACCAACACAGTTTGAAGCATTAGTAGAATGGGAAGATGAAATGTATGAAAGGGAAAGACATAGAGGTGGCAGAAGTAATAGATTTATGTTTGGAAGATTTCATGATGAAAGACATGAGGACAGAATGAAAAGATGGGGAAATGGAGAGATAACTGAAGGATTGTATCCAGTTTTAACGGTAGGAGAGACTGCAGGAAGCAAATGCAAGGAGAAAAGGAAACATTTAGAGCCATTTGGTTATGGATATAACCCGAATGAATCTGATGACGAACTACTGGATGATATATTAGTTAAACGACCACCTCCTTATCAGGAAAATCCGGCGATGGTGATACCAAATGCACCGTCAATGGAAACCCCAATGACACCTCAAACGACACTAGTTCCAACCGTAAGTGATGTAGTGCAGGAAGAAGAAGTAGAATTGGCAATAAAAACCAAAGAGTTAGTTGAGAAATTAAATCAGATGAATATGAAGATAGATGCAATAACTGTGCCAGTAACTATAGGACCAGCAATACCTGTATTTGAAAATACACTTATCCATGAACCTTCCTTGACTATCCCACTAAATTCTGCAGTAACATCAGTTAGCAGTAGAATTAATACCGAAAGTGTTCAAAGTGAACAGCCCACTACTGCTACTAGGTTAACACCTCCGACTAATTTAACAGTAAATGAAACACCTAGAGGAGTAATGCAGTTACAGCCAAAAAGAATAGAGCTGGAGGAAATCCCCAGAAGTGAAGTTTCAATAGGTCCAAGAACTGAAGAGTTAGATGATTGGGTGAAAGGGTTACAAAGGAGAAAAACACAGCCACAACCTATAGATGTGTGTAAGTTGAGAGTAGATCTGGAAGAAATGATCCTTGGGACCATAAGTCCAGATAGGCTAAAGACTTATCAGGATGATGAACTGATGTATCTGTGTAAGAGTATTACTTGGAAAGCGAGAAATCTACATGAGAGGTTAGTAGAAGCTGCAGATGAATTAGGAGTAGACATGGGGAGATCAAAAGTGTTGCAGAAGAAATATAGAGTGGATTTTACTGAAAAGGATATAGAAAATATGAATACATCTGGTAGACGATTGCAGATAAAAGAGTCAATGGTTGTGTTGAGAAAATGGGGAGACGTGGAGAGATGGAAGGGTAGATGGATGAGGAAGAAAGAAGAAACAGCTGTAAAAGAAATATATTTACATCCAGTAAGAGAAGCAGAAAATGTAGCTCTTGAATGTCCCATGAGAGAAGTTCCAGGAGGAGGTTACGTGCATGTTCCATGGTCTAGACAGGATATATTGTCTTTTACAAATGAGTTTCCCAGGTTGAGAGAAAAGCCAGTGGAATGGTACAAACAATTTGAAAGGTTTGTGAAAGTCTCAAAAGTGTTGCTGAAAGATTTAGATGGATTATTTGAAATTGTTGTCCTTGAAGATTTATGGACTGAATGTAAGATTACAGTAGATTGGCCAAAAGAGGAATATCCCAGAGATCCTAAAACAGGAGCACCTTCTGATGAGGTGATGAAAAAGTACAATCAGGTGATTACTTTTTTGAAAAGTAAAATTTCCCCTAAGGAAACTGATTGGGTAAAAATAGATAGAACCACCCAAGAGCCGAAAGAGTCTGTGCATGCGTATTATGAGAGATTGTTACAGGTTTTTAAGCAGTATAGTGGTTTTGAGAATATTGGAGACAAGGATATGGGTCATTTTGTGTATAGATTTGTGTACGGATTGAGACCTGAGATTAGTCAGATGATACAGCAACACATGTTGTGTTGGCAGGCCAAGACAATTGATGAGATCCTAAGGTATGCAAAATATTGCAGCGTTGACATTGAGTCTCGCCATGGCAAATTAAAAGAGAAAATGATGTCGGCGCAAGTAAAGGTAGCAGAGCAGCAGGAAGCCCAGTTACATTCTCAGCCCACAACCCAAATGGGAGGAGTTAGTCAGAATGCTCAAAGACCCAGTGGAGGTCGAGGTAGGGGACAAATGAGTAGAGAAGAGGCGAAAAAGAAATTTCCTTGTCAAGCGTGCGGAAAGTATGGACACTGGAAGAATGAGTGTAGATCAGTGCAGAGGACTAATGGAGGAAATCAAATTTTAACCCCACAGGTGCAGAATGAGATAGGTGTGCAACAGCCACCGCAGTAGCAGGTAGTTACTACCCAGTATCAGGTCCCGCAACCACCTTTGCCACACAATGTAAATGCTCAAAGATACAGTGCGGATACAGGGTTCCACGGAGGAGACCAGGTTGGTAAAAATACTAACACGATTGTGATTCCCCAATTTTGGATGCAATGTGATGGAAGTGATGTTGAGTCGAATCAATGACGCTGCCTGAGGGGGAGGAAGAGTGCGTGCTTGGCGCTACTCTAGAGGTAGATCAGTCAGGTCCATTTGTTGACGGAAAAGTGGAAGGTAATGATATCACCTTTCTTGTGGACACTGGTGCTACCCGTTCTACTGTGAGAGCAGCAGAAATTCCAAACCTACCCCTCTCGGGAGAAACTATCCAAGTAGTAGGAGTCTCAAATAAACAGATTAATACTCCAGTTACTAAACCAATTGAAGTGCATATTGGTACATTTAAAGACATGCATCGGTTCGTAGTGTGTGACTCGAGTCCGGTAAATTTGTTAGGGAGAGATTTGTTGTGCAAAATGAATTGCACTATTTACTGCACACCGGATGGTATTGCATTCCAGACACCTGATGAGGATGTCGCTTTTAAAATGGTGCTAGCAAAGCAAGGGACAGAAGTGAATGAGTTATTCTCGCTTCTTACAGATAAAAGTGTGCCTGAAGAATTGATGAAGGTAGTGAATTCAGATGTGTGGGATTTCACAGGACAAGAGATTGGGTTAATGAAATAAGTAGACCCGATTAAGATTACAGTGAAAGACGGTGTTAACTATCCAAATACACCACAGTATACAATGAAGCCAGAAGTAATAGCAGGAATAGCTCCTGTAATTGATCAGATGATTGAACAAGGAATTTTAAAAGAAATAATGAGCAGTCCTTGTAATTCACCTTTTATGGGATTGAAAAAGCCAAACGGAACCTATAGAATAGTGCAAGATTTGAGAAAGGTGAATAAAATTGTTGTGCCTTGTTGCCCAGTTGTGCCAAACCCAGCAGTGATTCTCCATCAAATCCCACATGATGCGGAATGGTATACAGTGATTGATTTGTGTCATGCATTCTTTTTGATTCCCTTGCATCCGGATAGCCAGTATTTATTTGCTTTCCGGTTTGGAGACCGTGTTTTGGCATGGTGCCGAGTTCCTCAAGGGTATACTGAGAGTCCTTCAATTTTTAACCAGATTTTGAAAAAGTGTCTAGAAGATTTGAAAATGTCTGGAGGGTCAGTTCTGGTTCAGTATATTGATGACCTACTGGTGGCATCAAAGACTTGAGAAGCCTGTATTGCAGACACTATTGCTTTACTGAACCATTTGGCAGAAGGTGGACATAAAGTGTCCCCTGCAAAATTACAATTCTGTCAGCGAGAAGTCCAATACTTAGGTCACAAGATTGAGAAGGGAGTCAGAAAGGTAACATCAGAGCGTATTCGTGTGATCAAAGACATGAAACCACCCACAACTCAAAGAGAAGTGCGAATGTTCTTGGGAGTGGTTGGATATTGTAGACAGTGGATCAGTGGTTTTTTACTGATGGCAAAACCTCTACATCGGCAGACAAGGAATGATGTGAAAGACCCAATTAAATTGGATGAAGAGAGCATGGAAGCTTTTGTTAAATTGAAAGACAGTCTGTGTCAGGCACCGGCATTGGGGATGCCTGATTATTCAAAAGATTTTGCATTATATTGCAGCGAAAGAGATGGGTGTGCACTTGCAGTTTTAACTCAGAGGCATGGAATGGCGAGACGACCTGTGGCATATTTTTCTGCTACTTTAGATTCAGTAGCTGCTGCATTACCTGGATGTTTGAAAGCAGTAGCTGCTACATGTGTGAGTCTGGAACAGAGTGAAGGGATCATAATGGGTCATCCTGTGAGAGTGTATGTGCCACATTCAGTTGAGATCCTTTTAACAAGAACACGGACTCAGCACCTCACCTATAGTTGGCTGACTAGGTATGAGAGAGTGATTCTGGGTGCAGAAAATGTGACAATAGTGAGATGTACAACTGTGAATCCTTCTACTTTATTGCCAGATACTTGGGATGAAGCAGAACAGGATTATTTGAATGTGACTGAATTTTGCACCAAGCCCCGTCCTGATATTAAGGATGTTCCTCTTGAAGAATCTGATTGTGTGATGTTTGTTGATGGTTCATGTTTACAAACTGAAACAGGTGTGTTGAGTTCTGCCTATGCCGTCTGTACTGTAGCGGCAATCCTGGAAGCATCCTGTTTAAAAGGGGTCAAATCTGCACAAGTCGCCGAATTGGTGGCTCTAATTCAAGCCTGTAAATTGGGAAAAAGTCAGAAGGTGACTATAATTACCGATAGCCAATATGGCTTTGGCATTGTGCACGACTTTGGAGAACTATGGATGCAGAGGGGATTTCTGACCTCTTCGGGGTCCCCCATCAGGAATAGTCAGTTTGTAAAAGAATTGCTTGAAGCATTACAATTGCCAAAATGAATTGCAGTGGTCAAATGTGCTGCACATAAGTCAGGAGATGATTATGTGACTCAAGGCAACAGATTTGCTGACCAAGTAGAACAATATTGTGCAAAGACTCGGACTTCCATAAATCGGGGAAAAACAAAAGAAAATACGGTTTGTCAACTTATGTTTACTAACACCATTGAAACATGGGATGAAGTGAGACAATTGCAGGAAGAGGCAGGTGAAGAGGAGAAACAGGAATGGGAAAAGGCAGGATGTGGGAGATGAGCAGATGATGATGTATGGGTGTACATTGATGTGAGACCAGTCATGCCAGATAGTTTACTTTCTCATATGGCAAGGATGTATCATGGGATGGCACACATTGGCCGAGATGCTATGGTCAGATCATTCAAACAAACGTGGTTTAATACCAAGTTCAGGACTATTGCAGAAAGTCTCTGCCAAAGATGCCTGACGTGTCAACAGCAAAACCCAGGAAGAAAAACAATAGTTAGTCTGGGAACAATTGGGAGAGCAGGAGGTCCTTTTACCAGACTACAACTCAATTTTATCGAGTTGCCCCCATGTAATAAGCTCAAGTATGTGTTAGTAATTGTGTGTTTGTTTTCCCGTTGGGTGGAAGCCTATCCCACAAGGAGGAATGATAGTTTGACAGTGGCAAAACTTCTGTTGAGAGAATACATTCCTAGATATGGTTTTCCAGTCACTATGGAAACAGATAGAGGAACACACTTTACTAGTGAAACAATCAAACTGATTTGTGAGGCATTGAGCATTCAACTAAAACTTCATTGTGCCTATCGTCCAGAGGCTTCTGGAATAGTAGAGCAGATAAATGGCTCAATCAAGAACAGGTTAGGCAAAGTGTGTAAATCCACAGCACTGAATTGGCCAGACGCTTTACCCTTAGTCTTGATGAGTCTCAGAAGCATTCCTGACAAAAAGACAGGATTGAGTCCACATGAGATCTTGATGGAAAGAGCAATGAGACAAGCATTTATACCTGCCAACAAATTGATAAATATATCTGATGATCTCATCCTTGACTATTGCAAAGGATTGGCTGATGTGGTACGTTCTGTGTTTCATCAGGTTGGAGCAGACGCGACCACCACCCAGCAGACTCAAGCCCATGACCTGAGCCCTGGTGAGTGAGTTCACGTGAAAAGGCATAGAAGAAAAACTTGCCTAGAGCACCGCTGGGAAGGACCATATCAGGTCATATTGGTGACGACTACAGCAGTAAAGTGTGCTGGTTTACCCAATTGGATCCATGCCAGTCATACTCAGCGAGTCCCAAGTCCACTTAAAAACCGAGTAGAGCGGCATCTGGAGATCTCAAGTCCGAGCTCGGAATCAGAAGCCGAAGTACAAGAGATTGGTGATGCTAAAGCAATAGACTCTGAAACTGGTGAGCATGAACAAAAAGACTCTGAAGAGCAGTTTGATGATGAATTTCTTAGCACAAGTCAAGTAGAGTGGGCACCAGCTACTGGGACTGAGGAAACTGCTGCTGAACGAGAAGAAAGACAATTCTTAGATGAAGAGGGAAAGTATAGAAAGGAGATAGGTGAAAGAAATACAGAAGAAGAAAAAGAAAAAGAAGAAGAAAGCAAACTCAAAGTAGGTGCAAAGAAACGAAGGTACGAATTGAACAAAGAAGAAGAAGAAGTTCAACCAAAGAGGGCAAAGAAAGACGACCATTGGCCAAGCGGAGTTAAAAGACTGAAATACAGGGTGGTGAAAGGAAGACCCGAGAATAGGCCAGAACAGATAAATGAAGTTTCAAGTCAGGTAGAACAGGAAGAGTCGGATGACGAATCAGTGCTGCGACCAAGGAGAGTGAGAAAACCAAACAAGAAGTTCAAGTCACCTGACTGGATCTACATAGTGTTGGAAGAGATTGAAAAAGAAGATTTAAACAAAGAAAGAAACAGCACTGACAACGAGCAAGAGGAAAAGAGTGATCTAAATCCACCTTAAGAGACTGTAAACAAACAAAGGTGCCACGTTGTTGACTGAAGAAATTTCTGAAGATCCAGAAGACGTACTGAAAAAATTGGATTAATTAAAATAAAAGAAGGGGTAAAGAGGAAAGCTTTTGAAATGTGGGATCACAGTACATTTTTAAATTTTTAAATATTTTAAATAGATTTTTTTAGAAAAACCATTAGAACTTTATTAAGATTAATATTACTATGGCAGATATACAAGTAACAAGACCCAGATGTAGTTTTATGCGTAGGTGTTATAAAGCTTGTTTTTGTCTATTTTGTATACCGATAGTGTTTTGGGTGATATTAACAATAGTAATACCTTTACATTTGATAAAAGAAGATACACCCCATCCTAACAATTTGACAAATCCAAAAGTAGACACTGACATTAAGCAAACTCCTATTACTCACCTGAATCAAATAGATGCTAGTAGTTTGCATTATGATAGATCAGTTACTAATTTTTCCCTGAATGTTTTCACTAAGTTACTCTACGAGTATGTGGAAACAACGGATGTGAGTGACTGTTATGTGTGTATACAGTTACCATTGTCTGTTTCAGAAGGTGTAACCTACCATCACCATCCTTTGACCTATGGTGTAACTTGTAGTGTCTTATCAAGTTTGTTGTATAGAACAGGTAAACTGGAATACTATTATTCCAATGTAGATACAATCTTTTCTAGAGTCCCTGTAATACCTGAGTTAAATAAGATAGCACCTGCACGCATGTCATGGGAGATTTTTTCCTGACAACAAAGCCTTTAGATATAGAATACGCTAATAAAAATAATTTAACATGTAGATTGAAGAAGGAAGAGAAGATATTTTTGGAGATGGTGGAAGAGAGAAGGGCTAAGTTTCAGAGAAAAGGTGTTGAAGAAAAATTACTGACACCACCTTGGGTTTTCAGAGAAGGCAACTATGACAAAGGCGAGACTTATGCTGCAATGGCCCTGGATTGGTCTCAGAAGGGAAAATTATGGTTACGTAGGGAAAAGACTAACTACAACAATTACTTCATTGGTTCCAGTGAATGTGAAGATACCTATAAAATTATTGGTGGTTGGGGATTAAAGGGAGGAACTGACCCTGTCCTGCCAGGTATATATTATGTCTGTGGGAGGAAAGCCTATTATCGGCTACCAGATCACTGGTATGGAACTTTTTATCTTGGGATTGTCTTTCCGAAAGTCTATCATGTAGACAAGAGTACAAATGGAATCCATGAAGTAAAACAAGGACTAACACGTGTAAAAAGAGAACGTTTTTCAGAAATTGTAGGTGATATATTTGGAGCATTGATACCTGGAGTTGGAGTTACACTGAATGCATATAAAATTCGACAATTGTCCACAGTGGTTGATCGTTTATCAACGGATACTGCTGGAGGATTCCTGATGATGACACTGAAATGATTGCTATGAGATCTATGCAAAATCGACTTGCCCTTGATATATTACTGGCAAAAGAGGGTGGATTCTGGGGAATGCTGAAGGTTCAACATTGTTGCACTTACATTCCAGATAAGAGTAAGAATCTGAAAGGATATATTCAGAATATCACAGAATTGCATAAGGAAGTAACACAACTAGAGGTTGACGGTGTCTGGGAGAGACTAAGTAAAAGTTTCTCTGCTATAAGCAATTGGTTTTCTTCTATAGGTAGTTCTTTAGTAGGAAAAATAATAATACCAATAGTTTCTGTAGCTGTTATGATATTCACAATAAGAATGGCTTATGTTTGTGTGAAGAAAAGACACAAAGAAAAGAAAGAAAGGAAATTAAGTAAGGAACGGAAAGAAAGGAAAAGAGAGATAGATGAGATAGAATTGGAGGATTTTAAAGAAAAATTGTACGTAAAATGTAAGGAGCAAGGGCCAGAAGACAAAATAACAGCTATATAACTTGGTAAACTGTATGTTTAGGGATTTTATGATGGTAAACCATCAAAGGGGGGATTGATGGAGTGAGGTTTGCAAAATACATCCTCATGAAATTAAGCAACCCCATAATAATGTATTGACCGCATGAACTAACCAACCCTGAATGCACACATTCACACATGGGGCAAATGCATTTTACCTGATATACTAAACCATGATGGCATGAGCACGTATTAACTGTTTGCGCTTTGAAAAATCGTACTAATGCATGTTTATGCTATGTTGTACATTGCACATTTTGCATGTTGTGCACAAATAACGAAAAGGTTGCTTTAAATTAATAGCTTTTGCTAGGAATTAATCAATACAGGGTATTAGTATGGTGGGAGGTAAACATAATGGGTTTTATTTCATGAATTAATATTCCTATGTGTTTATTTACCTTAGTACGAGATTGGGCCTGCATGAAAATGGCCTCTTGTCCGAACCAGCATGTGGTTGTCTTGATCTGTACGGAAGACGCATGCGCCAAATGTTTTGCCTGCTTACGAACTGCAGAGTCCACCAGCTGATGTAATCTGTGTGAAGGCCATGTTGACCTGTGTCCTATTGTTTACGTGCCAAGACACAACAGCAACTGTGGGAACTGCCATCGCTACGTGCAATTTGAATGTGAAGCGGATGTCACAATATGAGAATGTTGCAAAATGTATAACTATTGATATTAGTAGTATACAAATGTATTTATCCTTAATACTTCCTTTGTTAAAACCGGTATGAGATGGATTTGCGGGGAGAACTGGATGAGGAGACCCTAACATGATTCGTGACAACCAATCACAGGCCGAGTTTCTACTGACACTGTAACATTGTAAGATAGTGAGCTAGACATCAGGGTATAATTGATATCCCAATTAGGGGTGTGTCAGAGCATCGAGGGAAAGAGTATCGAGAGCAGAGCATTGAGGGAAAGAGTATTGAGAGCAGAGCATCGAGAGAGAGAACGCAGAGAACATCTAGAACATCGAGAGGGAAGCACACCAAGACAGAGAGAGCGGATCAGCACAGAGTCAGATAGCACCTTAGGTACGAGAACGTTGCGGGAGTGCTTGGGAGGAGACTGCGTCCGAGGAGGACTAGATCAAAGGTAGATGGACTTGGGAGATTATCTTTTTGTCTGTTAGTTTTATTGCAAGACTTAGCTGCATTCTGTCCTGTTAACTTTGTCCTCTGAGCCTATCTCTGGGGACCCCTTGCCACAAACTCGGCCAAGGAACTGGTTTTCCTGATTCTTTGGTGGGTATCACCCTCCTTAAATGCTTTAATTTTGCAATATATTTCTGCAAAGTATTATGCTGTATCTTCTCTTCCCCATTCCCTACGCACGCTTTGATGTCGATGCAAATGATTCATTTTGATTACATTGCTTGATAAATTGTTCTCTTATATGTGATCTTGTGTGTGCACTGACAATCTGAATTATGAGCATTCAAATTTCAATAAGATAAAATTATTAACCGAATAAACGACTCTGTGGTTATTTAGTTAAAGTATTAAACTGGTTAGTTAATCATAGTCACCATCAACTCGTCAACTAATGGTCCATCGACCAAAAGAGGACAGTTGAAATTAAGAATAGCTAGGAATATATATTGTTATTAATGTGAAGTATAGTATAGTACATAAACTGACAAATTAACCCCCCTAAATACAGCGCCCGTCTTCAGGGATCATTTATGGGTAATGTGTGATGGGCCCATTGTTTGGTAAGTGGTTTATGTGTGAAGAAATTTTCCTGGTCCTTGGATCGTGAATTAGGGGTTGCGCTGGATCACTCCCTTTGATTACAAATCTCTTTTCGGCATTAATCCAGCAATCAGCAGTGTGGTTAAGATCTGACTCTTTCACCAAAATGTCCTGGCTCTTGTAAATCCTGATGAGGTTTTAAGCTTACAGTACAGAAGAGGCCACTTTAGAGGTAGTTAAGTGCTTTATAATTAAAACTTCTGTTTTTCTGATTTAATTGTTGTGCGCATATAAATACCGGTGGCAAACAAGCTGCTCACCCGCATCCCTCTTTTGAGTGCCTATATTCGAGCTATCAGCATGATTGCTGGGTCAATATCTGTGCATATTGGCAGCATTCGCAGTTTAGAACAAAAACCACTAAGTTCTCCTAAGGGTGTTTAACAGCTGAGCACATATGCTTAAACAATGTTATGATTTCAGATGAGAGTATTCCTGAACCACTGGACAGATATTTTACAAAGCACGGGCCTGGCTGCCACACGGTTGGTATTCCCATTCTCATAACAGCACTGATGTGGTCTGTTGAAGAGTGCAGTGCGATTTGTCCAAGAACCCCTAACACCCGTCCAACACAGTCCAAATAGGCAACGACATGGCTATCATGGCTGCGCCTGCGCAGAGCACACACTACCCTCAAATTCCCTCACTCACACCCTACATGGCTCACAATGCACATACCAAATAAGACTTCCTGCCAATGTGTTAAAACCTCTGTCCACAAACATTAAACAGTATAACATAACACACACCCTGTCACATAATGTAACTGAGGGTGGGAGCTCGCCATCTTTGCTACAGGCAGGTCAGGAGGGCCTGCTAACTCTGTGAGGTGCAACAGGCCTTAAAGGCTCCGTGGCGAAAGAACGTACTGGAATTCGTCATCAATTTTATGGTGATTTTGTAAAAGTTGTAGAAGTCAGGCCTGGCTGACTTCACGCTCGGGTCAAGGCTAGGCCTTAGGCTTGAAGAGCGCATAAACGTGACACACACACTTAGTTATATTTTACAAGCCAAGACCCCGAGCGGTCTTGAGCTCTTTTATTTATACCCTCGGGCGAGCCCGCCCTCGGGGTTCATGCAGATAGCTACAATGTATAGTGCGGGCCGGGTGGCGCCGACACTACATCCCTCCAATCTTTTAGATACTGCATCAATATAAAGTTCACTAATTAACACCCATGGGTATGGCACACAAAGTCTTGGAGTCTTTGGCTGGGGACGGGATTCGGCCGAAGACCATACCTCTGGCTTCGGGAGTTGTTATCAGTTTGTGTCCCTTCAGCGCCACTCTCCGGTGAAGGCAAACTCACACACAATGTTGTTGGAGTAGCACCAGCCGGTGTTTCCCCTTCCGCTGAGCGAGGCGGCGCCATGCCACAGTTGCTCCGTGAGGTGTCGGGTGAGGCCAATCCTTCACTCCATTCTTCTGGTTCGGCCTTGCCACCATCCACTTGAGGCCCTGTATCCACCTTCTTGAACCACGATATGTTGCGCGTCACCACTCTGGTCCCACATTTTGCTGACACCATGGTCCCGTGCACCGTAGTGACTTCCCACACTTCAGGCTCATAAGGGGTATGATACTTCCATCCGGGGTACCGATCTTTCACAATGACTCTGTCCCCCACTTGGATGTCCGCCACCTTCGCCCGCCGGACTTGGCTGGCCTTGTCGTTGGTTGCCTGTCTTCGAGATTGAGTCGCGGCCAGATCCAGACGCGGTGGGCTCCACGACGGGTCTGTGGGGATGCTATCTCGAGGTGCCTTTTGGAACAGCAGGTGTGCGGGCGCACATTTCGTTGTGCAATGTGGTGTCTGGCGGTATGCACTTAGGAATTGTTGCAAACAGTGTTCTACGTCGTCCCCCTTTTCCACGCCGATCTTGAGAGCCCTGTTCAGGGTGCGCATGAAGCGCTCTACCTCTCCATTTGCTTGGGGCCATTGCGGCGTGATTTTGCGGTGCCGGATGGCGAGAGATGACAAGTACTCCTGGAACTCTCTCCCTTGGAAGGGTGGCCCGTTGTCCGACTTGATCTCCTCCGGGAGTCCCATCATTGCAAAAGTGCGGTCCAGTGTGGCCTTGACTTGGGGGAAAGCTGTAGACGAGATTACCTCCATCACTGGGAACTTGGAGTGAGAGTCAATTAGGACAAGTGTGCTCCGTCCATCCGGGAACGACCCAAAGTCGAGACTGACCTGAGTCCACGGCTCCAAACACGGTGCTTCAGTGATGACTGGGTGAGGGGCCTGATCGGCGCTGGTGATGTTGCACAGGTGGCACGTGCGAATAATTTCCTCGACCATCGCATCCATGCCCGGGAACCACACTTTATTCCTGAGACGGGCCTTGGTCTTGGCGATCCCCTGATGTCCCTGATGTGCTAGGTCGACCACTCTCTTCTGGAGGCTCCGAGGTATCACCAGAGTGGTGCCGCGCAGGACCACCCCATGCAGGCCTTCGCTTAGTTCGCTGCGAACTCTCCAGAGCTGCTGGCGTGCCATTCTCTCCCCTTCTGTGAGGGCTCGCGTGCCATCAAGAAAGTGCTGCCAACTCCGGTCAGACAGTGTTGCCTTGACTTTGGACAGGCCTTTGTCGGCTTCTGTGACGTTTCCGATGTCTTCCAGAGTGAGTGCATTCGGGCATGCCTCCTGAGAGACCATTTGTACGAATTCTTCCGTGTTGTCTTCGTCCACTAGACGCTCTGGTGGGACACCTGTGACAGGATGATGGGACAGGAAGTCAGCAGGGTTATTGACTCCTGGGTGAAACACCACCTCAAAACGGTAGGCTTGTAGTTGTACGGCCCATCTCTCGATCCACGGGGGAGCCAGTCTGTGGGTACCTGCGAAGAGAGGGATTAGTGGTCCGTGACTACACGAAACTCGTGCCCATAGAGGTAAAGATGAAAATGGTGACATGCCCACTTTATGGCCAGGGCTTCGCGCTCTATCTGAGCATACCTCATCTCTGTTGCTGTTAGAGCTCTGCTGGCGTACGCCACCGGGACCCACTCCTTCGCTGCCGTTTCCTGTAGGAGCACCGCTCCTAGCCCAACTGGGCTGGCATCGACCACTACCTCCGTGCGTCGGTTGGGCTGGAAATACGCCATGACTTTCTTGTCCATGAGCGCCTCTTTCACAGCGTGAAACGCCGTGTCTTCGTCTACCGACCACTTCACGGCTTCCCGGACTTCGTGAGGTTGCGTAAGGGCTCAGACAGAGAGGCCAGATTGGGAATGAATCGGCCACAATAAGTGGCCATGCCCAGAAAACTGCGTACCTCTGTTGGCGATGTGGGTCTCGGGGCAGCACGTATGGCAGCAGCTTTCTTCGGGTCGACTTGGAGTCCATCTCGCGAGAAGATGTATCCGAAGAATTCAACGGATTCTTGATAGAACAAGCACTTGGCTTTGTGGAGCGTCAGCCCATTGTCAGCGAGTCGCTGGAGAGTGCTCCGCAGGTGTCCGTGGTGCTCTTCGAGTGTCTTGGAGTACACCAAAATGTCATCGCCTAGGTTGATGACTCCTTGCAGTCCCGTGAGTGTCTCTCTGATGGCATTCTGAAACACCTCAGCGGCAGACGACACGCCGAAACTTAGCCTTTTGTACCGGCGTAATCCCACATGTGTGGAGAACGTTGTTATATTTCTGCTCTCCGGGTGTAGTTCCAACTGGTGGGAACCAGCATTGAGATCCAATTTGCTGAACCATCTGGCCCCGTTGAGGTCTGCGACAATGTCGTCCATGGTGGGCGTGAGGTGCCTCTCTCGCTTCACTGCTTGGTTTGGAAGGCGCATGTTGACGCACAGTTGAATGGCTCCAGGTTGCTTTGGCTTAGGGGCAACGACCAAGGGTGACACCCATGGGGTAGGTCCCGATACCTTCTCAATCACTCCCAGTTTTTCCAGCTTCTGCAGCTCTTCTTCCACCTGAAGACGTAGGTGAAATGGCACCCTCCTGTGCCTCAGGGCCGTGGGCTTGACTGTCGGGTCCACATGCAATTTGAATTGTTTCCCCTTAAGACACCCAAGGCCTTCGAACAACATGGGAAATTCGTTGAGGATGTCGCGAGCACGCAGGTCGTGAACTTGGTTAGCGAAGAAGACCAGCTCCAAATCCTCAGCTGTGTGGCAGCTCAGAAGGGTCCCTCGTTTCCCTTCCGTGACGTGGAACCGAGTGTGAATGTGGCTTCCTTCGCTGGCCACCTCGACTTCCATCACACCCCGTAAGGGAAGTGGCTCCTTTCCCCCGTACGTGTAGATTCTGGCTCTAGATGGTGTGAGCAGTGGTTTCGGGGACAGTTGCTCATACTGGTCGCTGTCCATGACATTCACGGATGCCCCTGTGTCTATAAGTGCTTGGACTGAGGAGCCTGCCACTGTGATTGAGCACATGGGTGGAGGTCGCCATTTCGGCCCATCGCGGCTCACGAATGACACCACGAATACGTCGTCGTCATCTGCTCCAAGGCCATACCCTGGCGGGGTGGTATCCGTTTGTTTCTGCGGATCCTCCAGCGTCAGCTGTCTGACTGCGGTCGACAATCCACGTTGTCCTGCGTTGTTGATCCTGGGCCGGCCTCCTCGACATACTTTCGCGAAGTGGTTGAGCCTCCCACATTTCGAGCAGGTTTTCCCCTTGGCGAAGCAGTGACCAGACGGTGGATGTTCCAGACCACAGTTCCCACATGCGGTCTTCTGCGCCTGCTTCCGACCTCCTTGGGGTGTTGCCGGTCGTCGTTGAATAGCGTCGACCCTTTCCTCTTTGATCACTGGGGGTCGAGAGGCCCCTGCCAGGGATATTTGCCGGTTGAGGGCCGCTTCCATCTTGTCCGCCCGGGCGTTGGATAGCTCATGCGACCTCGCGAGGACCAGAATTTCATCCAGGGTTATGCCCGGTTGCCTGAGTATCAGGCGGCGCAGTATCACTGATCGGCACCCTTGTATGACTTGCGCCCTGATCTCTTCCCTCTGGTCATACAGTGTGCACGAACTCGCCAACTTCCGAAGCCGGGCATAAAAGACGTCGATTGTCTCTGCCTCTCCTTGTCTCGCCTGGCGGAGCTTGAACCGCTCAAAATCAGGATTGATCTGAGGGTCAAAGTGCCTGTTTAAGGCTGCCACCGCCTCCTCGTAATTGTCGTCGGCCCCCATGTTCGGCAAGGTCTCGAACAGATCGTATAGCTCTCCGCCTCCGTAGCACATAAGGAGTGACCTCTTCACCCTGCCATCCGTCTCTCTCATACCCACAAAGTAATGGTCCAGTCGACCAATCCACGATTTTCATCGTGCTGCAGCTGTGGCAGGGTCCGCCAGTTCGCTGAAAGGAGGCAGGGGGTTTGCCGTGGCGTATCCCGGCCGTGGTGGCGCATGCTGGGGTGCTGGTGGCGGGGCCTGCTGCGGCGGCGGTGCGGGGGCACCAGCCCCATCTGGGTTCTGGACACTCATGGTGGCGCGCACAGTCGGTGCGTGGCCTTGTGTCCTGCTTCTGCGCAGTAACGCCGTGAACCAGGCTTGCTTTGGCGGGAACCACGCTATCGGGCAGTGTCTCCGGGCGTGGCTGGCGTCGCGTGTCCTGGGGGTGGGGCCGGGTGCGGTGCGCGTGAAGACCCCCTGTGCACGTGTTCTGTGCTTGCGCGCACTTGCCTGCGTCTGTGCAGGAGCTGCTGGTCTCAAAGTGGTAGTGGCACTCTTGCAGTTGCCACTGCTTGTCTATGGCACTGTAACTCCTTTGCTTCAGTGTTGTATGTGCCAGTGCTTGATGGTGCTGGCTCACGCTGCCTGGACTCAGATTTGGCTGTGCCAGTGTTTGATGGTGCTGGCTCACAGTCACTTGTCCCTGGGCTTCACACGGGACGGGCAAAAGGGGCTCCCTCTCTCTCTCTGAGCCGTGTCAGTAGGAGCGCTGGCCCGGGCCGATGCAGACGTACGCGCGCGAGCAAGCTATGTCTCACCTTGCACGCGGCGCAGATGCTGGCCACGCTTCACCGCTTCTCCGGCTGGGCCCCTGAGGCTGATTCGGGACTCCGCTGCTGTGTGTCGCGGGGTGGGCACCCGCCGAGCAGCCTCCGCCTGATTCTTCACGGGGTGGGCACCCGCCTGGGCGCGATTGCCAGTCTTCGCGGGGTGGGCACACGCTGGCCGCACCGCGGCAGAGGACACCACGGCGGCAGCCGCATGCTGGGGTCCGGGTCACCAGGGACATGCCGGACGAGGTGAGGCGCGGCAGAGGCGCGGGTGAGACCCGCCTCGTCGCCAATGTAGAAGTCAGGCCTGTCTGACTTCACGCTCGGGTCAAGGCTAGGCCTTAGGCTTGAAGAGCGCATAAAGGTGACACACACACTTAGTTATATTTTACGAGCCAAGACCCCGAGCGGTCTTGAGCTCTTTTATTTATACCCTCGGGCGAGCCCGCCCTCGGGGTACATGCAGATAGCTACAATCAGACCCTCCAGGATTTCGCGATTTCGCGATTTCGCAGTTTGCCGCGAAATCGGCACTTTTGTAAAAATGCCGCGATTTTTACAAAAGTGCTCACGAAATCGGCACTTTTGTAAAAATGCCTCAATTTTTACAAAAGTGCCCGCGAAATCGGCAATGCGCACAATTAGACAGTAACTGCTGGTGACTAAGTTTCATGGGGAGACGCTTCTTCCACATTTTAAGAGGGTGCCTTTATCATAGCAAACTCGGGCAGAAAGAGGACATCTTGGGAGCTAAACCCAGTGAAGGAACTGGTATGGTAATGGCAACATGACAAATGTAGGTGGCAGGCGAGAGAAGGGCAGGCGGCAAGCTTCCTGGTAACAGAGTTGGCACAAGTAAGGGCCAGGCGGACGAAAGGTGTCGGGCATCATGGCGCAAAAGACAGCACAAGAAGATGAGATGAGGACAAAGGCAGGAAGGAGTGGGATGGCAGCGAGCACCTTAGGGCAGAACCTGGCGCGGGTAGAAATCAAGAGAGAGGAGGACATTTTCCAGAAGGTGATGGGTACCATGGAGACAAGGGGCCAGAACAGGACACTTAGCGGGCAGGCAGTGAACCCAATGGGGCAGATCAGGTGAAAAGAAGTCACACTCTGGAAACTGTCAGGCGGCAAGGAAGTGGTGGAGAGAGGACAGAGCAGCAGCAAAATCCATCCATACATGTCCTGTGTAAATGTCTGTCACCCTAGCAGAATAGTAAAAAAACAAGCATTTGCAATGCAATCGGTCTCGCATTTACGCAAGTTTGAGCTATTGGCATTGTAAATGACAATGCCTTTTATTTATGTTTTGGTTTTTAAAACATAAATAAATGGCATTGTCATTTACAATGTCAATAGCTTGGACGCGCGTAAATGCGAGTCCTATTACATTGCAAATGTTATAACGTTGTGCCCCCCGCCCCCTTCACCCGTGAAAACAAACGGTCGGAGCCCTAGCCAGACCCTCCAGGATTTCGCGATTTGCCTTGAAGTATTGCACGGTTGTATAGTTCCTTTATTATGAGTTTCTCCTCTGCTGCTCCTAAGTGGATTCCACAGGCCATATACTGTGACTGGTTGCATAATTTCAATTTCTTTGGGTATCTCCCTGTCCCTCCAATCTGGACCCCCAGAGCATACACTAAGGTAGGTTCTAGAATGCCATTTCCTATGGGATGCTACCAGGCCATCTTTGATGGGCTTCTCAGAACCTATACTAAAGCAAATGGAGGATTGCATTTCCAAGGGATAACAGCCTTCACCTGTGGGCTGCTTCCTCTGTTCCATATCCCAGGTTTAAAGTGGAATACTCTGCTAAAACAGTTTCCATTGATTTAAGGCTGAAAATGAATGATTATGAGTAAAATAAAGTGCCGCAAAAATGCCGCTAAATTTCCATATTTGTGCCGCTAAATTTCCATATTTGTGCCGCTAAATTTGCTAATCCATGCCGCAATATCCTGGGGGGCCTGTACAATGTATAGTGCGGGCCGGGTGGCGCCGACACTACAAAAGTGATCAGACTCGTGGCGAGTCAACTGCGTCCCTTAGTGGGCGTGTGCTGCGCAGACCCTTATTGTTCTGTGAGAAAGTAAATGTTCCCTACGCAGGCGAGAAAGATCGCTTCTCAGATGCGCAGTCGCGGCGCCGCAGCCGTCTTCAGTTTTAATATCCTGTAGAAACATGGCGCGGAGGATCCCGCCGAGATAAGAGCCGCGCGGCCGGAGGAAATTGTCAGAAGTGCACTTCCAGCAGCAGGGGTGTGTTTTTCGAGGATCCAGAGGTGGCCGCCCCTTGTTTGTAGGATTAACTGCTGGGGAGCCCCTATGATGCCCATTTAAATACGAATAGGGAAAACAGGTCCCCGTGCTGCACTGCGCTGCGCTGTATATTGGGGTGGGGGGAAAGGAAGGTTTAAGTGATGTTTATTTTTTTCAATTTGCCCACATGTACTTTTCTTCAAAAATATACGGACTTCAGCTCTCTAAGTGGCCCAACTCGCGACAGACTGCACTCCACAGAGATGGCAGGGCAGAGCAGAAACCGGCACCAGCAGGGACCGTTCCTAATGGAATCATGCGGGGCCTTTCTGGAGACGGGGGGCACGAGGAAAAGCAGGGAGCGCGGCTGACCGGGAAATCCATTTCTGGCAAATCGGCCATGGTCGACTGGTGTGTCCCCTGGTGGCGCTGTCTGCTGATTTATTACCTTGTACATTTCGCATGGGTAAACGTAGGCACAGGTGCTGTCAATCACCAGGCCTGGGCGAGCGTTGACCGTGCATAACGTATTGTCTTCCTTGAAGATGCCTTGCTGCTCACTCTCTCTCCAACTCTCCAGGCCCGTGTATTGGAGAGAAAGTGTGCTGTAGCTCTGTGCACGAGACAGTATATTGCGTGAGTAATACTGACTCATGTTTTATTTCTTTACATGGGTGCTGCTTCTGTTCCTGATCTATTAGACTTCAGAAGACCTCTGTGGATTAAAAAACATAACCTTCAAAGCTTGAATGCTTCAAAGACATCATTGGCCAGGTCAAAGGTTTCATTTAATGCATGGTAGAGCTCTTTTAAAGCTACACACATATGTGTACATTGTTCAAAATTTTGCTTCACAAATAAATTGCAAAATATTTTTCATGAATGTTAGGAGACCAGCCTGGGAAACATTCTCTCTGGTCTCTGTGGGTTGTATGACATATCCACACATTCGTTTACAAAGCATACCTTTACCACTCATGCCTTTACAGCGCAAGGTACGTAAATTTAAGGTGGGTGAAATATCTATCTATCTATCTATCTATCTATCTATCTATCTATCTATCTATCTATCTAGCTATCAATCTGTGTCTATATCACTGCTTTAAATGGGCCGGTACTGAGTACCTGCACTTTTTATTTTGAGAGGGAGAGTATCTGTGTCTATATCACTGCTTTAAATGGGCCGGTACTGAGTACCTGCACTTTTTATTTTGAGAGGGAGAGTACCGGCGCTTCTCAAGAAAAACGTAATACTTTTAATTGGAGAGTACCAGTACTTCTTAGAAACAAGCAGGTACTCTGGTACAGCCTACCTGCACTTCTATTTCTCCATTTCAAGCACTGGTCTATATATTAATATATGTATATATGTGTGTATATATATATATATATATATGTATATATATATATATATATATATATACAGTGCTTTAAATGGGCCGGTACTGTCCGGTACGGAGTACCGGCACTTTTTTATTTTGGGAGGGAGAGTACCGGCACTTCTCAAGAGAAATGCTATACTTTTAATTGGAGAGTACCGGCACTTCTCAGAAACAAGCAGGTACTCTGCTACAGAGTACCTGCACTTCTATTTTTCCATTTCAAACACTGTATATATATATATATATGTATATATATATTCTGCTCCAAAGGTTGTCCACCTGGTGAGTAGCACTCGATTAACAGCTTTGTTTATGATAGGCAGGGACGAGGATCCGCTTGTAGAAGCTGCTCCGTAATGGAAATGCCTGACGCGTTTCGAAGCTCCATATGCTTCTCTTCAGAGGCTTGAACGGAGACAGTGTGTGCAAACGCTGAACCCACTTCGCCATTTTCATATTGCACACCCACCAATGGGAAGCTCGAATGAGACTGTGCATTATGGGAAATGTGGTCCGGATAGCACACAAATCTTATCCTGTATGGACCCTACAAGTGGACTCGTCCTCAATCCTGTTTGCGGCTGCTGGCCCACATAGCCGACATGATAGTTACCATGTCAGGTGGCCTCCATAACATTCCGGGGTGGTGCACACTCCGCGGCAGGACGGCCGCGTATTACATTCTGCTCCAAAGGTTGTCCACCTGGTGAGTAGCACTTGATCAACAGCTTTGTTTATGATAGGCAGGGACGAGGATCCGCTTGTAGAAGCTGCTCCGTAATGGAAATGCCTGACGCGTTTCGAAGCTCCATATCTTCAGAGGCTTGAACGGAGACAGTGTGTGCAAACGCTGAACCCACTTCGCCATTTCATATTGCACACCCACCAATGGGAAGCTCGAATGAGACTGTGCATTATGGGAAATGTGGTCCGGATAGCACACAAATCTTATCCTGTATGGACCCTGCAAGTGGACTCGTCCTCAATCCTGTTTGCGGCTGCTGGCCCACATAGCCGACATGATAGTTACCATGTCGGGTGGCCTCCATAACATTACGGGGTGGTGCACACTCCGCGGCAGGACGGCCGCGTATTACATTCTGCTCCAAAGGTTGTCCACCTGGTGAGTAGCACTCGATCAACAGCTTTGTTTATGATAGGCAGGGACGAGGATCCGCTTGTAGAAGCTGCTCCGTAATGGAAATGCCTGACGCGTTTCGAAGCTCCATATGCTTCTCTTCAGAGGCTTGAACGGAGACAGTGTATGCAAACGCTGAAACCACTTCGCCATTTTCATATTGCACACCCGCCAATGGGAAGCTCGAATGAGACTGTGCATTGTGGGAAATGTGGTCCGGATAGCACACAAATCTTGTCCTGTATGGACCCTGCAAGTGGACTCGTCCTCAATCCTGTTTGCGGCTGCTGGCCCACATAGCCGACATGATAGTTACCATGTCGGGTGGCCCCCATAACATTACGGGGTGGTGCACACTCCACGGCAGGACGGCCGCGTATTACATTCTGCTCCAAAGGTTGTCCACCTGGTGAGTAGCACTCGATCAACAGCTTTGTTTATGATAGGCAGGGACGAGGATCCGCTTGTAGAAGCTGCTCCGTAATGGAAATGCCTGACGCGTTTCGAAGCTCCATATGCTTCTCTTCATATATATATGTAGCCTTACCATTCTATCCCTTACCCACTGTAATCCCTATGCCACCCTATTCCTTTCCCTTCCCCATCCCTAAACCCTAAAAACACCCTTACCACCCCATACCAGCCTATACCCTTCCCCACCCCTAAACACTAAAACCACCCATACCACTCTATACCCTTACCCACCCCTAAAACCTAAAAAAAAACCTTACTACCCTATACCCGTACCCGGTGCTTAATTTGAGCTGGTGGTTTCCGGTGCTTAATTGTCAACACCAGTGCTTGTGACAGTCTGCCACAAGGTGGCGCTGTCTGTCTAATTTATAGATGACCACAACAACAGTTAATTATTAATTAAATATACAATAAAAATGACAATAACCTGCAGCCCAAGCCATTCTTATACCTCAAGGTTCCTGAAATAGTCAGAATTGCCACACTTGTAGGAGTGTGATGGTTAGTAGTTGTGTTGTTATGTTGTTACTATCATTGGCAGCATAGCTGGGGCAATGTGTGGTGCAAGCTGCAGTGGTCTCCTCATGAGAACCCTGGCACATATAATTTTTTTTTTTTTTACAAATTAAGCACTGCCTTCACCCACCTCTAAACCCTAAAAACATCCTTACCACTCTATACCCTTACCCACCCCAAACCCTATAAACACCTTTACCACCCTATACCCTTAGCCACCCCAAAAACCCTACAAAACTTAGCATATATATATATATATATACGCACGCACACACAAACACATACACCTTAAATATACTTATCTTTCGTTGTAACGGTATGCATGATAAAGGCCTGCGTGGTATTGGATGTGCAGTAAATGTATGCCTTTGTAAGGACAGCGTTGTAAAGGTTGCCCCCCTTCTCTGTGTCAATTGACCGGTGCAAAACATATGCTTTTTACTCATATTCTGCTTTCTTTTACTATAATATATGCCAAAGCACGATGCAAAATGAACGCTTGGTCAGGTGAAATTAGACTTGGACCGCATGCACATTTAGTCTTAGGCCTCTCTGCTGAAACTGCCCAAAGTGATTTAAATGTTTGTAGTTATTCTGTGGGTGTAGGTGTGCGTGTAGGAAAAGGCACACATAAACATAAGACAGAGAGTTACAAAGGAACAGAGAGAGCTCGGCCATACTTAGGTGAGGAATTATAGTTAAAGCTCACAGTTTTCCATTTCTGCTGATTTTTACATATAATCACAGATGTGAATTAACCTCTTTCAATGTCTAAATTTATTTATTTTTGTGAACTGGAAAAAATAGAGACAACATGCCATCTTTTGACTGACTGTGCATTTAATTACGACTGCAATACCAACATCTATACATATTGCCAGCATAGGATGCTAAAATAAGCAATTACATGTCCTTTAGTAGTAGCAGATGTGCACATGTGCTTGCACTACAATGCTAATGTTTTCAGACAAGTGTATGTAGTCTAAAAACATAACACAAGTGTTGGTGTACATTGACCAGTAAAACAATTATACTTCATTTTTTTTCACAGAACACAAAATAAGTATGGCTTACCATGTTAATCAATGCAAAAAAAATACGGGTGTAATTGTTAAGATCATAAAACCAGGAGCCTCAGTTATTATACTAGGAGCTGGAAAAAGTATTACAAAATGTAACTTTATCTTGAGCCACACTGAGACTTTTGTTGAGCAAGTGTCAAAATGCCATTGGGCGACATAGGGTGGAAATGCCACTAGGTTGGAGCTGTTTTATTCAAGGCTTCTGTTAGCTACAATAGTGCTTCTAGTTCAGCACAGCTAGAGCTGTGATAACATAGGTGTGTGATTTTTTTTTTGTTGTGTAAATTTGGAAAACTGAGCAAAATGACACATAATTAAGAGACATATAAAATAATCGTTTGGAGCTAAATTTTAGTAAAAAAATGCATCCTAGCGTCCATTTTAAACAGAGGGATGCATTTAGTACTAAATATAGCACAAAAACCACAAGCACTGAAAACAGCAGGTGCCTCGTATTTTAGTCGTTCTAAATTTTTGCCAAAAGTGGCACATAATTACACGGCATGATATAACTGTGATTTTACCCATGCCTAGGATCTAGCTGAGTACCACTGAGATGTGTGATACAGCGTGACTAACTGCAGTAAATGGTGATGAGAGCTCTTATACAAAGGGCCCCATAATACAGTGTGGAAAGATACCAGCAGTTAATATCGAGCAAGGTAATAATGATACTGCAGGGTCCAGCTTTTCCCTGTGCATAATTGCTTCGCTATTATAGGTTTAGCAGGTCAGTTTGCCATTTTAAATATAGCAGTTAAGAATGGGAGAAATGCAGTACGTACTGCCGTTTCCCCTTGTTCCAAGTGTCAGCACTCAGAACCTAGCAGAATTTTCCATCATAATTTTCATGGGTTTCACCACCAAATTTGGCAATGGGTCAGCGCCAGATGAGCACAATTCTTGTAACGCTGATTTGACGGTGTACACACATGTTTGCATTGAATTCCTCCTTTCTGGGCCTCTTGAAATGAGGGCCCAGGTGTCTTTCGAACTGTATGTGAATGTTGTGATACAATGGGACCGATTACGATGTTGTGCGGAAACTTTGTGCCGACTCCTTGTCGGATTCGGTTCTGACCAACTCGCGACCGCCGGTTTCGCATGACCGATTACGATGCTTTCGAACACTATTCGAAAGGTCTCCCATTGACTTCAATGCGAGCCTGTGTTCCGACCGACAACACAGACTCCTATGGGGAAAAGAAGTGTCTGCGGAAAACCTTGCACCCTGTCGCGGGCACCCCATGGTGCCTGCCACACTGTGCATGGTTTTACAGAGAGGTCTCTTGGGTACCCCTACGGCCCCCAATCGGAGGCCACAGGATGAAGGGGGCCTGCTAGGGGCCACCAAAGACAGTTTCTGACAGCCTCTCTGTGTCGGGCAAACCGAGTCGGAAAGGCTGTCCGAGTCCGACATCATAATCGGTCGGTCAGAAATGCTGTCTGTAGAGCTGTAAGACTCTGATTCGGATTCACCGAATGCTGGTCGGAACCGATTTGGATTGACTGAATGGTTTTCTTTGACCGCGGCCATCGTAATCGGTCGGTCGGAATTGTTTCCGACTAAGTTGGGCGGATAGGTTCCGACACGGTCTGGGCAAATCCAACTGTAATTTGGAGGCTTTCTGCACGACATCATAATCGCCCCCATAGTGTCTACAAGTGACAGCTGCTGTACAATGTGCCTAGTTCACCAGACTGCAAGTGATACAGTGTACCTTGTTTAATACACCTATTGTGTGTGATACAGTGTTTCTCCAAGTGACAGCTGCTGTACAATCTGTCTAGTAAAACAGAGAGCAGGACACAGTTTATAGTGTTTAATACACATATTAGGTGTGATACAATGTGTCTACAAGTGACAGCTGATGTACAATGTGTCTAGTTCAACAGAGAGCAGTGATACAGTGTACCTTGTTTAGTGCATGTATTGGGTGTGATACAGTGTGTCTACAAGTGACAGCTGCTGCACAATGTGTCTGGCTCAGCAGAGAGCAGTGATTCAGTGTATCTTATTTAGTACATTTATTGGGCGTGAAACAATGTCAAGATGGAGCAGAAGGTGCGTTGGTGTCGGAGCACAGGCAAGAGTGTGTGTGGGTACTTTGGGTCCTGCTCTGACCTGTGATACAGTGTGTGTGGGCAGGTCCTGCTCTCTCACCTGTGATCCAGTGTGTGTGGGTAGGTCCTGCTCTGACCTGTGATCCAGTGCGTGTGGGAAGGTCCTGCTCTCACCTGTGAAGCAGTGTGTGTGGGTAGGTCCTGCTCTGACCTGTCATACAGCGTGTGTGGGTAGGTCCTGCTCTGACCTATGATCCAGTGTGTGTGGGAAGGTCCTGCTCTGACCTGTGATCCAGTGTGCGTGGGTAGGTCCCGCTCTGACCTGTGATACAGCGGGTGTGGGTAGATTTTGCTCTGACATGTGATACAGTGTGTGTGGGTAGGTCCCGTTCTGACATGTCATACAGCGTGTGTGGGTAGGTCCTGCTCTGACCTGTGATCCAGTGCGTGTGGGAAGGTCCTACTCTGACCTGTGATCCAGTGTGCATGGGTAGGTCCCGCTCTGACCTGTGATACAGCGGGTGTGGGTAGATTTTGCTCTGACATGTGATACAGTGTGTGGATAAGTCCCGCTCTGACCTGTGATACCGTGTGTGGGTGCGTCCCGCTCTGACATGTGATACAGTGTGTGTGGGTAGGTCCCACTCTGACATGTGATACAGTGAGGGTGGGTAGGTCCTGCTCTGACCTGTGATACCGTGTGTGTGGGTAGGTCCCGCTCTCACCTGTGATACCGTGTGTGTGGGTAGGTCCTGCTTTCACCTGTGATACAGTGTGTGTGGGTAGGTCCCGCTCTCACCTGTGATACCGTGTGTGGGTAGGTCCCGCTCTCACCTGTGATACCGTGTGTGTGGGTAGGTCCCGCTCTCACCTGTGATACCGTGTGTGTGGGTAGGTCCCGCTCTCACCTGTGATACCGTGTGTGTGGGTAGGTCCTGCTCTGACCTGTGATCCAGTGCGTGTGGGAAGGTCCTACTCTGACCTGTGATCCAGTGTGCGTGGGTAGGTCCCGCTCTGACCTGTGATACAGCGGGTGTGGGTAGATTTTGCTCTGACATGTGATACAGTGTGTGTGGGTAGGTCCCGCTCTGACCTGTGATACCGTGTGTGGGTAGGTCCCGCTCTGACATGTGATACAGTGTGTGTGGGTAGGTCCCACTCTGACATGTGATACAGTGTGTGTGGGTAGGTCCCGTTCTGACCTGTGATACAGTGAGGGTGGGTAGGTCCTGCTCTGACCTGTGATACCGTGTGTGTGGGTAGGTCCCGCTCTCACCTGTGATACCGTGTGTGTGGGTAGGTCCCGCTCTCACCTGTGATACCGTGTGTGGGTAGGTCCCGCTCTCACCTGTGATACCGTGTGTGTGGGTAGGTCCCGCTCTCACCTGTGATACCGTGTGTGTGAGTAGGTCCCGCTCTCACCTGTGATACCGTGTGTGTGGGTAGGTCCCGCTCTCACCTGTGATACAGTGTGTTCAGTCGCTTGTGGCTTTTAGACTGCCTTGGCACAGCGCCTCAGTCGCTCGGTTTGTCACAGTGTTGGTAGAGGTATAGCTCTGTATCCAGGTGGTTTTGATGGCATTGCAGTATTGAGGGGTCCTGTACAGTGTCTGGCTGAAGAGTTTGCTGCCGGTTCCTGCTCCAGACACAGGAGGGAAGGCCACGTTTTTTTGTCTACAATTTGTGCCGTCACTGAAAATGTTTCCAAAATTAAGCCATGAACATCCAGTGGCAAAGGTTTTGGACTCCACACCCCTTGAAAACCAATATATGTTATAGCTGTGCACCCCAAGCCAATGAACACAACCAGAAGTCTCGGACACTTAGAATTGTCAATACTTTGGTTGCGCCTGTAAAATATATTAAAAACACAGTGATCACAAAAATTTGAAGAGCTCACACTGACAGTGACCAAAGAGAGGGGCTCTCTGAGGCTTTGGCACCACAAACATTTATACCGGTTATTGAAAATTTCTAGAACCACGTCACATGACTAGTTATTTATTTTAAGCGGCAGGTGCAGGGATGAGTTGGTGTGAAGCAATGAAACCGAGACTGAGTGTTCCTCAATAGTATAGAAAGCTTCAGGTGCCAGCACAAACCCGGCCTAGCTGCGAAACGAGGGTTTCAGTTAGTACATTCATATGGCACAGTAAGGATGGCCACTACAGCTTACATAATAAAATGTTAGCGCAGCTATATATCCTCCAAGATGTATAGAATTTGATAGCATAGAAAGACCACTCGTCCCTCTCCCCTGCCCCCACAGGCCGTACAGTCTTCACATTTCTCGCCTGCGCCTCACTCCCTAACCCTCCATCGTCCCCATCTTTACTTTTGTTTCCTCTATACCAGCCCCATTGGTAGTAGTGAAGGTCTCTAGTTAGTTGGGACTCTGTGTTTAAAAATGACCACGAAAATCAGGTCTTGGTCAAAGAAGAAGCAAAGCCCTCGAGAATTGTCAGCGAGGCCCTCCAGGTTGTCAAACACAGGAACATAGAGACAGGAGCACTTGGACGGAGAGACAGGGGCAATGGGACAAAGAGACACAAATGCTGGAGCAGAAATAAACCAGGACGTGGCTCACAGGCATGACAGGCAGACAGAAACAACTGGACAAAGAGACACAGGGACATCTTGACATAGATATTTAGACAGGAAAAATACAGTGACAGGGAGATATAGCACTGGATGTACAATCATAGGTAGGGTCGGTAGCGGCTCCTCCGCTAAGGTTGAGGAGTGTCGCCCCACTGCTTTAACTCATGTTATTATCATTTTATTTTCTCCTACTTACACCCACAGCTTTGCGTGAGGGGGCGGGGGCAGGGGAGGAGTGGTAGCATCCTCCTAAAGTGCACAATGACTGATTGGACGGCCCTCTGGGGCCGCCCAAAACAGTCTTGCGCACTTCGCATGTCCTCCATGCAGGCTGCATTACAGCCTACGTGGAGAACATGCCCAGGCCTCCAGTCAGCGTCTGAGCGCCAAAACACGGCGCTCAGACAAATCACAAGGCTGCTAATGCAGCCTTGTGATTGGCTGACTGGGAGTCTGGGTGTGCTTCCTGTGGCTGAGCGAGGGAAGGACTACGGAGGAGAGGCGCAGCGGGGAAGCGGCAAAAAGGTACGTTTTTATTTATTTCTCTTTTTTATAGCCGCTTCCCCCGTGTCCTCCCCCCTCCTGCTATCTTCCCCCTACCTCCTGCATCCTCCCCCCTCCCCCTCCCCCTCCTGCCCCGGCCCCCCTACCTTCGATCCGTGCCGACCGCCGCTGGATAAGGACATGGGCAGTGAGCATAGTCAGACTGGGACAGAAAATAGGCCTGCGCACCAAAATAAAAGTGATCCCATTAGTGAATCAGATAGCTATAAAGTAGCCCACATGCAGTAGCGGCTGCTACCGAACGGGGGTGGTGGTGTGAGGGGGGCGGAGAGTGGATGGGAATTAAAAAAGCACCTACCTGAATACTGCTGACCGCCGGCCTCTCTGCAGCAGGAAGCACACAGCCTCCCAGAATCCCCTGGCCAATAACAACGCTGCCTTACACAGCATTGTGATTAGTCTGAGTGCCGTTGTTCGGTGCTCAGAGAGGGACTGGGAGACTGGGCATGTTCTCCACCCAGGCTGTACAATACAGCCTGTAGAGAACATACGTAGTGTGCATGACAGTTTGGCCGGCCCGAGGCGACCGGCCAAACCGTAATGCGTACTTAAGGTGCAGCCACCACTCCTCCCTGTGACGGGGGGAGCCTAGCCCTGCCCCACCCTCCCTAACAACCTGGCTTCAACTGCAAGCTTAATACAAAAATAAAATTATAATAACGGAAAGTTATTATAATTTTATTTTTTGTATTGAGGTTGAATGGAGTGGCATAGAGTGGAGTGGTGTAGAGTGGAGTGGCGTAGAGTGGAGTGTCAAAGAGTTTGAGTGTCATAGAGTGGAGTGGTGGAGGGTGGAGTTGAGTTGTAGGGTCAAGTGGCGAAGAATGGAGTAGAGTGGCCTAGTGTTATGTGGCACTTAGTGGCGTAGAATGTACTAGAGTGGAGTGGCATAGAGTGGAGCAGAGTGTTGTATAGTGGAGTGGCATGGATTATAGTGGAGTAGAGTGGAGGGGAGTAGAGGGGCATAGAGTGGAGTGGCATAGAGTGGCATATAGTTAAGTGGCATGGAGTGGTGTAGAGTGTCCTACAGCTGAGTGGCATAGAATGGGATAGAGTGCCATAAAGTAGAGTGGTATGAATTAGAGTGGAGTAGAGTGGATTGGAGTAGAGTGTCATAGAGTAGAGTGACATAGAGTAGAGTGGCGTAGAGTGGAATGGCATAGAGCTGGGTAGCGTAGACTGGAGTAAAGTGTTGTAGAGCAGAGTAGAATGGTGTAGAGTGGAGTGCCATAGAGTAGAGTTGAGTAGAGTGGAGTAGAGAGAAGTAGAGTGGAGTAGAGTGGAGTGGTGTAGCATAGTGTAGAGTGTGGTTGAGTGGCATAGAGTGGAGTGGCATAGAGTGGAGTGGCATAGAGAAGTGTAGAGTGGCTTACACTGAAGTGGCACAGAGTGTAGTAGAGTGTTGTAGAGTGAAGTGGCATAAAGTGGTGTAAAGTGTCATAAAGTGGAATGTCTTAGATTGGTGTGGAGTATAGTGGTGTAGAGAGAAGTGGCGTAGAGTGGAGTAGAGTGTCATAGAGCGCTGTAGAGGGTAGTGGCAATGAGTGGAGTGGAATAGAGTGGCATAGAGTGACCTAGAGTTAAGTGGCACTGAGTGGTGTAGAGAGTCCTAGAGCGGAGTGGCCTATACTGTCCATGGTATACTTCCTGTATACACTGTTAACTGTGTATATCATAATGCTATGCTATATAATATCATTATGCTATTTCTATATTCTTTGCACTCACGTCCCGCCAGTACTATTTGTGCTCACGTCCTGCCAATATTGGCAGATATCTACGCTGTTAGTTTAAATTGTACATCGCTCGTACATAGCATTGTAATGTTTTCTTTCTGTGTTTAGATGCATGTATTTGTTTCGTATCTTATATGTAATTCATGTACTCTAAAGTCCTAATGTAATTTAACCTATTCTGTTGTAAAGCACTCTGACACCTTCGGGTAAAGTACGTAATATGTATAAACGCGTAAATAAATAAATAGAGTGGCATAGAGTAGAGTAGCGTGAATTAGAGTGGAGTGGGGCAGAGTGGAGTAAAGTGTCATAGAGTGGAGTAGCGTAGCATGGAGTGCCATAGAGTTGCATGAAATGTGGTGGAGTGGAGTGGCATAGAGTGTTGTGTGGAATATCGTAGAGTGGAGTGGCGTAGAGTGGAGTGACATAGAGTGGAGTATCGTATAGAGGAGTAGAGTGACCTAGAGTGAAGCGGCACAGAGTGTAGTAGAGTGTCATAGGGTGGAGTGGCGTAGAGTGTCATAAAGTGTCGCACAGTGGAGTGGCTTAGATTGGTGTGGAGTAGAGTGTCTTAGAGTGAAGTGGCATAGAGTGGAGTAGACTGTCATAGAGTGTTGTAGAGTGGAGTGGCGTGGAGGGGATAGAGTGGCATAGAGTGGAGTAGAGTGGTGAAGAGTGGGGAAAGTAGAGTGGCCTAGAGTGGAGTGGAGTTGAGTAGAGTGGCATAGAGTGGACTGGCTTGGAGTGGAGTGATGTAAAGTGGCATAGAGTGGAGCATTGTAGATGAGTGGAGTATTGTAGAGTGGAGTATGCATGGAGTGGAGTAGAGTGTTGTAGGGTAGAGTGGAGTGGTATAGAGTGGAGGGGTGTAGAGTGGCATAGAGTGGAGTATAGTGTCGAAGACTGGAGTGGCCTATAGTGGAGTATGCATGATGTGGTAGTGCACTGCAATTACAGACAACACATTTTCAATTGAAATGACCATTGCATTTGCACATACATACAGTTTTATTGATAAAATTATACAGCGCACAAACGATGTGAGTACATGGCATCACCTAGTGTATTGATTTGTTTTGATCGTTCGTTTTAAAATATTTGTTTTCAGCACACTTCAGAAATACAAAAAATGTGCCTCTTATGTGCTTTCCTAATTCTGATATATTCTGAAATATTCGCACAGTTCATTTACAGACATTTAAATGTTGTTGCGTGTTAGAAAAAAGTCTTTCCTTTCACATCCCCAGATTGTCAGATAAAGCCTCTTACTCTGAAGTCAGAGAAAGAAAGGTAAAGACCAAGCTCCCTTGAAGACAGAGCTTGACAATTGACCTCTGTGTTTGAATGCACGGAAATATGAAAAGATCAGAACAAAATGTAAAGCCTTTTTACCGAAAGCGAGCACTCGTGGAAGAATACAGTAAACAGGCTATGCTCCACTGGGAGGGCAAAGACATGGTGGACAGACTAAAACAAATAAAGGCAGTAAATAGAAAGCAAGAAAGAGTGAGTTACAAACCACAAAGCCAATGGTAAGCAGTGGACGGAATGCATCCTTAGGTCAGTTTTCACAATCAACCTAAAAATGGCCTACCAGACCATGAAAAAGGGCCACATCAACCAAAAAACTGGGCCACACACTTACTTGTTCCAGCTCTTTTGTCATTGCCAGATTGCCCTACAGTCCAGTCGGACCCTGACAGAGAGGTTGGGAGACACAGACACTGGAACAAGGAGAATGTTCACTAGGTCAAGGAGAGATAAACACTTGAACAGGCAGACAGGCGCAGTGGGAAAGGAAGATGTGGAATTATACCAAGGGATTCAGAGACACACCAGTTAATGACTCTTCACCTTCAGTGCATTCTGTTCTGCAATCCAACATAATGAATTGATAATCCCATTTTTCCCTTCCTTTAGTCAATGTGCGATCCATCGTAGATCCAATTCCTCTGATCCTCCCATTTATTTCCTTTTCTTTTATTTCTTTCTTTATTTTTTACTGTATAATTCAACTCCTTTAATAAATAAGGTACTGGTGCTATGTATGGGCATTTTTTGTTTGAAGGAAACAGGTAGTAAAACAGCTGTGGTTTGCAGAAGTTCACTTTTGCATTTCATGAAACAGAAAGAATAAGGTGCAAAAGAAAAGCCACAAACGTTTGTGTATTTGTCGGCACTAAGTGGTTGTTTGCAAACCACCATGAATTGGGAATACATTCACATAATTGAAAAATATTCACAGACGTGGCCCAAAATAACAAAACCATTCAATTTTGTAGCTTTTCAAAAGTTTTTCACAAATCCGTTCTGCATCTGAAATTCCTTTTCTGGTGGATTTCACAGGTTTTGGTTTCCAGAAAATTTTCGTCCAAGGAGGGAGACATGGACGCTAGTACATGGCTACTGAGATGTGGAGACAAGTACTCTGGGGAGGCCTGATACCTGGTACAGGGAGACAGGCCACTGCAGCTTGCACTACTCATTGCCCCTTACATTGCTGCCAATGGCGGAACCAAAACAACTACTAACCATCTCTCTCACCTGCAAGTGCAACAGTTAAGATTATTCCAGGTCCCCAAAGTTAAAGGAATGGCTTGGGAGGCAGGCATTACTAATTATTTATACATATTGTATTCATAAACAGCGTTGTTCTGCTCCTCTCTAAATTAGATGAGCAGCACCACCATGTGGCAGACTGTCATAAGTGTGGTGTTGACAATTAAGTACAAATGCCGAGCACCGGAAACCAGTTAAGTGCCGGTGCTGAGCACCGGAAACCAATGGCTCAAATTAAGCACTGGAAACAGCGACTTTAGAAAACAGAGTTAGAGATAATTGAACTGGGAGACATTCACCTCAGCACAGGAGACACTTCTTCTCTGGGACACGGAGGCAAAGACACCCACCAACTCGTAGAAGGAATATCCGAATAGACAGAATCGAACTTTCTCTCCACGAGAAATGTACACAGGGAAAGGGTGATGCGAAGATACAGTCTAAGGGGCAAGGAAATCGGAACTCCGGGATGAAGAAAGGAGAATAAGACAGGGAAACTTGGTCACAGAAACTGGAGGAGAGAAACACAGTGGCACCAGGGAGTCATAGACACTTAGGGTCTGATTATGAGTTTGGCGGTGTGGGAGCGGAACCTCCCTGCCGTCGCAACCCCCAAACCCGTGTGCGCCCCGCCGGCCAAATTATGACTTTTTCAGTCACTGGCGGGCGGTTCTGTGGGGGTCCCATGGTAGTGTCAATAAAATAGGCACCGCAATAGGAACATCAAAGGCAGTACCTGCACCGCATGGGCTGGTGCTGTCCATGCCGTGCAGGTACTGTGGTGCATGCGCACAGGGGGCACAACATATGCCCCCTGTATGCACCCCGTGGCCCAGAGGCAACAGGGGGCCCTGTAGGGCCCCCTTTGTTTCCTCTCAGCCGTGGTTTTCATGGAGTAGGGACCGCCATGAATACCGTGGTGGAAAGGAAACTCATAATTTGCTTGTCGGGACCGCTGTTGTCCCGTCAAGCATATTGCGGCCTCAACACTGCCGGGCCACCACCAGGGATCCCTGATCCCTGGCGGTTGTAGTGGTACAATGGCGGTCTGACCGCCCTAGTTGTAATAGGGTGGTCGGAAGACCACCACCACTGCACTCCCGCGAGTCTGGCAGTCTTTGGACTGCCAGACTCGTAATCAGTCCCATAAAGGGAAACACCAATTGGCAAATTATCTAAGGGCGGGCCGAGAACTCCACTCCGCCAGTGGAGTGTGCAGAGATTTGCCCACTCCGCGCTCCGCTGTGAACGCGGAGTACAGGGCAAAACTCTGACTCCACAGCGGAGCGAAGTTACCCACCCCCCCCCGCCCTGCAATAGGCTCCCCGTCGCCACCCTCCTAATAAAAAATACTTACAAACTAATTTAAAATGCGCACGCGCGCATGCGCATTTCTCGCAAGACGTCTTGTGAGAAATGCGCATGCATGCATGCGCAGTTCTCTCAAGATGTACGTCTCACGTAGGAGAGAGACGGCGAGGAGGAGGAGGAGGGCAGCCCGGGGACGCTGCAGTACAGGTAAGTGTGTTTATTATTTCTTTTTAATTTAATTTGTAAATGTTTTTTATTAGGGGGGGTGGAGGCGGGTGGCGTAGCGGAGAGGAGTTCCACTGAGTTTTTTCCCAACTCCGTGGACCTCCGCGTAGTCTCACTACGCCAGCTCCGCCCGGGGTTAAAAGTAACACAACCCAGAAATCCTTCATCAGTCAGCATCAAGAGGACAAGATATTGGAAGACATTGCTTGTTCTTTCAGTAGACTCCATGATGTAGCATAGAGTGCTGGAATAGAGTGGGAGTCTTCTGAATTCTAGTTCCAGAAGCTAATCTTGAACTGGACCCAGGATCCGGGCTGGTGTCTAAGAATAACCCAACTGTGTCCACGTGTCTGGTGTGAGGGTATTGGAACCCTTGCAGAGGTATGCATGCACCTTCAGGGTGCTTTGCTGGGATGTGCCATCTTTCTTTTTCCGAAGTGGTGCCCTGGCTGGGAGCAGTGGAGTTCACAGCTAGAATCACAAATGGCTTTCACATCCAGCAGCCCAGCAGCCCATCAGTGGAAGTTCTGATACACCCTGCACTAGGGTACGTATGATCAACAAGTTAATTCATAATGTGGTAGGAAATGTATTCTGTGTTTTATGAAGAACTGACACACCGTTCGTAGAACAGAGGGGTGTAACAGAGTGCAAAAAAGAGAAAAAAAACCAAAGCTGGAACTGGCACAACAGTTTCTTGAAACGCCAGATGGGATATGTTCTAAGGCTGATAGCAAGGGGAAGGGGTACTAGTAAAAGTCCTAGAAGAGCATATTTTATTATTACTATAGAAAATGAATAATGTATGAGAAGCAGGGTGTATTAGTAACGGTTGAACAAGATCATGTAATGATGAGGCTGAAAAGAGAATAATCTTTCATGCAGCACTCTGCACAAATTGAATTGTTTGGCACTTAATAACAAGTGCCTGTTACCTAACGCCCATCGGAGCCCTTTTTATCAGCTTTAGAGTAATTAAAGATTGATTTAAAACTTGCAAGGTTTAAACCTTAAACTTCGCAGGTTATATGGAGCTGTTTTAAGCGGACAAATAATTAATTGAACAATTTCATCAGGATTAAAACGAGATCGGCAGATAACACAAGAGTCTCTGCTACAAAAACAATATGCACAAATACAAATGAGAATCATACATGTTACACCCTATAGTCTGCAACAGGCACATTGACCAGCTGAGCTATTGTATGATGGTTCAATCTGTGACCAGAGACTGCAAGCATATCTCTCCATAGCTGAAAAGCTTACCAGATCCATGTGTGACTGGCTTCTCCAGGTCAGGTTAATTTCTTTGCATTCTGAGAATTGTATTCCGGGTTTCAAAGTGAATAAATAACTTTACAAAACCTGGGCAAGGGAACAAGTCACACACTGACCTGGGAAACTTCCCAGGGCTGTCTCTCTGGTAAATGTATTAACCACCAGAGTTATCTTGCCAATATTATACTATGACATTTTCTGGATACCGCTACAAAAGGAGGTGCTTTAACCACCTAAGCTAACTTAAAATGCAGCCTGTTTGTGACCAATCAATTAAGCGAGAACACGTGTTCTATCACATTTCTTTGTTGTCAATTTCTCTGGGGGCAAATTATATATATAAAAAAAAAACAATGCATAGGCTGACGGTCATTGGCTCCGCCCCTCACGACGCAATTCTTTGCCACTCCATTTCCCTTTGCTTCATTCTCTCGCCCTTAATTCGGGGGCTCTGGAGAGCATTTTTTCAATTTCCTGCACTGTTAGGAAAACGCAACATAACCTAACGCAATATAGCATGACATGACATGGAGGGAGGGAGGAGCTGGGCGTCCGGCCGAGGCAAGGAGCCGGCCCCTCCCCGCTGCACGGAAACATTTTGTAATGCGAATGAAGAGCGCGGAATCCCAGGCAGGCGCTCGTTAGCCGCCCCCTGTAGCCGCACTGGATCTAATTAGCTATCCTGGTAATGAAAAGCTCTCGACGCCCGCCTTGTACTGATGTCTCATTATTATCAGTTCGTGGAAGCCGAGTTGTTATTTTTGGAGGCTTCAGCTGCGTGTCGGGCGTCCAGGAGGATGTGAGACAAGAGTGGCCGCCGAAACCATAGAAACCAGCGGCGCGCTCCATACGGAGAGCCGGGGACCCCCGCCAGGGCCCTTAGTCATCCATCGATTCCCGGGGCTCAGATCATCACCCGGCTTCACGCTGTGGTCAGGACTCCGAGAAAGACAGGCCTCAGGATGACCATAACTAGTACCTGGGTGAACATCATGACTAGTGCTCATAGCAAGGCCAGGGTTCGGGGCGAGCATGACTAGTACTCACAGCACGGCTAGGTCTCGGGGTAAGCATGACTAGTACTCACAGCAAGACCAGGGCTCAGGGCGAGCATGAATAGTACTCACAGCAAGGCCAAGGCGCAGGGTAAGAATGGCTAGTACTCACAGCAAGGCCAGGGCTTGGAGTGAGCATGACTAGTACTCACAGCAAGACCAGGGCCCAGGGTGAGCATGACTAGTACTCACAGCAAGGCCAGGGCTCAGGGCGAGCATGGCTAGTACTCACAGCACGGCTAGGTCTCGGGGTGAGCATGACTAGTACTCACAGCAAGACCAGGGACTGGGGTGAGCATGACTAGTACTCACAGCACGTCCAGGGCTCGGGGCGAGCATGGCTAGTACCCACAGCAAGACCAGGGCTCAGGGTGAGCATGACTAGTACTCACAGCAAGGCCAGGGTTCGGGGCGAGCATGACTAGTACTCACTGCAAGGCCAGGGCTCGGGCTGAGCATGACTAGCACTCACAGCAAGGCCAGGGCTCAGGGCGAGCATGACTAGTACTCACCGCAAGGCCAGGGCGCAGGGTGAGAATGGCTAGTACTCACAGCAAGGCCATGGCTTGGAGTGAGCATGACTAGTACTCACAGCAAGGCCAGGGCTCGGGGTGAGCATGACTAGTACTCAAAGCAAGGCCAGGGCTCGGGGTGAGCATGAATAGTACTCAAAGCAAGGCCAGGGCCCAGGGTGAGCATGACTAGTACTCACAGCAAGGCCAGGGCTCGGGGTGAGCATGACCAGAACTCACAGCAAGGCCAGGGCTCAGGGCGAGCATGACTAGTACTCACAGCAAGACCAGGGCTCGGGCGAGCATGGCTAGTACCCACAGCAAGACCAGGGCTCAGGGTGAGCATGACTAATACTCACAGCAAGGCCAGGGTTCGGAGCGAGCATGACTAGTACTCACTGCAAGGCCAGGGCTCGGGCTGAGCATGACTAGCACTCACAGGAAGGCCAGGGCTCAGGGCGAGCATGACTAGTACTCACAGCAAGGCCAGGGCGCAGGGTGAGAATGGCTAGTACTCACAGCAAGGCCAAGGCTTGGAGTGAGCATGACTAGTACTCACAGCAAGGCCAGGGCTCGGGGTGAGCATGACCAGTACTCACAGCAAGGCCAGGGCTCAGGGTGAGCATGACCAGTACTCACAGCAAGGCCAGGGCTCGGGGTGAGCATGACCAGTACTCACAGCAAGGCCAGGGCTCAGGGTGAGCATGACTAGTACTCACAGAAAGGCCAGGGCCCAGGGTGAGCATGACTAGTACTCACAGCAAGGCCAGGGCTCGGAGTGAGCATGACCAGTACTCACAGCAAGGCCAGGGCTCAGGGTGAGCATGACTAGTACTCACAGCAAGGCCAGGGCTCTGGGTGAGCATGACTAGTACTCAAAGCAAGGCCAGGGCTCGGGGTGAGCATGACTAGTACTCAAAGCAAGGCCAGGGCCCAGGGTGAGCATGACTAGTACTCACAGCACGGCTAGGTCTCGGGGTAAGCATGACTAGTACTCACAGCAAGACCAGGGCTCAGGGCGAGCATGAATAGTACTCACAGCAAGGCCAGGGCTCAGGGCGAGCATGGCTAGTACTCACAGCACGGCTAGGTCTCGGGGTGAGCATGACTAGTACTCACAGCAAGACCAGGGACTGGGGTGAGCATGACTAGTACTCACAGCACGTCCAGGGCTCGGGGCGAGCATGGCTAGTACCCACAGCAAGACCAGGGCTCAGGGTGAGCATGACTAGTACTCACAGCAAGGCCAGGGTTCGGGGCGAGCATGACTAGTACTCACTGCAAGGCCAGGGCTCGGGCTGAGCATGACTAGCACTCACAGCAAGGCCAGGGCTCAGGGCGAGCATGACTAGTACTCACAGCAAGGCCAGGGCGCAGGGTGAGAATGGCTAGTACTCACAGCAAGGCCAAGGCTTGGAGTGAGCATGACTAGTACTCACAGCAAGGCCAGGGCTCGGGTGAGCATGACTAGTACTCAAAGCAAGGCCAGGGCTCGGGGTGAGCATGAATAGTACTCAAAGCAAGGCCAGGGCCCAGGGTGAGCATGACTAGTACTCACAGCAAGGCCAGGGCTCGGGGTGAGCATGACCAGTACTCACAGCAAGGCCAGGGCTCAGGGCGAGCATGACTAGTACTCACAGCAAGACCAGGGCTCGGGGCGAGCATGGCTAGTACCCACAGCAAGACCAGGGCTCAAGGTGAGCATGACTAGTACTCACAGCAAGGCCAGGGTTCGGAGCGAGCATGACTAGTACTCACTGCAAGGCCAGGGCTCGGGCTGAGCATGACTAGCACTCACAGCAAGGCCAGGGCTCAGGGCGAGCATGACTAGTACTCACAGCAAGGCCAGGGCGCAGGGTGAGAATGGCTAGTACTCACAGCAAGGCCAAGGCTTGGAGTGAGCATGACTAGTACTCACAGCAAGGCCAGGGCTCGGGGTGAGCATGACTAGTACTCAAAGCAAGGCCAGGGCTCGGGGTGAGCATGAATAGTACTCAAAGCAAGGCCAGGGCCCAGGGTGAGCATGACTAGTACTCACAGCAAGGCCAGGGCTCGGGGTGAGCATGACCAGAACTCACAGCAAGGCCAGGGCTCAGGGCGAGCATGACTAGTACTCACAGCAAGACCAGGGCTCGGGGCGAGCATGGCTAGTACCCACAGCAAGACCAGGGCTCAGGGTGAGCATGACTAATACTCACAGCAAGGCCAGGGTTCGGAGCGAGCATGACTAGTACTCACTGCAAGGCCAGGGCTCGGGCTGAGCATGACTAGCACTCACAGGAAGGCCAGGGCTCAGGGCGAGCATGACTGAGTACTCACAGCAAGGCCAGGGCGCAGGGTGAGAATGGCTAGTACTCACAGCAAGGCCAAGGCTTGGAGTGAGCATGACTAGTACTCACAGCAAGGCCAGGGCTCGGGGTGAGCATGACCAGTACTCACAGCAAGGCCAGGGCTCAGGGTGAGCATGACCAGTACTCACAGCAAGGCCAGGGCTCGGGGTGAGCATGACCAGTACTCACAGCAAGGCCAGGGCTCAGGGTGAGCATGACTAGTACTCACAGAAAGGCCAGGGCCCAGGGTGAGCATGACTAGTACTCACAGCAAGGCCAGGGCTCGGAGTGAGCATGACCAGTACTCACAGCAAGGCCAGGGCTCAGGGTGAGCATGACTAGTACTCACAGCAAGGCCAGGGCTCTGGGTGAGCATGACTAGTACTCAAAGCAAGGCCAGGGCTCGGGGTGAGCATGACTAGTACTCAAAGCAAGGCCAGGGCCCAGGGTGAGCATGACTAGTACTCACAGCACGGCTAGGTCTCGGGGTAAGCATGACTAGTACTCACAGCAAGACCAGGGCTCAGGGCGAGCATGAATAGTACTCACAGCAAGGCCAGGGCTCAGGGCGAGCATGGCTAGTACTCACAGCACGGCTAGGTCTCGGGGTGAGCATGACTAGTACTCACAGCAAGACCAGGGACTGGGGTGAGCATGACTAGTACTCACAGCACGTCCAGGGCTCGGGGCGAGCATGGCTAGTACCCACAGCAAGACCAGGGCTCAGGGTGAGCATGACTAGTACTCACAGCAAGGCCAGGGTTCGGGGCGAGCATGACTAGTACTCCACAGCAAGGCCAGGGCTCGGAGTGAGCATGACCAGTACTCACAGCAAGGTCAGGGCTCAGGGTGAGCATGACTAGTACTCACAGCAAGGCCAGGGCTCGGGGTGAGCATGACTAGTACTCAAAGCAAGGCCAGGGCTCGGGGTGAGCATGACTAGTACTCAAAGCAAGGCCAGGGCCCAGGGTGAGCATGACTAGTACTCACAGCAAGGCCAGGGCTCAGGGTGAGCATGATCAGTACTCACAGCAAGGCCAGGGCTCAGGGTGAGCATGACCAGTACTCACAGCAAGGCCAGGGCTCGGGGTGAGCATGACCAGTACTCACAGCAAGGCCAGGGCTCAGGGTGAGCATGACTAGTACTCACAGCAAGGCCAGGGCTCGGGGTGAGCATGACTAGTACTCAAAGCAAGGCCAGGGCACTCAAAGCAAGGCCAGGGCTCGGGGTGAGCATGACTAGTACTCAAAGCAAGGCCAGGGCCCAGGGTGAGCATGACTAGTACTCACAGCAAGGCCAGGGCTCGGGGTGAGCATGACCAGTACTCACAGCAAGGCCAGGGCTCAGGGTGAGCATGACCAGTACTCACAGCAAGGCCAGGGCTCGGGGTGAGCATGACCAGTACTCACAGCAAGGCCAGGGCTCAGGGTGAGCATGACTAGTACTCACAGCAAGGCCAGGGCTCAGGGTGAGCATGACTAGTACTCACAGAAAGGCCAGGGCCCAGGGTGAGCATGACTAGTACTCACAGCAAGGCCAGGGCTCGGAGTGAGCATGACCAGTACTCACAGCAAGGCCAGGGCTCAGGGTGAGCATGACTAGTACTCACAGCAAGGCCAGGGCTCGGGGTGAGCATGACTAGTACTCAAAGCAAGGCCAGGGCTCGGGGTGAGCATGACTAGTACTCAAAGCAAGGCCAGGGCCCAGGGTGAGCATGACTAGTACTCACAGCACGGCTAGGTCTCGGGGTAAGCATGACTAGTACTCACAGCAAGACCAGGGCTCAGGGCGAGCATGAATAGTACTCACAGCAAGGCCAAGGCGCAGGGTAAGAATGGCTAGTACTCACAGCAAGGCCAGGGCTTGGAGTGAGCATGACTAGTACTCACAGCAAGACCAGGGCCCAGGGTGAGCATGGCTAGTACTCACAGCAAGGCCAGGGCTCAGGACGAGCATGGCTAGTACTCACAGCACGGCTAGGTCTCGGGGTGAGCATGACTAGTACTCACAGCAAGACCAGGGACTGGGGTGAGCATGACTAGTACTCACAGCACGTCCAGGGCTCGGGCGAGCATGGCTAGTACCCACAGCAAGACCAGGGCTCAGGGTGAGCATGACTAGTACTCACAGCAAGGCCAGGGTTCGGGCGAGCATGACTAGTACTCACTGCAAGGCCAGGGCTCGGGCTGAGCATGACTAGCACTCACAGCAAGGCCAGGGCTCAGGGCGAGCATGACTAGTACTCACAGCAAGGCCAGGGCGCAGGGTGAGAATGGCTAGTACTCACAGCAAGGCCAAGGCTTGGAGTGAGCATGACTAGTACTCACAGCAAGGCCAGGGCTCGGGTGAGCATGACTAGTACTCAAAGCAAGGCCAGGGCTCGGGGTGAGCATGAATAGTACTCAAAGCAAGGCCAGGGCCCAGGGTGAGCATGACTAGTACTCACAGCAAGGCCAGGGCTCGGGGTGAGCATGACCAGTACTCACAGCAAGGCCAGGGCTCAGGGCAAGCATGACTAGTACTCACAGCAAGACCAGGGCTCGGGGCGAGCATGGCTAGTACCCACAGCAAGACCAGGGCTCAAGGAGAGCATGACTAGTACTCACAGCAAGGCCAGGGTTCGGAGCGAGCATGACTAGTACTCACTGCAAGGCCAGGGCTCGGGCTGAGCATGACTAGCACTCACAGCAAGGCCAGGGCTCAGGGCGAGCATGACTAGTACTCACAGCAAGGCCAGGGCGCAGGGTGAGAATGGCTAGTACTCACAGCAAGGCCAAGGCTTGGAGTGAGCATGACTAGTACTCACAGCAAGGCCAGGGCTCGGGGTGAGCATGACTAGTACTCAAAGCAAGGCCAGGGCTCGGGGTGAGCATGACTAGTACTCAAAGCAAGGCCAGGGCCCAGGGTGAGCATGACTAGTACTCACAGCAAGGCCAGAGCTCGGGGTGAGCATGACCAGTACTCACAGCAAGGCCAGGGCTCAGGGTGAGCATGACCAGTACTCACAGCAAGGCCAGGGCTCGGGGTGAGCATGACCAGTACTCACAGCAAGGCCAGGGCTCAGGGTGAGCATGACTAGTACTCACAGCAAGGCCAGGGCTCAGGGTGAGCATGACTAGTACTCACAGAAAGGCCAGGGCCCAGGGTGAGCATGACTAGTACTCACAGCAAGGCCAGGGCTCGGAGTGAGCAGGACCAGTACTCACAGCAAGGCCAGGGCTCAGGGTGAGCATGACTAGTACTCACAGCAAGGCCAGGGCTCGGGGTGAGCATGACTAGTACTCAAAGCAAGGCCAGGGCTCGGGGTGAGCATGACTAGTACTCAAAGCAAGGCCAGGGCCCAGGGTGAGCATGACTAGTACTCACAGCAAGGCCAGGGCTCAGGGTGAGCATGAGCAGTACTCACAGCAAGGCCAGGGTTCAGGGTGAGCATGACCAGTACTCACAGCAAGGCCAGGGCTCGGGGTGAGCATGACCAGTACTCACAGCAAGGCCAGGGCTCAGGGTGAGCATGACTAGTACTCACAGCAAGGCCAGGGCTCAGGGTGAGCATGACTAGTACTCAGAGAAAGGCCAGGGCCCAGGGTGAGCATGACTAGTACTCACAGCAAGGCCAGGGCTCGGGGTGAGCATGACCAGTACTCACAGCAAGGCCAGGGCTCAGGGTGAGCATGACTAGTACTCAAAGCAAGGCCAGGGCCCAGGGTGAGCATGACTAGTACTCACAGAAAGGCCAGGGCCCAGGGTGAGCATTACTTGTACTCACAGCAAGGCCAGGGCTCGGGGTGAGCATGACTAGTACTCAAAGCAAGGCCGGGGCTCGGGGTGTGCATGACTAGTACTCAAAGCAAGGCCAGAGCCCAGGGTGAGCATGACTAGTACTCACAGCAAGGCCAGGGCTCGGGGTGAGCATGACCAGTACTCACAGCAAGGCCAGGGCTCAGGGTGAGCATGACTAGTACTCAAAGCAAGGCCAGGGCTAGGGGTGAGCATGACTAGTACTCACAGCAAGGCCAGGGCCCAGGGTGAGCATGACTAGTACTCACAGCAAGGCCAGGGCCCAGGGTGAGCCTGGCTCCCAAGATGACTAGCACTCACAGGAAGACCAGAGCTCTCAAGGAACACAGCTCCCAGAACTACTAGGACCAGGCCTCACAATGAGCATGGCCTGGGCTCACAGCATGACCAGGCCTCTGTGCATTATCGGACACATTGCAAGACCAGCACTGACAGCATAACCAGGACTTGGAGTGAGCATAGCGCAGTCTCATAGCACGATCAGAACTCACAAGAAGACCAGGGCTTGCAATGTGACCTAGAACCAAGCAGGAATCAAGCCAGCTGAGGTCCCTTAGTAAAGATGATATCGGCCAGAGCGCACTGGGATGTTACTAGCAGGCTGTCCGGAACACAGGGCAGCTTACTTTCTATAGACCCTGGACCCGGCAAGCTAAGATAGAACCAGCATGCTAATGAGGCAATATTTCATCTTTAGTTAACAAAAACTTAAAGGCGTCATTTAATTTCATCTCGTGCAAAATTTGGCTGCTTGCTACCAACAATTTAAGCATGACAGCAAAACAGAATGCCATGTTTCTCAATCTAACGTCACTGTCATAAATTATTGAATACTTTTGGTAGAGCCATTTAAAAATTTTTTAAATCTTTTTACTAACCTGAAAGATATGCTTCCATAAAAACAGTACAATATACACAGTGGTGGTTCAGCGTACACAGATACATAGCAGCGTTCACATTGCACATTCCCGCTAGTCCGTTGTTACCCCCAAGGTGATCATAGATGTCATAAACCACGTGCTCCCTGGCCATGGGCCCCCCATGTGCAGCTATTCAGAGGTCCCTGTAGTTCATCCAGGCCCCCCATATCTTTTCCCACTTGCGTGGGCACCCCCTGCTCTGGTATACAGTCTGTTCAGCCCGTTGACACCAATCCAAGTCATTTTTCCAGCACTCCACAGTTGGCACCTCCCCGGCACCCCATGATCGAGCAATGTTCCTTTTCGCCACCACACCCGCCAGTGCGAGCCAGATTTTGGCCCATTTAGGCCAGACTACATCTCCTGTCACTCCAAGGATATGCCACCTCGCATCTACCGGGACCGTGGGCCCAACAACCGTAGATATCACCTGGGCCAGGTTTTCCCAATATCTTTGAATCTTGGGGCATGCCCACAATATATGAAAGAGTGTCCCGGTCTCACCACATCCCCTTGCACAGTTCTCAGACACACAATTTCCAATACAATATTGCACAGTCCTGGGGGCATATGACCTATGGAAAATTCGGAGTTGAATTAATCGGAACCTTGCTCTCACAGCTATTTCTCTGGGGCTCTGCAGGGCCTCTGCCCAGTCATCATCCTCGAGGAGACCGACATCCGACTCCCAAGCCTCTCTCAATGGTCCCAAGGGGTTTGGTGTGTTATTTATCAGCTTCTTATACGTGAGGGATATAGCCCTATCTATCATGGGATCATGCAGAAGCCTATCTCCAGTGGTGTGTACTCTGGCAGCGGATTCCCCTCTTTCAAGTGGCAGTGAAGTGCGTGTCGTAGCTGCAAATATAGAAAATATTCACCCTCCCCCATCTGGTACTCTGTTTGTAGGGTGGCAAAGTCTAACATTTTCCCACTTTTCCAGACAACATCCAGGAGGTCTATGCCTATATTGCTCCATCTATTGAAACCCTTGAGGCGTGCTGTCTCAGCCAGAAAATCCCCCTCCCATAGTGGGGTTTGCTCCGTGAGTTTGGTCTCCCACCCGGTCATCTTGGTAGCCTTCCGCCATACCGCGACCACCGTCCACGTGTGAATTGGGAGGGACTTGTTACCCCTTCTTTTCGTGTAGAGTGCAGAGAGATAGCTACCCCTACCCAAGGCCAGTCGATCGACCCGATATGCTGGCTCCTCGGTCGAAGAGAATACCCACCCGTTGACATTGACAAGCTGTGTCGCCCAGTAGTACTTCCTAATATCTGGCACCGCCAGCCCTCCCTCATACACCCCCATCGGTAGCTTCCGCAGGGCGATTCTGGGACTGCCCCCCCCCAATAACGTACACTGCTCTGACTCAATCGCACGAAAGAAAGCTTCTGGGATCAGAAAAGGAGTATTCTGTATGGTAGAGCCATTTTTGTAACCACAAAAGCCTCAGCGGGGGTATGCCCAGACGTGGGTCCCTTGCTCACTTTGCCACTGGATTCAAGCAAGCCTGGCTGATGACGGCTGGAATGCCAGAAACCGGTCCTAGGATGCTTGTTTCCGGTCCAGGGAAGACATGGCTTGGCAGTTCGGGCTGGACTGTTCCCATGAGGCACAGGGTCAGACTGATTTGCATATGGCCATGTCTGAACTGGGGTGGTGGAGTGAGCTAAAGAATGATGATGGATTAAACCCAGATCAGTTGACTGGGGGTGAGTGTTTGATTGGCTCAAACGTTCCGTCCATCATCCCCTTTGTATCGCTTTGTTCGCCCTAAGTTGGCGGGGGTATGCCCAGACGTGGGTCCCTTGCTCACTTTGCCACTGGATTCAAGCAAGCCTGGCTGATGACGGCTGGAATGCCAGAAACCGGTCCTAGGATGCTTGTTTCCGGTCCAGGGAAGACATGGCTTGGCAGTTCGGGCTGGACTGTTCCCATGAGGCACAGGGTCAGACTGATTTGCATATGGCCATGTCTGAACTGGGGTGGTGGAGTGAGCTAAAGAATGATGATGGATTAAACCCAGATCAGTTGACTGGGGGTGAGTGTTTGATTGGCTCAAACGTTCCGTCCATCATCCCCTTTTGTATCGCTTTGTTCGCCCTAAGTTGGCGGGGGTATGCCCAGACGTGGGTCCCTTGCTCACTTTGCCACTGGATTCAAGCAAGCCTGGCTGATGACGGCTGGAATGCCAGAAACCGGTCCTAGGATGCTTGTTTCCGGTCCAGGGAAGACATGGCTTGGCAGTTCGGGCTGGACTGTTCCCATGAGGCACAGGGTCAGACTGATTTGCATATGGCCATGTCTGAACTGGGGTGGTGGAGTGAGCTAAAGAATGATGATGGATTAAACCCAGATCAGTTGACTGGGGGTGAGTGTTTGATTGGCTCAAACGTTCCGTCCATCATCCCCTTTGTATCGCTTTGTTCGCCCTAAGTTGGCGGGGTATGCCCAGACGTGGGTCCCTTGCTCACTTTGCCACTGGATTCAAGCAAGCCTGGCTGATGACGGCTGGAATGCCAGAAACCGGTCCTAGGATGCTTGTTTCCGGTCCAGGGAAGACATGGCTTGGCAGTTCGGGCTGGACTGTTCCCATGAGGCACAGGGTCAGACTGATTTGCATATGGCCATGTCTGAACTGGGGTGGTGGAGTGAGCTAAAGAATGATGATGGATTAAACCCAGATCAGTTGACTGGGGGTGAGTGTTTGATTGGCTCAAACGTTCCGTCCATCATCCCCTTTTGTATCGCTCAGCACCCTTATAGACAGAGGATCCCTGTTTTTAGGTCTCGACTAGACAGAGCTTGTACTGCCTGAAGAGACATGTTGTGTTTAATCTGTGGGCTTCAGCCCACCCACAGGCTTCCCATTTGCTCGCTCCATCATCTGTTTCATATTCTTTGTCACCATTTGTTCCTGGTATGCATGGTGATGCCTCTTCTTGTGTTTAGCCCTCCCCCCAGAGCACAGACCAAGTACTTGTAAATATCCACTGCTCCCGTTTTAAGACCATTTCGGGACCTACTTTTTCTTTCTTTGTCAGCACTCTGCACAGTGCTCGTGCTTGTACCAGCTCTGTGTCTTCTCACCCGCCCTCATGCCCCGTAGACAGATCACCCACTCACACTCCCCTGTCACTGCTTTTCCCTTTGCTGCTGCTTTCTGTTTCACCCACCTCCTATCTCCCGTCTCTGCTTGCTCCCTTGCACCTCCCAGTGTTTGACCCATCCACAAGTCACCCCCTCCCTCAACCCTGTCACTTCTTTAAATTCCCATTGTAGTCTATTTTGTTCTAGTGAGTGGTGGTGTTCTGCCTTTTAATGTCCTGTTAGTTTATAGCTGACGTGCTGATTGGAGCATGTGTGCATGGCTGCTATTACTTGGCAGTCGTTCAGTCTCTGTTTATTTTCCACGCGTGAGAATACTAGGTGTGTGTGTGTTTACATCATATGTGGTCGTTCAGAAATGGTATTTATAGCTGGAAAACCAGACCTCAAGTGAATCAGGTACGTATGTGTTATCACAGGGCATGTCAGAGCTTCTAAGTACCTGTGTCAGCTGCTGTAATTGCATAGCCACATTTCTCCTGTGCGAAATGATTGAGCTGTTCGTGTCTCACTTCGTTGCTTCTCATTTCATAGGGTGGGACACTATTTCGTCAAATTTCTCCCATCAGGACACTTACTTTTTCCCCATTCACTAGTGAAGTGTTTCTATGCACCATTGTTGCTTAACTTGAATTCACTTCAAAGGAGCCAGTCTGAGTCTTGATGTCATCAAGGTCTGCCTGCCCCTCAGTGTCCATGGCAAAAGTAGTCCTTTTAATTAGTTGCTGATGCGATGTATTTCCTCATGTTCACTACTGTAAACCAGCCTAACACTGTGATTCTTTCTGTGTTTTGAGTGCAGTTTTATATAGCACCAACACCACCTGAAGGTAGTGGAGCGCTTTTTATTAGCACCAGTTGCTTTTTTGGTACAGTTTTATATAGCACCAAGACAACCTGAAGGTATTGGAGTGCTTTACATTAGCACCAGTTCCTTTACACAAGGACACATTCATTTTTGTAAGCACGGGGAGATCAAGTGATTTGCCAAGAATCAAGGGTGTTAAGCAGATGCCAAAACTCAAACCCGGTTTCCCTGCTCCATAGTTGGCAGCTGTGCCCCTTACGCCACCTCCTCTCCAAAGAGGATGCCACATTGTCTCCCTAGCCTCAGTTCCACATTTTGTGGTTACGGCCAAATCACATAATCTCCCTGTGGCAGCCTACATTTGCGGATGGTTGCCTGTCCACCTCCCACCTGTCGCTGCTTGCCCCACTGAACTCCGCTGCACAGATCCCCTCCTCCCCTGACTCTGCTTTTCACATTTTTTTTGTGCAGTTTTATATAGCGCCAACACCACTCGAAGGTATTGGAGCACTTTTCATTAGCACCAGTTACTTTTTTTGTGCAGTTTTATATAGCACCAGTACCACCCGAAGGTATTGCAGTGCTTTACATTAACACCAGTTACTTTTCACAAAGACACAGTAAACTTAGGCAAATCACTTAATCTCCCTGTGGCAGCCCGCATTTGCTGTTGGTTTCCCATAAACCTCCAGCCCATTGCTGCTTTACCATGCTGAACTCCTGTTGCACAGATACCCACTTCACCCAGATCCGTTCCTCTCCCGACTCTGCTTTTCACATTTGTTTTTTTTGTGTGCAGTTTTATGTAGCACCAACACCATCCAAAGGTATTGGAGCACTTTACATTAGCACAAGTTACTTTTTTGTGCAGTTTTATGTACTGCCAAACACCACCTGAAGGCATTGGAGCGCTTTACATTAGCACCAGTTACTTTACCCAAGGACACATTCATTTTTGTCGGCACAGGTAGATTAAGTGATTTGCCCCGAACCAAGGATGTTAAGCTGACGCCAAACTCAAACCCGGTTTCCCAGCTCCATAGTCAGCAGCTCTGGCCCTTACCCCACAACCTCTCCCAAGAGGACGCCACATCGTCTCCCTAGCCTCAGTTCCACATTTTGTGATTACGGCCAAATCACTTAATCTCCCCGTGGCTGCCCGCCTTTGCTTTTGGTTGCCGTCCACCTCCCACCCGTCGCTGCTTGTCCCCACTGAACTCCGTTGCATGGATCTCCTTCTCCACTGCCTCTGTTTCTCACATTTTTTTGGTGCAGTTTTATGTAGCGCAAACACCACCTGAAGGTATTGGAGCGCTTTACATTAGTACCAGTTACTTTTTTCGTGCAGTTTTATATCGGGCCAAGACCACCCCAAGGTATTGGAGCACTTTACGTTAGAACTTGTTACTTTAAACAAGGACACATTCATTTTTGTAGGCACAGCAAGATTAAGTGATTTGCCCAAAATCAAGGATGTTAACCCCTTCGCTGCTAGGCCTTTTCTCCCCCTGTGCTAATCTTTTTTTGGCTATTTGGGGTAGTTCGCGCTTAGGCCCCTGTAACTTTTTGGCCACATAAGGTATCCACGCCAAATTTGCGCCCTTTTTTTCCAACATCATGGGGATTCTAAAGGTACCCAGGGTTTGTGCATTCCCCTGGAGGGGACCCAGAAATTAGCCAAAATACAGCTACATTTTTTTTTTTGTGGGAAAAATGGGAAAAAGGGCTACAGATGAAAGCGTCTGGTTTTTTCCCTGCAAATGGTATCAAAAAAGGGGTTGTGGTGCTGAAATCACCATCTTCCCAGCTTTCAGGGACAAGCAGACTTTTGTCAGAAAACCAAAAGTTTTTACACAGTTTTGGCATTTTTCTGGGACATAGCCTATGTTTGCTATTTTTTGTGCTTTCAACCTCCTTCCAGTTAATGGTAGAAATGGGTATGTAAGCAATAATGGATCCTGGAAAGCTATACATTTGAGAAAAGTAGACAAAATTCTAAATTCATCAAACAGAATTTACCGCCCAGGCCTAGTCATTTGTGTAGATCCTTCAAGGTTTCTTTATAGAAACTAACAGTTAAATATAGGAAAAATTGAAAATTAATTGAAAAAAAACAGCCATCTGTGTCAACGTTTTCACCTGTAACTTCTTCTAATTATGACAGCTGTTTGAAAGCAATATACCGTTACATCCGCTGGACCTTTCTGGTTGTGGGGATATATAGGACTTGTAGGTTGACCAAGAACCCGACGAACCCAGAGCCAATAACTGAGCAGCGTCTTGCAATGGTTTTTTATTATGTACCGGGTATAAAGCAATTATTCTGGGAAAATGTATACATGGAAAAATCGGTATGAAAGACACCTATGTGTTTCTGAAATGGGAACAAAATATAGAGTTTAAAAACAGTAGATATTTGCACTTTTCCAAACTTGGGAGTGCCCATACTAGCATGAGAATTATAGGTAATTTTTCAAAATGACTTCTTTTTACACATTGTCTTTCATTTGGAAGGCAGAAATGCATCGAAAGTCAACAGGTAATAACAGTTGCTCTACAATTCTGTGTTACCCTAAGTCTCCCGATAAAAATGGTACCTCACTTGTGTGGGTAGGCCTAGTGCCCACGACAGGAAACGGCTCAAAACGCAACGTGGACACACCACATTTTCACAATGAAAAATGACCCTTTTTTTGCAAAGTGCCTAACTGTAGTTGTTGAACCCTAGCTCTGCCGGCACCTAGGGAAACCTAGCAAACCTATACATTTTCTAAAACTAGACACGCAGGGGAATCCAGGATGGGGTGACTTGACTGGCTCTCACCAGGTTCTGTTACCCAGAATCCCTTGCAAACCTAAACAATTGTCAAAAAAACCACATTTTCCTCACATTTCTGTGGTGGAAAGTTCTGGAATCTGCGTGGATCCACAAAATTCCACCCACCCCGCATTCCCCAAAGTCTTCCGAGAAAAATGGTACCTCACTTGTATGGGTAGGCCTAGTGCCCGTGACAGGAAACGGCCCAAAAAACAACGTGGACTCACTACATTTTCACAGTGAAAAATGACCCTTTTTTTGCAAAGTGCCTGGCTGTAGTTTTTTAACCCTAGCTCTGCCGGCACCTAGTGAAACCTAGCAAACCTATACATTTTTGAAAACTAGACACCCAGGGGAATCCAGGATGGGGTGACTTGACTGGCTCTCACCAGGTTCTGTTACCCAGAATCCATTGCAAACCTAAAGAAGTGTCAAAAAAATCACATTTTGCTCACATTTCTGTGGTGGAAAGTTCTGGAATCTGCGTGGATCCACAAAATTCCACCCACCCCGCGTTCCCCAAAGTCTTCCGAGAAAAATGGTACCTAACTTGTGTGGGTAGGCCTAGTGCCTGTGACAGGAAACGGCACAAAACGCAACGTGGACACACCACATTTTAGCAGTGAAAATGACCCTTTTTGCAAAGTGCCTAGCTGTAGTTTTTTAACCCTAGCTCTGCCGGCACCTAGGGAAACCTAGCAAACCTATACATTTTTGAAAACTAGACACCCAGGGGAATCCAGGATGAGGTGACTTGACTGGCTCTCACCAAGTTCTGTTACCCAGAATCCCTTGCAAACCTAAAAAACTGTCAAAAAAAACACATTTTCCTCACATTTCTGTGGTGGAAAGTTCTGGAATCTGCGTGGATCCACAAAATTCCACCCACCCCGCGTACCCCAAAGTCTTCCGAGAAAAATGGTACCTCACTTGTGTGGGTAGGCCTAGTGCCCGCGACAGGAAACGGCGCAAAACGCAACGTGGACACACCACATTTTCACCGTGAAAAATGACCCTTTTTTTGCAAAGTGCCTAGCTGCAGTTTGTGAACCCTAGCTCTGCCGGCACCTAGGGAAACCTAGCAAACCTGTATATTTTTGAAAACTAGACACCCAGGGGAATCCAGGATGGGGTGACTTGACTGGCTCTCACCAGGTTCTGTTACCCAGAATCCCTTGCAAACCTAAAAAATTGTAAAAAAAAACACATTTTCCTCAAATTTCTGTGGTGGAAAGTTCTGGAATCTGCATGGATCCACAAAATTCTACCCACCCCGCGTTCCCCAAAGTCTTCAGAGAAAAATGGTACCTCACTTGTGTGGGTAGGCCTAGTGCCCGCGACAGGAAACGGCCCAAAACGCAACGTGGACTCACCACATTTTCACAGTGAAAAATGACCCTTTTTTTGCAAAGTGCCTAGCTGTAGTTTTTGAACCCTAGCTCTGCCGGCACCTAGGGAAACCTAGCAAACCTATACATTTTTGAAAACTAGACACCCAGGGGAATCCAGGATGGGGTGACTTGACTGGCTCTCACCAGGTTCTGTTACCCAGAATCCCTTGCAAACCTAACGAATTGTCAAAAAAACACATTTTCCTCACATTTCTGTGGTGGAAAATTCTGGAATCTGCGTGGATCCACAAAATTCCACCCACCCCGTGTTCCCCAAAGTCTTTCGAGAAAAATGGTACCTCACTTGTGTGGGTAGGCCTAGTGCCCGCGACAGGAACTGGCCCAAAATGCAACGTGGACTCACCACATTTTCACAGTGAAAAATGACCCTTTTTTTGCAAAGTGCCTAGCTGTAGTTTTTGAACCCTAGCTCTGCCGGCACCTAGGGAAACCTAGCAAACCTATTCATTTTTGAAAACTAGACACCCAGGGGAATCCAGGATGGGGTGGCTTGACTGGCTCTCACCAGGTTCTGTTACCCAGAATCCCTTGCAAACCTAAACAATTGTAAAAAAACCACATTTTCCTCACATTTCTGTGGTGGAAAGTTCTGGAATCTGCGTGGATCCACAAAATTCCACCCACCCCGCGTTCCCCAAAGTGTTTCGAGAAAAATGGTACCTTACTTGCGTGGGTGGGTCAAGTACCCGCGACAGGCAAGGGCCCAAAATCTATTGAGGCGACATCAAAATGACCTATCACAAACCAACCTGGTTTTGCAAGGGGGGTCCCATGAGTTTTTGTCCCGGGGCTCGGCGGCCATCTAGGGAAACCTACCAAACCCACATATTTCTGGAAACTAGACACCCGGGGGAGTCCAGCGAGGTATGGCTTGCATGGGTCCCCTAACATTCTCCTACCCAGAATCCCCTGCAAACCTCAAATTTCGTTGAAAAAATCACTTTTTTCTCAAATTTCTGTGTGGGAAAGTTCGGAAATCGGCGTGGATCCACAAATTTCCTCCCACCGAGCGTTCCCCCAGGTCTCCCGATAAAAATGGTACCTCACTTGTGTGGGTAGGCATAGTGGCTGCAACAGGAAATGGCCCAAATCCTACTGTGGAGACTTCAAAATTACCTATAACAAAACTACCTGGTTTTGGGGGGCACCTGGGGTTTCGGCCCTGGGCTCGGCGGCCATCTTGGGAAAGTACCAAACCCAAACATTTCTGAAAAGTTGACACCGGGGGAGTCCAATAAGGTATGGCTTGCGTGGATCCCCCAATGTTTTCCTACCCAGAATGCCATGCAAACCTCAAATTTAGATGAAAGAAACCACATTTTCCACATATTTTTGTGTGGAATCACCGTGCCGGCACAAATGTCCTATCCCACAGCGTTCCCTTGAGTCTCCCGAGTAAAATGATACCTCACTTGTGTGGGTGTCCAATGCAGAATTGGCTAAAAACGTATTTTTAAAAAAATGTAGCACTTAGAATTCTCGGTGCTATACCCTTATTCCCTATGTTTGGGGCTCTTCCCAGTCACAGGCCCTTGCCCCACCCACACAAATGAGGTATCATTTTACTCGGGAGACTCAGGGGAATGCTGTGGGGTAGGACATTTGTGCCGGCACGGTGATTCCACACAAAAATATGTGGAAAATGTGGTTTTTTCAGCTAAATTTGAGGTTTGCATGGCATTCTGGGTAGGAAAACGTTGGGGGATCCACGCAAGCCATACCTCATTGGACTCCCCCGGGTGTCTAGTTTTCTGAAATGTTTGGGTTTGGTACTTTCCCAAGATTGCCGCCGAGCCTGGGGCCAAAACCCCAGGTGCCCCCCCCAAAACCAGGTAGTTTTGTTATAGGTAATTTTGAAGCCTCCACAGTACGATTTGGGCCATTTCCTGTTGCAGCCACTATGCCTACCCACACAAGTGAGGTACCATTTTTATCAGGAGACCTGGGGGAATTCTGGGTGGGAGGAAATTTGTGGATCCACGCAGAGTCCAGAACTTTTCCACACAGAAATTTGAGAAAAAAGTGATTTTTTCAGCAAAATTTGAGGTTTGCAGGGGATTCTGGGTAGGAGAATGTTGGGGGACCCACGCAAGCCATACCTCGCTGGACTCCCCCGGGTGTCTAGTTTCCAGAAATGTGTGGGTTTGGTAGGTTTCCCTAGATGGCCGCCGAGCCCCAGGCCAAAAACTCATGGGACCCCCTTGCAAAACCAGGTTGGTTTGTGATAGGTAATTTTGATGCCTCGATAGGTTTTGGGCCCTTGCCTGTCGCGGGTCCTTGACCCACCCACACGAGTGAGGTACCATTTTTATCGGGAGACCTGGGGAAACGCTGGGTGGGAGGAAATTTGTGGATCCACGCAGATTCCAGAACTTTCCCACACAGAAATTTGAGAAAAAAGTGATTTTTTCAGCGAAATTTGAGGTTTGCAGGGGATTCTGGGTAGGAGAATGTTGGGGGACCCACGCAAGCCATACCTCGCTGGACTCCCCCGGGTGTCTAGTTTCCAGAAATGTGTGGGTTTGGTAGGTTTCCCTAGATGGCCGCCGAGCCCCGGGCCTAAAACTCATGGGACCCCCCTTGCAAAACCAGGTTGGTTTGTGATAGGTAATTTTGATGTCGCCTCAATAGGTTTTGGGCCCTTCCCTGCCGCGGGTACTTGGCCCACCCACACAAGTGAGGTACCATTTCTATTGGGATACTTAGAGAAATGCTGGGGGGTTGGAAATTTGTTGTTACTTTCTGCAGCGTGAAAATTTGGGCACAATAATGGAAGGAAAATGTGACAGTCACATTTTGACGTTTGCAGGACATTGTGGGTAAGATAACTTGTTGGGATCCACAAGAGAGACATCACCATGTACTCCCATGGGTGTTTAGTTTACGACAATATCTACAGTTGGTAGGTTTTTCTTAGATGAAATGTACACCTTGGCAGAGAGACAAAAAAGACAAAGATTACTGCACAGCCATCTATTCCTCAAGCACACACACATACTGGTTGGATTTGGCACGAGGGCGAGTGATGGTTCAGTATATAAAATTTTATTAACAAGAGATTCCACAAAAATGAAATGCACTGTCAATAATTGAAAGGACAAAAAACTGAACCAGTGACTCGCAGCTCGTGAGCTGTAAAGCCACGTCAAGGCCCCAACCGCTTTACAGGCCATTCACACACCTTTCATACGTGATACACACAAGACCATTCACACCACCAGGCACGAAACCAACACATTACAACATTCACAAAAAGGGACAAGGTACACCCTGCTTAAGAAAGACAGAAAAGACAAATATTTCTGCACAACCACCTATTCCTCAAGCACACATACATACTGGTTGGATTTGGCACGAGGGTGAGTGATGGTTCAGTATATACAGTTGTATTAACCAGAGATTTCACAAAAATGAAATGCACTGTTAATAATTGAAAGGGCGAGAAACTGAACCATTGACTCACAGCTCGTGAGCTGTAAAGCAACGACAAGGCACCAACCTCTTTACAGGCCTTTCATACACCTTTCATAAGTGTGACACATACAAAACCATTCACACCGCTAGCCGCTGGCCCAGCACATTAAAACACTCACACCAGCAGACAGCGCCATTCAAGGGCCCATCACTTTCACACGCCCACATTCCTGACACAGCAACCACACCAGCTCACGGATTGTGTGGAGTGGCATTTGGCTAGCAGTGTGTGTAGTGACCAGCAGCAAGTCACTACTCACACACCGCCAGCCAAGCGCCAGTCCACGCACACCGCCAGCCGAGCACCAGTCCACGCACACCGCCAGCCAAGTGCCAGTCCAGGCACACCGCCAGCCACGCGCCAGTCCACGCACACCGCCAGCCAAGCGCCAGTCCAGGCACACCACCAGCCAAGCGCCAGTCCACGCACACCGCCAGCCAAGCGCCAGTCCACGCACACCACCAGCCAAGCGCCAGTCCAGGCACACCGCCAGCCAAGCGCCAGTCCACGCACACCACCAGCCAAGCACCAGTCCACACACACCGCCAGCCAAGCACCAGTCCAGGCACACCGCCAGCAAAGCGCCAGTCCACGCACACCGCCAGCCAAGCGCCAGTCCACACACACACACCACCAGCCAAGCACCAGTCCAGGCACACCACCAGCCAAGCGCCAGTCCACGCACACCGCCAGCCAAGCACCAGTCCACGCACACCGCCAGCCAAGCGCCAGTCCAGGCACACCGCCAGCCAAGCGCCAGTCCACGCACACCACCAGCCAATCGCCAGCACACACACCACCATCACATTTAGGATTTTTTTTATACAAAAAAGAAACACAAACAAATTGCAAATAGATACAAATCTACTAACACAAAATCTGAAACTAAATACATTGCACGAATGCCAACCTTGAAACTGAACAAAAAATATAAAACAATAGAGACCAGGCAGTTCACTTTACCACTCATGGATGCTCCCAAAAATTATTTTGCGTGTGGTACATTCTAAAACAAGCAGGCACACTCAGCGCAGGGTTAGAAGGACACTCGGGGCAGTACATACGAGTCTCCTTCCGCGTACCTCTTCGTCAACAGACTCTACATCTCCTACTGGGAAAGTCTTTTGAGGGTGTGGGAGGAATGTGATCAGGAAAGTGGCGATCTTTCAATCTAGCCACATCCTCCACCACTCCAACTCTAGGAACACTTGCCTGTTCCACTACAACATGGCTGCCAATTACAGACTCCTGAAACTTAGCAAAAGTCATCTTTGACTCAGGACAAGAATCCTTGAATACAACAAAAGCATTAAAGGTTGCCAAGTGGAAAAGATGGATAGCCAACTTCTTATACCTTAAGCCTTACGAAGAGCAGTGTAAGGTTCCAACCTCTGATCTACTCTATCAACACCACCCATGTGCCTATTATAGTCTAAAATGCACACAGGTTTGCGCGTTTCAGCAACCTGACCCCAAACAGTCACAGGTGAAGTGCTTTCATCATGGATGGTAGTCAGCATGTAGACATCTCTCCTGTCTGAAAACTTCACAGCTAGAAGTTCCTCGCAACGCAAAGCACTGCACTGTCCCCGCACAAGCTTTTGACAAACAAGTTATTTTGGGAAACCTTTACGGTTAGAGCGGATTGTGCCACAAGCAACAGTGTCCACTTTGGCCAATTCCCTGAACAACCGCACACCAGTGTAGAAGTTATCTACATATAAATGGTGACCTTTGTTAAAAAGTCCTCTACCAAGTTCCCACACAATTTTCTCAGTCACTCCAAAAGTGGACGGACAACCAGGGGGGTTAATCCTGGATTCCTTACCAGTGTACACCCTGAAATTAGAGACATATCCAGTCCTACTGTCACACAGCATATACAGCTTAATTCCATAGCGTGCCCTCTTACTAGGAATGTATTGCCTAAAAACCAAGCTGCCCTTGAACAAGACCAAAGACTCATCCACTGCTATTTCTTTCCCTGCAGCATAGATCTCAGAAAATCGATCTACAAAGTGATCAATGACAGGCCGAATCTTAAAAAGACGGTCACACTCAGGGTGATCTCGTGGCAATGCTAAACCATTATCGACAAAATGCAGCATCCGAAGCAGAAGCAAATACCTATCACGACTCATGACTGCCGGAAATATAGCCGTTGCCATCAAGGGACTAGTAGACCAATATGAAGACATTGATGGCTTCCTTAGCAAGCCCATCAAAAAAGTTAAACCCAAGAACTTCTTTATCTCTTCCAGATTTGTGGGAGTCCACCGGGTAGCTCTAGAGTAGGGCCTAAGGCTGGCACTGTTGTCCCTCAAAAACTGTTCGGCATACAAATTAGTCTGTTCAACAATCTCTGCCAAAAATACATCGTCCATAAACAACTGAAAAAAATATATCGGCAAAAAATGTTCTGTATTCACTCTACACCCTGGAACACCAATAAAGTCTGGCAATGCCGGCTGCACCATGCCTGGGGCAACCCAGAGGTCATCACTTCCAACTGGAAGCCTTGCAGCCCCAGGCTGCAGCCCAGATGCCTCTTGCTGCACTATCGGCACATCAATGTCCTCCTCTAAAACAGGCACTTCATCCGCACTAAGAGTAGCTTCATCCGCACTGAGAGTAGCTTCATCATCCGATGATTCCATGTGGAGAGAAAACTCACTGCCTGAATCTTCCCTCCCCTCCTCTGCCTCAGATGCAGAGTCAGTCTCTGAACCATGGTCAGAGGAAGACTCAAAAAGCATACCAACAACCTGCTGAGCACTAATCCTGCGGCTAGCCATTATCCTTACTAAGAAAGGAGACTGCACAAACAAGTCAACAACAACCAACACTGTGCAAAATAAGTAATAAACAAAGTGTGGCTTTAGCACAAATATCTATATACTCAAAAACAATATAACTCTCTTGCCAAAGATAGCTACACTCACCAGCACCTACTCTGCAGAGACACAGCAAAAAGCAACGATATCCCACTAGAAAGAAAAAACAAAACCAATTACTCATAAGACAACAAAGTACACATCAAGCACTAATGCAAAAAGATTTTGACACTCAAAAAACAGAAGCCAAACATACTGCTATTATTACACCATTTGCAAAAAACACATTCATGTAGGGAAATTAAACTAATTTAGAGTAAATAGTACAAAAAATTCTCTTACCAAACACATGCAACTACACAAGCTGCAGAACCACCAGTAACAAAACCGCAACCTGGAACAGTCTAAAGAGCAAAAGCCTTGAACTAGAATAAAACAGAGAAATAAAAAATTACAATTACATTTCACAAAAAGTAATACAATTAAAATTATAACACACTATGTCACTATCCAAATGGTCAATCTGCCAGATGGGCCTTCAAATAGGGCTGAGAAAAATGGGGATTAGGTGGGGTTTTCTGCCAGGCCAATCTGTCCCCCAGGTGGGGCAGAAAACAGCAGATAGATATTTGCCTCCCTTTGCAAATAAAATAGATCCCTGGTGCCTAGTAGGGTTTCTGCCCCCCCCTCCCACCTAGGGCAGAAAGACCAAAAAAGGGACAGATCTGTAGGGGGCAGAAAATATACAAACATAATTTAACCCCCTTGGAAGCGACCCTTGGCCAAGGGGTCGCTTCCATTACCTATAAAAGAAAATCCCTGGTGTCTACTGGGGTTTTCTGCCCCCCCCCCATACCCGGGGGCAGTACGGCCAAAAAAAGGGCCAACTGCCACCAGGGGGGGCGGGCAGAAAAAACATCCACAAATTATGACCCCCTTTGGAAGCGAACCTTGCCCAAGGGGTCGCTTCCACACACTAAAAAACACAATCCCTAGTGCCTAGTGGACCAGGGGGGGCATAAAGGCCAAAAAAAGTGCCGATCTGCCCCCGGGGGGGGGCAGAAAAAACATGCACACAATTTATGCCCCTTTGGAAGCGACCCTTGCCCAAGGGGTCGCTTCCATTTAAATTAGAAAATCCCTAGTTAAATCCCTGGTGGCTAGTGGGTTTTTCTGCCCCCCTGGGGGCAGAAAGGTAAAAAAAACGGGCCAATCTGCCCCCAGGGGGGGCAAAAAAAACATCCAAACAATTTGCTCCCATTTGGAAGCGACCCTTGCCCAAGGGGTCGCTTCCATTTAAATTAGAAAATCCCTAGTTAAATCCCTGGTGGCTAGTGGGTTTTTCTGCCCCCCTGGGGGCAGAAAGGTAAAAAAAACGGGCCAATCTGCCCCCAGGGGGAGGGGGGCAAAAAAACCATCCAAACAATTTGCTCCCCTTTGGAAGCGACCCTTGCCCAAGGGGTCGCTTCCATTTAAAAATAAATGCCATCCCTGGTGCCTAGTGGGGTTTTCTGCCCCCCCGGGGGCAGAAAATGGGCCGATCTGCCCCCAGGGGGGGCAGAAAAACATCCAGAAAATAATGCTCCCCTTTGGAAGCAACCCTTGCCCAAGGGGTCGCTTCCATCCAAATAATTATGGCCCTATAACAAACCCTGGTGGCTAGTGGGTTTTCTGCCCCCCCCCCCCCCCCTGGGGGCAGAACGGCTGAAAAAACGGGCCGATTTGCCCCCAGGGGGGCAGAAAAACATCCAGAAAAAAATGCTCCCCTTTGGAAGCGACCCTTGCCCAAGGGGTCGCTTCCATTTAAATAAAAATTAATCCCTGGTGCTAGTGGAGGCATTTCTGCTGCACGATCGCGACGCTGTGCGCGATCGTGAAGCAGAAATGCCCTGCAAAGAGACATCAGGGGAGAGGAAAATCTCTTTCCTCTCCCCCGATGCCTCGATGCATTGTGCAAACCCCCCCAGCGACAAGGAAACCTACCTTGTTCCCTCCGACGCCTGGAAGCAAATGGCTTCCAGAGCGTCTGGGACTTCCTGATGACGTCAGCGCGCGCTGTGGGGGCTACTCGGCTACCCATGGGGGGAGCGCCAGCGCTTCCCAGAAGGGTGGGTGCCATGACGGAGCGGTTCCGTCATCAGCACACGCCAACCGTGGCTCATGGCGGAACCGCTCCATTATCAGCACCGAAGGGGTTAAGCCAACGCCGAAACTCGAACCCGGTTTACCAGCTCTATAGTCGGCAGCTCTGGCCCTTATGCCACATCCTTTCCCGAAAGGACACCATATCATCTCCCTAGCCTCAGCCTCAGTCCCACCCCGTTTCTAAACACAATAAACATTGTCAAAGCCAGTAGGTTTCGCCTGTGCAAAATCTATTGTTTTTAAGTCTCGGCTAGACAGCGCATGCTCTGCTCTGTTCTCCCATAGCGCATGGACCGAGTAGATGTCTGCTAACACTGCTCCTGGTTTGTGCAGCTATTTTATCTTTGCTTTCAAGCACTCCATATGAGTACTTGCATTTTCAGGCCATCTCCCTTGTACATATACACACATACCACTAAAATGCATGCATGTGTACATAAACAAATGCATTTTTTAACCCGTTGGGTGCACAGGATGGAATGGTTCCGCCCTGCGCCACAGTGCTCGTGTGCCGAGGACGGAACCATTCCATTCTCTGCACACCACCACCAAATCCCTCTGCTGTTTACAGCAGAGGAATTTTCTTTTTCGTTTTTGAGCCTCGGGAGCTGGGAAGAGCTTCCCCAACCTCCCGAGGCATTTTTTCCCCCCGGTGTAATGACGATCGGTGCGCATAGTGAAATGAGCTGATGGGCTCATTTCACTTTCACTGCCTTGGTGCTCATGGGGCTGTCTCAGCCCCGCGAGCACCGAGGCAGACGGGAGAGGTATCATTGGAAATAGGAGAATCTTCCCTTTCCAATGGTACCCTTCCCTAGTGCATCCCTGCTTGGGGATCGCCGCAGGAGGTCAATCTCCAAGCGGTGATCAACGACTAGACACCAAGGAGGGGGAAGTGGTGCCTTGGGCATGAGCTTTTGCCCCCCCCCCAACGTTTTTGGGAAAATTGAGTGTTTCTTCCCCCTGGATGGGGAGGGGGCGGGCAAAAATCCCACTAGGCACAAGGGATTATTATTTCTTTTCAGTCGCGGCTGGCATGGGTTGCGGGTGGGGGGGGGTCGCACGGGGAGGGGGTGTCGTGCGCGGGGGTTAAATTAATACTTAAAAAGTTTAAAAAACTTACCTTTCCGCCGGCTGGGTCCTGCGTCTCCTCTGCTCCTGCTCTCCTGCCTCCGGCAGGATCAAGAAGCAGGCAGCCAGGCTCCCTCCCCAAAGCCAATCACAAAGCTGCAAGCAGTGTTGTGATTAGCTGGGACACCGCCCAGCCAGGGGCTTATGGGGAGGCCATGTTCTCCATGCAGGCTGTACTGCAGCCTGCATGGAGAAGGGCAGAGTGCGCATGCCTGGTTTGGGCAGTCCCAGAGGGCCAACCAAACAGTCTTTGCACACTCAGGAGCGGACACACCACTCCTCCCCTGCCCTGCCTGCTCACAGAGCAGCCCCACCCACCCGCCTGCCCGCAACCAAACATAAAATGGTAATACGTTATTACCATTTTATGTTTCTGCTTCTTGCACTACGAGAAAGCAGTGGGGTGACGCTCCTCCGCCCTATTGGAGGAGCCACCACTGTTCCTTTTATAAAAGAGGGGTAGGGGCTGCCCCAACTGGGCATGCCAATGCCCCCACCCCATATCCTAATAATAACAGTCTTTCTGCCCCCTCCCCCCCCCGGGAGCAGATGCGGTTATTACCCCCCGATCTGCCCCCCCGTTGGGAAGAAGAAATTCCACTAGACATCAGGGATTACTATTTGTTATAGAAGAGGGGTGGGGGTCAAGCCCGGGAACAAAAACCCAAGTGCCCTCCTATCTATCAGAAAACAACCTGTTTTTTCAAAAGAGGCTCCTGCGTTGAAGTCTCGGGCTCAGCGGCCATCTAGGGAAACCTACCAAACCCAGGCAATTCTGAAAACTAGTTGAGGGAGGTGTGTCTTGCATGGATCCCCCAATGTTTTCTCACCTAGGATCCCCTGCAAACCTCAAATTTGCCTAAACAAATCACGTTTTCCTCAAATCTCTGTGTGGGAAAGTTGTAGGACCACGGGCCGGCACAAATTTCCTACCACCCAGTGTTCCCCCAGATCTCCCGCTAGAAATGCTACCTCACTTGTGTGGGTGGGCCAAGTGTCAGTGACAGGGAAGGGCCCAAAACATATTGTGGAGGCATTAAAAATATCGATCACAAAACAACTTGGTTTTGCAAGGGGGGCACCTGCGTTTTTGGTCGAGGGCTCGGCGGCCATCTTTGGGAATGTACCAAACCCAGACATTTCTGAAAAGTAGACACCCGTGGGAGTTCAGGGAGGTATGGCTTGTGTGGATCCCCCAATGTGTTCTTACCCAGAATCCCCTGCAAACCTCAAATTTAGCTAAAAAATTACATTTTACTCACATTTCGATGTGAGAAAGATGTAGGATCACTGGGACGGCACAAATTCCCTGCCATCCAGCTTTCCCCCAGGTCTCCTGATAAAAATTATACCTCACTTGTGTGGATGGGCCAAATGCCCATGAAAAGGAAGGCCCAAAACGTATTGTGGAGGCATCAAAATTAAGCCTGGGCGTAGTTTGCAGAGTTCCACTAACTCAGCGAAGTGCAAAAAAATCTCCGCCGGGCTACGCGGAGCTCCGCGAGCAGCAGAGTGCGTTAGATAAATGCCATTCACAGTGATTGTCAGTGCCAGGTGCTTGTTCGCACTGTGCAATCATTGCAAACGGCACCATGCACAGTGCAAGAGGGCGCTGCTTCCTTTCTGACGCTTGAGTAGATTTTTACACGAGCAGCAGCTTTCTCAGCGTGAAGGGACGGTTTCTCAACGCGAGCAGTCGCAAGCATACGCGACCACTCGCAATGAGAAATCTGACCACCCGCCTTGAGAAATCTCGCCAGTAGGTTGATTTTCCGCGCTCACCAACTTGATGTTGACGATCACGAACGAGAAAATATCTCGCCGGGAGGTGCATTTTCCTCTTTCACTTTCGCCAACTTGACATTGACGAACGCGAGCGAGGAAAAAAACTCTGCTCCGCAACGCGAAGCAGAGTTTTTCAGAACTCCTCGAGCTCTGCGTAACATGGAGTGCGGAAAACTTCGCAAACTCCTCGAGCGGAGCGGAGTTCACCACCCAGACTTAATCAAAATTATCGATCACAAAACGACTTGGTTTTGCAAGGGGGGCACCTGCATTTTTAGTTGAGGGCTCGGAGGCCATCTATGGAAATCTACCAAACCCAGACATTTCTGAAAAGTAGACATCCGGGGAAGTCCAGGGAGCTATGCCTTGTGTGGATCCCCCAATGTGTTCTTACCCATAATCCCCTGTAAATGTCATATTTTGCTAAAAAATTACATTTTCCTCACATTTCGATGTTAGAAAGATGTAGGATCACTGGGACAGCACAAATGTCCTGCCATCCAGCATTCCCCCAAGCCTCCTGATAAAAATAGTACCTCACTTGTGTGGATGGGCCAAGTGCCCATGAAAGGGAAGGCCCAAAACATATTGTGGAGGCATCAAAATTATCGATCACAAAACGAGCTGGTTTTGCAAGGGGGTTCATCTGTGTTTTTGGTCCTGGGCTCAGTGGCCATCTAGGAAATCCTACCAAACCCAGACATTTTTGAAAACTAGACGTTTGGCTTGCGTGGATCACCCAAAGTCTTCTTACCTAGAATCCCCTGCAAACCTCAAATTGTGCTAAAAGAATCATATTTTCCTCACATTTCTGTGTGGGAAAGTTGTGCGATCACCGTGCCAACACAAATTTCCTACCACCCATCGCTCCACCAGGTCTCCGGATAAACATGGTACTTCAGTTGTGTGGGTGAGCCAAGTGCCTGCCACAGGGAAAGGCCCAAAACATATTGTGGAGACATCAAAATGATCTATTAGAAAACAACCTGGTTTTGCAAGGGGGGCACCAGTGTTTTTGGTCCGGGCATGGCGGCCATCTGGGGAAATCTACCAAACTCAGACATTTCTGAAAAGTAGACGTCCGAGGGAGTCCAAGGATGTGTGGCTTGCTGGATGCTCTAACGTTTTCTTACCTAGAATCCCCTGCAAACTTCAGATATAGCTAATAAATCAATTTTTTCTCTCATTTCTGTGTGGGATCACTGCACGAGCATGAGTTTCCTACCACCCAGCGTTTCCCTTGGTCTCTTGAGTAAAACAAAGCCTCACTTGTGTGAGTGGGCCAAGGGCCTGCGAATAGGAAGGGCCAAAAACTTAGAGATCGAGGGGATACACAGCGCTATATATTTGTTTATATACGCTTTTAGGCTGACTCTGTATTGGACACCCACACAAGTGAGGTATCATTTTTATCGGGAGACCAAGGGGAACACCGTGTGGTAGGAAATTTGTGCCGGTGCGGTGATCCCAGACAGAAATGTAAGGAAAATTTGATTTTTGTAGCTAAATGTGAAATTTGCAGGGGATTCTGGGTAGGAAAACATTGGGGGATCTACACAAGCCACACCGCCAAGCAATCCCCCAGGTGTCTAGTTTTCAGAGATGTTTGGAGTTGGTAGGTTTCCCTTGATGGCCGCTGAGCCCAGGACCAAAAACGCAGGTGCTCCCCTTGCAAAACCAAGTAGTTTTGTGATAGATAATTCTGATGTCTCCACAAATACGTTTTGGGCCCTTCCCTGTTGCGAGTACTTGGCCCACCCACACAAGTGAGGTAGAATTCTTATCAGGAGACCTGGGGGAACACTGGGTGGTAGGAAATTTGTGTCGGCCCAGTGATCCCACAACTTTCCCACATAGTAATGTAAGGAAAATGTGATTTTTTTAAGCTAAATTTGAGGTTTATAGGGTATTTTGGGTAGGAAAACTTTGGGGCATCCATGCAAGCCACATCTCCCTGGACTCCCCTGGGTGTCTAGTTTTCAGAACTATCTGGGTTTGCTACGTTTTCCCAGAAGGCTGCCGAGCCCGGAACCAAAAATACAGGTGCCCCCTTGCAAAATCTGGGCTTTTTGTGATAGATAATTCTGTTGTTTCCACAAAACGTTTTGGGCCCTTCCCTGTTGCAAGTACTTGGCCTACCCACACTGGTGAGGTAGCATTTTTATCGAGAGACCTGGGGGAATGCTGGATGGTAATAAATTTGTGTCAGCTTGGTGATCCCATAACTTTCCCACACAGAAATGTAAGGAAAATGTGTTTTTTTTTAGCTAAATTTGACTTTTGTTGGGGATTCTGGGTAGGAAAACGTTGGAAGATTCACGCAAGCCACACCTCCCTGGACTTCCCCAGATGTCTAGTTTTCAGAAAGGTCTGGGTTTGGTAGGTTTCCTAAGATGGCCGCCGAGCCCAGGACCAAAAACTCACGTGACTCACTCGCAAAAAACTAAGTCTTTTTGTGATCGATAATTTTGAAGTGTCCACAAAACATTTTGGGCCATTTCCTATCATGGGCACTAGGCCTACCCACACAAGTGAGGTACCATTTTTATCGGGCGACTTGGGGGAATGCTGGGTGGTGTAAGTTTGGGGCTGCCCGCTCATTGCAGAACTTTCCATCACAGAAATGTGAGGAAATTGTGTTTTTATTTTTTACAAAGGTTGAGGTTTGCAAGGGATTCTGGGTAAAAGAACCTGGTGAGAGCCACACAAGTCATCGCATGGGTGTCTAGTTTTTAAAAATGTACAGGTTTGCTAGGATTCCCTAGGTGCCGACTGAGCTAGGGTCCAAAATCCACAGCTAAGTACATTGTGAAAAAAGGGTCAGTTTTCACTGGAAAAATGTGATGGGTCCACGTTGCATTTTGGGTAGGGCTGGGCGGAGCTCACAGAGTTGTACTACGTGGAATTCCACAGAGTGGCATAAAAACTCAGCTTGATTCCGCGGAGTTCTGCTCACAGGTGAAGTTCCTGTATTGCCGCTCATAAACATGTTATGTTATCAGCATTTATAGAGCGCATGGCTGCCCCAGCATCGGGGCGTCCCAGCGCTGAGCCAGAGTAGAGGCGGACAGAGAGGGAGTAGGCTACAGATTGGAAAAGAGCCATGTCTTGATCAGTTTCATGAACGCCCAGTGGTCTTGCATGCCACGGGCAGCAAGAGTAGTGGTATTCCAGAGGGAGGGGGCCAATGCCCTGAAAGACCGCCCTCCGGCTCTGGTCCTGCGCACCCGCGGGACACATGCCAGGTGTAGGTCCGCCGAGCGCAGGGCCCGAGCTGGGGTATACACCGAGCATAAATCACTCAGGATTTGCAAACCCAGGCCATGCAGGATCTTATGTGTGGTACATAAATCTTGAAGTGAACTCTCTGTTCTATAGGTAACCAGTGAAGCCGTCGAAGGAGGTCAGAGGCATGACAGTGTTTAGGTAGTGCGAAGAGCGTGCGGGCAGCCGCATTCTGAGCCCGTTGAAGCCTTTTCATCACCGCTTTGTTAGCGCCAAGTAGTAGCCCATTGCAATAGTCCAAACGTGACAGCACAGTGGATTGAACGATCGTCTGCCGGGTGGATGCTTCGAATAACCCCAGGATGGGTTTTAGGCCCCATAGAAGACCAAAACAGGTACCTGCCACAGCCTTAGCCTGCGGTTCGAATGAAAGGGCGCTGTCCATCAGCACTCCCAGTTCTTAACCATACTTTTCGGCTAGGGAGGGGAGCCTAGGGCATTAGGCCACCATTGATTGCCCCATAGGTGGGTATCTCGACCCACCAAAAGCACTTCTGATTTTGCAGAGTTCAATTGCAAATAATTATTGGTCATCCATTCAGAGATGGCCGTAAGGTCACCTTGGAATTTCACCTGGTCTAGTTTAGTATTGCTAGAGAAGGTAAATACCATTTGGGTATCATCTGCATATGATATCATAGCCGTGGTCCGGGCTTTGGCCAGCAGGGCGAGGGGGCGAACATAACTATTAAATAGAGTGGGGCATAGGGCAGACCCCTGAGGAACACCACAGCCCAGAGGATGGACACTGGAGGTGTAGGGGGGAGTAGAGACCTGGAAGGACCGATCGGTCAGGAAGGAAGCGAACCAGGCCAAGGCCTTGCCATTGACCCCAATCTCCTCTAGCCGAGGTGTGAGTCCTCAGACCTTGGTCCTAGGAGCACACTCCCCCCGGCAGCTCTGCTGTGATCTGCGTTTCACCTCAGGGAATCCAGCCCCGCCGTTGCAGGGTTCGAGACCACCCTGATTCCGGTCTTTCCTGCGCGCTGTGACCTGTGACGTAAATTGCTTCATTTGTCTGTTTTTGTGCCTGCTGCTGTTTTCTTGTTCCAGTTCCCCTCATTACTTCTACTGTGTGCCGTTTTGTCCCCCCTCGTCTCCCCGCCGTCTCCCGCTGCTGCTGACCACTTAACCCCTCCCCCTACTGCCCCGCCTCCCAGCTGCACGTCCCTCCCCTACATTATGGCGACCGCTGCGGGGGAGCGCGTGTGAGTCCTCAGACCTTGGTCCTAGGTGCACACTCTCCCCGGCAGCTCCGCTGTGATCTCCGTTTCACCTCAGGGAATCCAGCCCCGCCGTTGCAGGGTTCGAGACCACACTGATTCCGGTCTTTCCTGCGCGCCGTGACCTGTGGCGTAAATTGCTTAATTTGTCTGTTTTTGTGCCTGCTGCTGTTTTTTTGTTCCAGTTCCCCTCATTGCCTCTACTGTGTGCCGTTTTGTCCCCCCTCGTCTCCCCGCCATCTCCCGCCGCCGCTGACCACTTAACCCCTCCCCCTACCGCCCCGCTCCCGCCTCCCAGCTGCACGTCCCTCCCCTACATTATGGCGACCGCTGCGGGGGAGCGCGTGTGAGTCCTCAGACCTTGGTCATAGGAGCACACTCTCCCCGGCAGCTCCGCTGTGATCTGTGTTTCACCTCAGGGAATCCAGCCCCGCCGTTGCAGGGTTCGAGGCCACCCTGATTCCGGTCTTTCCTGCGCGCCGTGACCTGTGACGTAAATTGCTTCATTTGTCTGTTTTTGTGCCTGCTGCTGTTTTCTTGTTCCAGTTCCCCTCATTGCCTCTACTGTGTGCCGTTTTGTCCCCCCTCGTCTCCCCGCCATCTCCCGCCACCGCTGACCACTTAACCCCTCCCCTTACCGCCCCGCTCCCGCCTCCCAGCTGCACGTCCCTCCCCCCTCCCCTACATTATGGAGACCACTGCGCGGCTGCGCCGCTGGCGCGCCGAAGGTGCGCCTAAGGCAAGCCCGTCTGCGCCCATCCGCGACCCGACCGCGACCAGCGCCAGGACCCCTGGTTTTCCTAGACCCCTCTGCTACGACTCAACCACCCTCCACGCACTCAACCCCGGAAGACACGCCGACTGCGCAAAGTCCTCGCCGAACACCACCCACGGACAGTTCTCGTGCAGACCATGCCGCAGATCCTTCACCATCGACATAGGCCCCACGACCGCCGAAAACACACCTGAGGCACGTACCACCGAAACCCTGACCTGCATCCTTCTCAACATGCGCTCCCTGCACCGACACGCCGTAGAGATCTGGGACCTGATCGACACCCTCTCGTCCGACGTCGCCTTCTTCACGGAAACCTGGACGAACGCCACCTCCGGCCCCGACATCGCCACTGCCATCCCAGACGGCTACAAAATCCAGAGAAAGGACCGGCCGCACCGCCCAGGAGGAGGACACAAGACCCCCCTCCAACTCTCCACTTCCAGCACGAGTGACCCCCACTCCAACACAGAACACCTCCATTTCCAGATCCAGACGAACCCGAGGACCACGCTACGCGGCACCCTCATCTACAGACCGCCAGGGTCTCGCACCCACCCCGCAACTACCATAACCGAGCTCGCCGCACCCCATGCCATCACCTCCACGGACTACATTCTACTCGGGGACCTGAACTTCCACCTCGACAACGGAAACGACCCCAACTCCACCACTCTCCTCGACAACCTTGCCAACCTAGGACTGAAGCAGCTCGTCAACACGCCCACCCACAGAGCGGGTCACACCCTCGACCCCATCTTCGCGGGAGGAACAAACATCCACTTCAGCCACACCTCTCAGCCCCTCTGGACTGACCACCACTGCGTCCACTTAACCTTCAACACCACCACCGCACCCAAACCCGCCCTGCGCCCACCACAACCGAACTGGAGCAAGGTCACAGAGGAGCACCTCAACAGCACCCTCCGTCAAAACCCCCCCATCGCCACGACCGACACCAACTCCGCAGCCAGGGAATTTCACCGCTGGGTCTCCTGCTGCGCCAACAAGTTTGCACCCCTCCGCCCCCACCAAACAACGCCCTCTGAAAGCCGCCTGGTTCACCACAGAACTTCAAGAAGCCAGACGCTCCTGCAGACGCCTAGAGAAAACCTGGCGGAACCTGAAAACCACGGAAGCACGGAACAACCACAAGAACGCCCAAAAGGAATACCACCAGCGCATAAGAGACACCAAACGGACTTTCATAAGAGACAAGGTCCAGAACAACATGACCAATGCCAAGGAACTGTTCAACATCATACAGCAGTTCGCAAAACCCACCTGCGAAGCCACGGACGTCACACCTTCCCAGGAACTCTGCGACAAGCTCAGCTCCTACTTCTATCTGAAGATCAAGGCCCTCTACGACAACTTCAGCGAACCCACGACGAACACCATCCCCCTACCCACCGCCGCCGATGAGCCGACCATCACGTCCTGGGATCCCCCTACCGTGGAATTTTCACCGCAACCATGAAGAAAACTCACTCAGGAGCCCCTACGGACCCCTGCCCACCTCACATATTCCACAGGACCGCCTCCGTCATCGCACCCGAACTTGGACGCATCATCAACGCCTCCCTCGGAGCAGGCATCTGCCCAGATGACTGGACACGGGCAGAGGTAAAACCCCTCCTCAAGAAACCTACTGCCGACCCAACGGACCTGAAAAACTACCGGCCCATCTCTCTGCTCGCGTTTGCAGCCAAAGTCACCGAGAGACTCGTAAACGCCCAGCTGACCGCCTTCATCGAAGAGAACTCCATCCTGGACGCCTCCCAGTCTGGATTCCGCAGCAACCACAGCAGCGAGACCGCCCTCCTCGCCGCCACTGGCGACATCCGCATGCTACTGGATCAGGGACACACTGCGGCCCTCATCCTCCTAGACCTCTCCGCAGCCTTCGACATCGTTTCACATCGCACGCTCGCAGCCAGACTTCACGACGCAGGAATACAAGGAGCCGCCCTCGGCTGGATCCAATCCTTCCTCTCCGGCAGAACACAGAGGATTCGACTCGCTCCCTTCCTTTCCAAACCCACGGAAATCAACTGCGGAGTACCCCAGGGATCATCACTGAGTCCCACACTCTTCAACATCTACATGGCCCCCCTCGCCGCCATCGTCAGACAGCATAGGCTCAGCATCGTATCCTACACTGACGACACCCAGCTCATCCTCTCACTCACGAAGAACCCCGAAGACACCAGACTCTGCTTCCAGGAAGGAATGAAGAACGTGGCAGCCTGGATGAAGGACAGCTGCCTGAAGCTAAACTCAGAGAAGACCGAGGTCCTCATCCTCGGACCCTGCACCTCTGCCTGGGACAACACCTGGTGGCCCTCTGCCCTCGGGAGCCCACCCACCCCCACAGACCACGCCCAGAACCTCGGCATCATCCTAGACTCCTTCCTCTCCATGAACCGCCAGATCAACGCCGTCGCCTCCACTAGTTTCAACTGCCTTCGCATCCTCCGTAAGACCTTCAAATGGATCCCCCCCGACTGCAGAAGGACCGTCACCCACGCACTCATAACTAGCAGACTGGACTATGGCAACACCCTCTACGCCGGAATCAACAAAACTCTTCTACACAAACGCCAAACCATCCAGAACGCCACAGCCAGACTCGTCCTCGGGACACCGCGCCACGAACACATGACCCAACACCTACGAGGCCTCCACTGGCTCCCCGTCGAGAAGAGGGTCACCTTCAAACTCCTCACCCACGCCTACAAATCCCTCAACAACATCGGACCCAAATAGCTCAACGAGAGAGTATCCTTCCACGTACCCAAGAGGAACCTCCGCTCCGCCGACCTCGCCCTGGCAGAAGTCTACCGCATCCGCAGAAACAGAACCGGCGGGAGAGCCTTCTCCTACATCGCAGCCAAAACCTGGAACGAGCTCCCTGTGAACATCAGACGCTCCCCGACCCTGCACACGTTCAGGAAGGACCTCAAGACCTGGCTTTTCGACTGATCCGGAGCCGCCCCCCCCCCCCCCCAGCGCCTTGAGACCCTCACGGGTGAGTAGCGCGCTTTATACACTCCTAATTGATTGATATAGAAAAATCCTGTGGGAGACCGTATCGAAGGCCGCACTGAGGTCCAGCAGGATCAGTGCCGAGGTTCTGCCCTCATCCATAGCAGACCGTAGCTGCTCTGTGACTGCCAGTAGCGCTGATTCCGTGCTATGTTTAGGCCGAAAGCCGTTTTGTGACTGTTCAAGGATCTGATTAGCTTCTAAGTATTGTGTTAGGATGCAGTTGACATGAGACTCCATAATTTTGGCAAGGTATGGGAGCAGAGATATTGGGCTGTAATTTTCAGGCAGAGACGCATCCAGTGTTGTTTTTTTTAGCAGGGGGATGACTTTGGCATGCTTCCAAGACTTAGGAATCACTGCAGCCGATAGTGACCTGTTGATCAGCTCTCGGCCCTCTGAGAGGAGGCAATCATGAAATTTCCTAAAAAGGTCCGGTTTTAGTGGGTCCTCAGGGGAGCCGGATTTTACCTTGGCCAATAGGGTCTCCATATCTTTAGAGGACATGGGCAGAAGGTCCTGGAGGGAGTGGGGCATAATTGCCGGGAGAGAGCTCCTCTGATTAGCGGAAGAAGCCTTCTCCGCACAGAATGTGCTATAAATGCGATCCACTTTGCTGATAAAAAATTTAGCAAGTGTCTCGCATTGCAAGTTTGAGGTTATAGCATCATCAGCAGTATGCGGGGGATATACCAATTCCTTCATAAGAGAGAAAATGGATTTGGTTGGATTGCTGCTGGTGGAAATTACATTAGCATAGAACTTAGCTTTGGTATTCCGGACCAGTTTATGGAACAGTTTAACTGCGTTCCTGTAAATAGATTTAGCTGTGAGATCATAGTAACTTCTCCATGCCCTTTCTAGAATTTTAAATTTTTTCTTTTCTATCGTCAGAGACTCGTTTTACCATGCATGGGTTTGAGTGCGCTTGGCCTGAGTAATTTTTTTCGGAATGCAACAATCTAGTGCATTATTGACCCATCCTCTAAAGGCAGCATCCGCTGTCTCTATATCTGTAGACCAGACTGGATGGTGCAAGTTTAAACAGGCTGTAAAAGGCGTGGGGTATAGTTTATGCCATGGGCGCTTCATAGAAGGCAGGCGGGAGAGTTGTAGTGGGGAACCTTCTACACAGAGATGCAGAGAGATGAGAGAGTGATCCGTCCAGAGCATCGGAAGGGGAGGATTAGCCTCCATAGACTCTAGGTTCGTAAATGCGGGGTCAAGAAGGTGGCCAGCTACATGGGTTGGCCCCTCGATCAGCTGCCTCAGCTGACATGCGGCCATATCTCCCAAGAAGCTGATGATCTCCTGAGACTATTTGCAGTCAAGATGTAAGTTGAGGTCTCCGAAAATGCTAAAATTGGCGGTCTCTAATGTTAGCGTAGCTACGGCATTGGCTAGAGCTTCTTGGAATACTTTCGAGACGCCCAGTGGGCGGTATATAAGCAACCCAGATAGTGTGAAATTATGTGTCAGTGCAATCTTAAAAAGAGCACTTTCACAGTCCGGGATATTCTGTGGAATGAGGCTACAAGAGTACCCTGACTTGAGTATGATAGCAAGCCCCCCTCCCCTCCTGACTGCTCTATTCTGGGTGTACATCGAATAGCCTACAGGTGCGGCCAGGGCCGGGATGGCCACCGAGTCAGTAGTGAGCCAAGTTTCCGTAAGGAATAAGATGTCCGGGGCTGTTTCTTGCAAAAGATCTAATACCTCTGCATGGTGTTTTGCAAGGGATCTACAGATAAGGCTACTGATGGCAAAGCCTTTCAACCCAGGGGCCGTAAGTGGCAGTCGGGAGCAGGTACCTACCCCAAAGCCGCATATGTTGCACTGGGGCGGGGGGAATCAGGATTCCAGGTATGTTCCCCACAGGTGGTAGTAGATTGTAGAGCAAGCAATACATCTCTTGTGTACCTTTGCCTGTGGGACACTCCGGAACCAGGGGTCCTGGCGGCCCGCTGCGCGTCGGCGCCATCCCTGATTTAAATATCAGCAGGGAGGTGCTCCGCCGATAAACTAGACCGTCTCTCACTCCAAAATGGTGCCCGCTAATGGCTACCAGGAAGTGAGGGAACCAGAGGCCCAGGCTCTCCCTCCACACAATCAGCACAAGTGCTGCGGTGGACCGGGGAGAACAGCAAGGAACAGCAGCTTGGTGAAAAGCAAGTGAGTGATACAACCAATTGCGGCGATTAATAAGTCATTTATTGCAATGTCATTCGTAGCACATAGCAAGGAATCTCACTTGTAATCTGTCCTCGCTCTTCCATACCAGCACATTTTAGAGCTTCATTTGAATACATTAAGGGGCCATAAATCTAAAAATAAATCGTCACTTCATATTCAAGTGAAGCAGTCAGAGAGATAAACTAAGTTTACAGCCCTTCGACTCAGTCACATCTCACTGTGTAGCTCCACCTGATCTCTGCTAAACTTAAAAATAGCAATTGGAGTCACTCACATTATAGCAATTTGTATTTTGTATAATGCCAGCAATGAAGATAATATTATATCAGCAAAAGAAAAATGTAAACTGGGGGGGTTAATAAAACGAAGGGTAACACGAGCAAACGGTCCGGACCACAAAAGCAAAGCAGTCACAGCGGACTCCACCCACTCACACTTCGAGTGATTATTATTTAGAATGTCCCTGTTGCAGTCTACTCTTCAGCCAGCTGCTTCCATGTCCGAGCACAGCCCTCACCTCAACCCACCTTCGGCCATCTGCACCCCCTCCGTCCTAGGCCTCACGTCCACACCTCATCAGATCTACTCCGTCCTGCCTCCCGTCATGCAATGGTGTTAGTCTTTTTTTCCTACGCGTCAGCTTCCTTGAATCACCTTCTATCCAGCGCTTAGCCCCAGCCCTTCCACCTCTCTCTGCAGGACTATGACACTTTACCCGCACGCTTTTACAACACGTGCCATTACCCCGCATTTTTTACTTCTCAAAATCTTTTACAACGCAGGGCTTTACAACGCAATCTATTACAAAGTATTGTCCATTACATCACAATTTAGTATTCTAACTCCACCGGGGCGTTGTAATGGGGAATACATTGTAATGGTTTGCGGTGTAAAGCCCTGCGTTGTAAAATATTTTGCAGAGTAAAAAATGCGGGGTAATGGCATGCGTTATAACGCAGTCATTGTAAAGGATGTTTACCCTCTCTGCAGCAGTGGCAGAAGTAGGGAATTATCCAGTAATGAAAATGTAATAAATTAAATTAAGCACACAGGAGCCATTGCTTGCCCGCACCGTCATTAGTGTGTGTAACCTCACAAGCTTGTTGAAGGCGGCATAACATTACTTATTAAAATTGCGGACGCAGCTGCAGATTTTATTTAGACCACGACTTACTGGATGAGCTGCAGGTGGTTACCCATTAGGCCAGGTCCAGGGCTCCTGTTCTGCTCTCTGTTTTCGAATGTCCAAATTGTCCAGTCCATGTCTCTCCACCCCATGTCTCCTCTTTGCCTGCCGTTACAACCGTAGCATGATGGCAAGATGCTGGCGCAGTGGAGATGGAGCAGAGGATAGAGCGTCGCACTCTCCTCACACCAGCGAGAGGAGAGCAGTGTACAGCGGGCACGGCCACAAGGGAACTCTGCAGGCTGTACATGTTGATGACATAGTATGGGTGTGGACAGACAGCAAACTCCGCTACTCAACGGGTGGTGGAGTCAAACTTCGTGCTCCAAGCAGGGCGCGAAGTGGCAAAAACTCCGTGAACTCCGCGGGCAGAGCAGAGTCCCTCGCCCACCCCTAATTTTGGGCCATTTCCCGTCGCGGGCACTAGGCCTATGCACAAGAGTGAGGTACCATTTTTATCTCAAGACTTGGGGGAATGCTGGGTCGGTGGAAGGTTGTGGCTCTACACAAATTCCAGAACTTTCTATCACAGAAATGTGAGGAAAATGTGTTTTAAAAAAAATAATGTTTGAGGTTTGCAAGGGATTCTGGGTAAGAGAGCCTGGTAAGACCCACACAAGTCACCCCATCCTGTATTACCCTGGGTGTCTATTTTTCAAAAATGTCCAGGGTTGCTAGGTTTCCCTAGGTGCTGGCTGAACTAGGGCCCAACCTCCACAGGTAGGCACATTGCAAAAAAAGGGTCAGTTTTCAGTGAAAAAATGTGATGTGTCCACATTGCATTTTGGGCCGTTTCCTGTTGCGGGCACTAGGTCTACCCACACAAGTGAGGTAACATTTTTATCGGGAGACTTCGGGAAATACAGAATAGTAGAATAATTGTTATTACTAATTGACTTTTTATGCATTTCTGCCTTCCAGATGTAAGACAGTCTGTAAAAAAGAAGTCATTTTGAAAAATGCCCTCTAATTCACATGCTAGTTTGCATACCCAAAAATTCGGAGATGTGCAAATAACCACTGCTTCTATACTCCATATTTTGTTCCCATTTAGGAAATACATAGGTTTCTTTGATACCTATTTTTCACTCTTTATATTTTACCAAATGAATTGCTGCATACCTTGTACACAATGAAAAACCATTGAGAGGCGCAGCTCAGCTATTGGCTCTAGGTACCTTGGGTTCTTGGTGAACCTACAATTCCTATATATCCCTGCAACCAGAAGGGTCCAGTGGACGTAACGGTATATTGCTTTTAAGAATCTGCCATACTTAGGAGAAGTTGCAGGTGAAAATGTAGGCACAAATGGCTGTTTTGTTTTCAACTCCTTCAATATGTTTTTATTTCAACTGTTAGTTTCTATAGGAAAACCTTGAAGGATCAGAAATGACCCCTTGCTAAATTTAAAATGTTGACTACTTTTCAGAAATATATAGCTTTCTGGGATCCATTATTGGTTTTACATCCATTTTTTTTTTTTTAACTTTATTTTTGCTTGGTCAATCACAGAGATAGAAGAACCAATTACATCACAATTAGACATATGTACATACATTGCTCGGTTCTGGATATTCAATTTTTACATATCCTTATACAGTATCTCGCAATGCCCCGTCCATGTCAGACTCCCTTGTATACATAACTACACAATATCCTTTGGAATACACAGCATCCACTCTCTCCACCTTGGATCAGTCACCAGTATGTTCGGTTCCCAAAAAAGAACTAATGGTTCCCAGAAATCTCTAGGGCGAGAGGCCTGAGGTATCTCCTCTGCATAGGTTTCTAGTTGTGCTTTACAATAAACCATATCTAACAGCCATTGCTTACATTTCGGTGCAATCTTGCCTCCCCATCTCATTGCTATGCATCTCTTTGCTAACAATAGTGCTACTGCCAGAAACTTTCGCCTGCGGGCCAATTTAATCTTGTACATGCCGAGTAAACGAGTCTGAGGCGTATTCAGTATCAGTTCCGCCAACATAGTGGTGAGTGTAGTGGTTACGTCTACCCAGTAGGGCTGAAGGTGTGGACACGACCACGCCACAAGCAAGAAGTCCGCCGCAGGAGCGCCACACCTACAGCATTTATCATCATCTCGCAGCCCATAGGTATGAAGTTGGGCAGGCGTATAATACACTTGATGAAGAAACTTAAAATGTATTATTTTCAGATTACAGTTGGAAGTCAGTAATTGCAGTTGCAGGCAACTATAATCCCATTGCTGCGCAGTAATATTTTCCCCAATCGCGTTCTCCCACCTTATTCTGGGCCCATCCTGAGCATTGAATTGTTCCAGTTGAGCCGCATTGTATAGTTTAGTTACAAGGCCCTGCCTCGTCGGAGACAGCAACAAGGCCTGCAGCGTGTTATGTGTCGGGGGTTCCTCCGGAAATGTAGGATATAAAGCTTTCAGCGCCGCACGCAATCTCATGTATGCAAATATTTTCAATAGAGCATTTTGTGCACCTGGAGCTACCACAGCTTGGGATATAAATGTCCCATTTAAGAAAACATCCCCCATTATGCGAAATCCCCCCTCATTCAACAGTTGCATCATTTTGGTCTCTTGTGTCACGGAAAGTTTGGAATGGTGAGTGAGTGGGAGCGCCGGCGCATACATCGGGAGTTTGTGTGCCCGTTTTGCTAGGGTATGCCATGCTTTAGAGGTACATTGTGCCGGATAGATCCCGGTGCTCGGCGCCACCGGCAACGGCGACGATAGAAGGGCCACAAGTGGGGTGGGATGGAGGTTCGCATGCTCTACCGCAATGTGTGGAACATGTCCATGTGGATGTAGCCAATAATGAGCATACTGTGCTTGTGCGCAATAATAGTACAGCTGAAGATCTGGGGCCCCAAACCCCCCCATCACGTACGGTTTCGTGAGTTCCCTCCAACTCACTCGTGCGTTTTTCCCGGTCCACGTCAATCTGAGTAAGGCCGTACGGAGTCTGGCAAACATCACCTGCGGTATCCAGATCGGTATATTCATGAAAAGGTAAAGAAACCGTGGCAACACCACCATCTTTTGGACCCCTATTCTATCGGCGAGCGATAATGGGAGGCGAATCCACCGGCTAACCTGATCTTCCAATCTAGCTATAGCTGTCCCATAATTTTCTTTTAGGACCAGATCCGGATCTCGGTGTATCCAGACACCCAAGTACTTAACTGGGTCTGTGCGCCATTGCAACGGATAGTCAAGCGCCGGCCGTGTCGTCCCTGGCGTAAGCGGAATCACTACAGACTTATCCCAATTTATAGCAAGGCCCGAATAATACTCAAACCTAACACATTCTCGGATCAATTTGTTTAAATTTTCTTCCGGGTGTCTGCTGTAAAGAACCATGTCGTCTGCATATAGGGATATGGTTATGGGTCGCAGGTGAAACTGCAACGCGGTATCAGCATGTTTCTGCCGAATTTTACACGCTAGGGGCTCTAGTGCCAGTGTGAATAAAAGTGGGGACAATGGACAGCCCTGACGCGTACCACGATATATATTAATGGGATCAGATGTATTACCATTAACACGTATTCGAGCACTAGGTTGGGTATACAGTAGGACTATCCACCTTTAAAAAGGGCTCTGGAAATCCCATTCGTCTCAGAACCTGAAACATATTTGTCCACTCCACAGAATCAAAAGCCTTTGCGGCATCTAATAGAGTCGCAGAGGCTGTGAGGTCGGGATGTAAGTGATGGTACATTGCAAATATAGTTCGAATATTTTGCGTGGTGGAGCGCGTCGGTATAAACCCAGCTTGGTCCGGCAGAACTAGGCGTTGCATCAGAGGTTGGAGTCTACGGGCAATGATCTTAGCCAATATTTTTGCATTGGTATTAATTAAGGAGAGTGGACGATAAGACTCGCAGCGCGTCGGATCCTTATCAGGTTTAAGGAGTGTAATCAAAAGGGCCTCCCGTAGCGAAGGGGGTAACACCCCCTCCTCATACGCCTCCTCATACATGGCCGCCAGGTGCGGAATTAATACATCTTTATACTCCTTGTAAAATTCTCCCGGAAGCCCGTCCATACCTGGCGCTTTATTATTTGGTAGCGAGTTAATAGCTTCCCTCATCTCCTCCTCCGTTATATGGCGGCTAAAGTAGTCCCGATGTGCATCGGAAATCCACACTAACGCAATATCATTCAGATAGTCATTTATCTCATCTGAGGTTACCGTCGGTCCGGCGGTATAGAGGCATGCATAATAGTCTGCAAAGCAGTGTATAATAGAGGGGGTGTCATACCTAGGGGCATTATGGGTATCCACAATTTGGGTAATGTATGACGCGGTGTGTGCGGGTCTCAACTTACCGGAGAGCGTTCTGCCAGGTCTACCACCCTCCCCATACGCCCTAGCCGTGTATTTACGGGAAAGATATTTAACCTCATCCTCAGCGAATTCATGATAGCGATCTATGTGTGTGCGAATATCCGCTAACGTTTTAGGATCCAATGTAGCCATATATGAAGATTCCAACTTAGTGATGTCCCCTTCAATATTTGATAATTGTGTCCGGATGTCTCTAAGTATTTCTGCATGCTTACCAATACAAAAACCTCGAATCGTCACCTTAAACGCCTCCCATAATGTTTTGGCACTAGTCACTGAGTCAACATTATGCTCGAAGAATTCCGTAATGGCCTGTCGTAAGTCTACTCTATACACTTGATCCTGTAGTGCACCAGGGTGTAGGCGCCATGTAAATTGGCGTGGCAAATGGGTAGGAATCGATAATTCCAAGCGGACAGGGGCGTGATCTGAAAGTGTCTTGGGCATATGCTCAAGCCCCGTTGTCCAAGTATTTATATCCGCTGTGGCAATCCAAAAATCTATACGGGACCATGTGTTATGTGTAGATGAGACACAAGTGCCCTCCCTACGTGACGGGTGACGCATACGCCACAGATCAAACATGGCATGATCCTCCATACCCTCCCTAAGTATCTTGGTTGAGTGTTTACCATAGCGGGCATTCCCAGTGGATCTGTCTACAGCCGGGTCAAGGCATGTATTAAAATCTCCCCCCCACAATATCGCAGAAGGTGGAAGCGCGCATAGTTTTGCCCATATGTCAATAAAAAAGGAGGGATCATCTACATTTGGTCCGTACACATTGACAATAGTCATAACAGTACCCCCAAAGTCCCCATGCACAATAACATATCTTCCCTGAGTATCCTGTATTGAGCGTATCAGAGTAAAGGGGACCCCCTTCCTAATGAGTATCAGGACACCTCTAGCATATGTGGAATAAGAGGACGCAAAACTGTATGTAGCCCATCTTGCCCCCACTCTGCACTCCCCTGTGTCAGCGAGATGCGTCTCTTGGAGACAAGCCACCTCCACCCCGTGACGATCAAAATAAGCAAAGACCTTTCTCGTCTTCTGTGGATTATGTAAACCTCGCACATTCCATGTCAAAAACGTGAGTTTTCTCACCCCTGTTGGCCTGCTAGCCATTTTGGATTTCTCTGCACGTAGAAACAGGGCACATACATCTAATACTGTACATCAAGGATATTATTTTCACTGTGATGACCAAATTTTGCATTCCCCCCCCTTCCCTCCCCCCTCCCACTTTGCCAACCCAAATTTGGCAAAGACAATCCCCATGAACTGAAGAATACGCCCTATCCCCTTAACCAAAAGATCAAACAAAGAAAGCAGGTGTGTGGTGTACACAGGGGTGGCGGTAGTAGCCAGCCGCAATCCCCGATGAACTAGTCATACGGGGGTCACATTACCACTTATTTAAGTAACATATGAGACACAACTTAAGTTCCGTGCGTACAGAGTCAACTTGACGTACACATCTAGCAAAAGTACCAACAGCATCTAAATGAGACAACATGGGCAGACCATGTACAGCACACAGTTGTAGATGAAAGAGGGCACGGTCTATCACGGTCAAGTGTCACTTATCTGATCCACGGTATCTCCATCTGGGGCGCCAACCGTCGACGTCCCTCCATGCCTCCCAAGAGAAGCCAATGTTGTGCTGTCCATATTATTCAACGTCCGAAGCAGTGTCCTGTTCACCATGCGCACCTCTCGGGGACCGTCGGCGCGGCTGCTGTGACGGCCTGGTCTTTAAATATTTGAGGACCTCTGCAGGAGTGTTAAAGACCTTGCTCTTCCCATCATCGGTGATTCGCAAACGCGCTGGGTAGATCATGGCGTACGGAATATTTAAGTCGCGGAGTTTCTTCTTCACATCCAGGAATTTTTCCTGGCTTCCTGAACTTGGGCAGTAAAATCCGGATAGATAGAAATATCCATGCCTTCATGCACCAAGGTACCCAGCTCCCGGGCTCTGTGGAGCGCCGCATCCCTGTCCCTGTAATTAAGGATCTTAGCTATTATGGGACGAGGCCGCGCTCCCGCCGGCGGTGGCTTCGCTAGTGACCTATGAGCCCTCTCCACAATGAAGACGCTAGAAAAAGTGTCTTTGCCCAAGAGCGTGGTCAACAGAGAATCCACATATCGCTCCATGTTGCCTGTGTTGGTCGTCTCCGCAACATCCATGATGCGCAGGTTACTGCGGCGCGACCTCGCCTCCAAATCCTCCGTCTTTGCCAGCACTGCAGCTAAGGTCTTGTCCACTGTGGTCTGTTTCGATTCTAGTTGGCGTTGAACATCCTCCGTGTCGGAGATACGGCGCTCTGCCATATCAATCCTTTCAGTATGCCGGTCTAACCTCTCGGACATGCGATCCACACGGTACGTGAGGGAATCTATTTTCCCGTCAATATTGGACAGCGTGGACTGTATGGACAGGAACATCGCCTGAAAATCTACCGCCGCCTCAGCGTTGGGCCCCGACGTGCCAGGTGGCTGGCCCCCAGGGGCGTCGCCAGGCGCAGTGTCAGCAGCTTTCTCAGACTGTTCGAAGTGAAGTTTAGGCTGCGTTTTATCCGGTTTGCCCATAATTGATGTCCACCACACACTCTCAAGCCACAGAGGAAATGGTAAGCCAGCCTCTCCCTCACAATCCACAATACCACAGTGTTGTTGTGCGGTGTACCTTATGTAGAGTGTCCACACAGATGACAGCCAGGCGCCGAATGGCCAGTACCCAGGATCCCCACGCCGGCCCAGCTGGAAGACTGTCGCATGCTCGTCAGGACTGGGAGCGATATCACCACGCGCTTCACAGCCACACACTGCAGGCGTCCGTCATAGCACACATCCGATTTGTAGGTGGGACTGGATACTCGTGGTGCCCTGTGTAGCGCCGTCCACTGTCGCGCCTTCACACTCACCCAGTCCGGCTTTCTCAGTGTCGGTGGCTATACTTCAAGCAGCGCAGCCCATACAGGCCCTCCCACGCCGCCACTACGCCCCGGGGCCCCAGTCATGTGGTGAACGGCCAGGCGACCCCGCTTCCAGCTACAGTGGCGCAGGTCGCAGGCCTCAGCGGTCAGCAGTATGGGGGTCAGTTGGGCACCACCTCTCGGGCCGAAGCCGCCTCTGCCAACGCCCGACCACAGACCCCGGGACGAGCAGCACTTCACGCAGGGGCCCTCCGGGCGGCACAGCCGGGCGGGTCGCGCTTACCGCATATCCTGAGCGGTACGTGCAGTGAGTCTTTCCGCGCTCCCCAGCCACCAGCAATATCCAGGAGGACCGCAAGTGCGAAGGAGCGGGCCTCCCAAGCAGCACTCCGCAAATCCGCGCTGATCTAAGTTATCCGCCCGGGATGCGGCCCGCCTCGTGGCAGCTGCGCGACCCCGTCACAGGGCCTCGCGTAGATCCGACGCCGATCACTCGCACCGCCTCCGCCGAGGCCTCGCTCCGGCTCCCACGTCTCGGCGGCCCAGCAGGATACCACGGCTGAGTTCGAGGACGAAAATAGGTAGGGAAGCTGCCGCCGCCTTCTAATGTTTAGCGCCGCTCTCGTTTTGGCAAGTATTGCGTTGTGTCATCAGGATAGTTGCAGGATAGAGATATGACCAGAGGAGCTCGCTTACAGCGCGGCCATCTCCGGGCTTGGCTAGCTCCGCCCCCCGGTTTTACATCCATTTTTACCACTAACTGGAAGGAGGTTGATAGCACAAAAAATAGGAAAAATAGGCTATGTCCCAGTGCAATGCCAAAACTGTGTGGAAAATTTTGGTTTTCTGACAAAAGTCTGCCTGTTCCTGAAAACTGGGAAGATGGTGATCTTAGCTTTGATACCATTGGCAGGGAAAAAAACATACGTTTTCTTCTGCAGCACTTTTTTCTCATTTCCACCCAAAAAAAACATTTTGCTGTATTTTGGCTAATTTCTTGGTCCTCTCCAGGGGAATTCACAAACCCTGGGTACACAAATTTGGTGTGGGTACCTTATGTGTAGAAAAAGTTATGGGGGCCTGAGCGCAAACTACCCCAAATAGCCAAAAACCGTCTTAGCACAGGGAAGGAAAAGGCCTAGCAGTGAAGGGGTTAAAAAGTTGATAAAACAAGAACAGCACTAGCTTATTATTTTTTTGCATGATCCGATGGTATTGGAGCTCTCGTTCCATCCTCCGTCTTGCCATAGTCCCTCTTGTACAGATATACGCATTCCACTACAATGAATGCACATGCACATAAACGGATGCATTTCTTAAAAAGTCGCTTCGTCCTCTGTCTTGCCATAGCGTGAACATGAGCCAATGGTATTGGAGCACTTTAAGTGCTCCCCAGTTACATTCCACAATGACACATTCATTTTTGTTGCTGATTCTGCTTCACTTGAAGTATTTTTTTCCCCTTCATTGTTGCTCCCTCCTGCTCTCTTCCATAGTTGCTTACCCATCTCCCCATCCACTCCTGCTTCCTTGCTTTACCTGTCCCAGACTACCTCCTCGTCGCTGCTGCTTTTATTTTTATTATTTTTCTGCACGATCTGATAGCATTGGAGCTCTTGTTTCGGCCTCCATCTTGCCATAGTGCTAACACCAGCCAATGGTATTGGAGCTCTTTAAGTGCTCACCAGTTACATTACACAATGATGTATTCATTGTCATATGCAAGGGAAGTGTAAGTGATTTGCCCAGAAACATAAACTGTTCAGCCGACCTCAAGATTCGAACATGGTTCCTCAGTTCCCCTGTTGGCAGCTCTGGTCGTTACACCACATCCTCGCTTCACTTTGAAGATCCTCATCTGTTTCTCACTATCATTTCCCCTTTTGTTCAGCAAGAGCCTGTCAACACCAAACAAACATTGGCAAAGCCAATAGATATCGGCAATGCCTGAGTTCTTGGCCATGTCAATATAAATGTCTTTTAGCCATGCCATCTTGCAGCACGTCTGCTGTTCAGCATGGCTAAAAGTCACTGAAAAAAGCGTTATGATATGGCCAGCAAAGGCCATGTCATTGTGCTTTTTTGTGTTAGGAGGGGCAGGCGAAGAGACTAAGGGTCGGCTCAACATCTTGTGATTCTGGGCTTTCAGTGACTTTCAGCCATGCTAAACAGCAGATGTGCTGCTAGACAACATGGCTAAAAGACACCCACAGTGACATGGCCAAAAGCTCGGGCATTGCAGCCAATGCTTGTTTAAAATTCCAGTACCTAAGTGCCAAAAGTGACCTCAAGAACCCATTTTCAGAGACTGCCCCGGGCCAGTGCAAAAATTCCGACTGCAATGTCTAGGCCCATTCTTCCACCTTGTGAGCCAAAAGTAACATTCACTGCAGAGCGTAACCCTGAGTCACACAAACAAACTACCCCAGAGAACCAAATAAAACAGTAGAACCCATATTTGGAGACAATAAAGCAATTAATCTCTCCCATCTCATTGATATTAAATGACTAGTTGCTCCATTCACACTAACCATGAATACTCACCTTATTCCCTCGTTATCAAAATGTCCCCCAAATGAAATGAATGTAAACAAAATCATATTGGATATAACCTGTAACATGGACTTACCATATCTACCCTTTTACAGCCACAAGCAGGGACTGGGTGAGTGAGAAACCTAGAAATCCACTGATGAGCAGAGGAGCTGGAAAATGGAATGGAGTTGTTGAGGATCACAGCTGCAACAAGGAAACTACATACAAACATTTGCGGGCTTTTCTCTCTTGGTGCTTTCCTCACGTGCCTGTGTTCTCTTCTGGCAGAAGCCAGAATCGCTAGTCATTCGGGGCACTGATAACCCACAACCTACCACTATTTGAAAGTGCCTGGGCTCACCCTGCATGGACATCATTATTCTATGTGAATCTTTGAACCACGGAGCACCAGATCACCTGGCACAGCAAAAGACGACTTTTAGAACCATTGTTCCATTGTTTGCATGGAAAACTGGCTTTAGAAGAGTTGTTGCAGTGCCGTGAAAGTCTTGTGCAACTCATGTTCAGAAATACTATTGTTTTAGTTCTGCAAATAAATCATCAGTGATTGAATTGTTGTTGCTGAGGGAGTAATTCCTGCCATGGTAGTAGACGGAAGGGAGTATATGCAGCTTTAACCAGCAGCTCTAGTATCATAGATGCACCACTATCGCTATACCCTATTCATCCCCAAATCTTGTCTCATCTACGACTCCTTTGTAACTACTATGAGCTCACCCCAGAGGATTTTAACTAAATCAAATGTTGACCTCACCAGCATGCACCACGCCATCGTATGTGTTGTTAACCATTCTCATCCTCAGCATCTTGTTCATAAGTCTCCAGGCTAGCTTTTCACTCTCACTAATATTTCCCATTACATTTCACTTGCCTTACTTCTTTTCTCCCCTGGTTGCTATGATAAAACTTTATCAATGACCTCTCCAATCACATCTTCTCAACTATCATCATTGTCTATTGATTACACACATACACACACACACACTCTCACACACACCACACACACAGACACACACACTCACGCACACACTCACACCACACACACATGCACATACACACATAAATCACACAAATACACACATGCACATTGATAACTTTTGACCTTCCTGAATACCCCAATTCTGAATCAATAAGGGATTCTCTACTGAAACTCTCCTCTCACCAACTCGTATTCTCTACTTCCTATAACCTTCTCTTTTGATTAGTGTGCTCTATCTTTCCTCATCTTTGCCCATAAACCTTTCAATGATAAAGGGACTAAACTGACCATAGTCTCCTCCAACTATGTTTAGATATTCTCCGTCAACTTCTTTTATGAAGTTACGGCTACACTAAACTCACCCATATCTTACATTGATAGTTTTCTCAACAACCTCAACATAGGGCATCGAGCCCCCACTCATACTTACATACTTATCGGTATCAAGAAGATGAAGCACATATTAAATTAAAATATATAATTAGAGGCCCAAGGCCTCTGACTCACCATCTACCAGGTTAATAGTAGTAGTAACTTTGTTAATTGGTGGCTCCCCAATGCTCCATCTCATCCCATTTCTTCATTGCACACCTTCAAGCACAGCTCAGTTGAAGACTTAATTATCATTGTAACTTCTCACAAAGTGACTTTAGATGACAATGTCATAATCACATCAAATCATATTCCATGAGATCTCTTCCCCCAGCCACCATTCCTAGACATCATCACTAGGTCCGTTTGCACTGTCACCTTGACACCCTCCCTCAAAACTGACTAGACCCTACCATTTCCCAAAGAATCCAGCCTAGTTTGAAATCTCTTTCCATTTACCGGATCATTACCAATCTTCTCATTCTCAACAAAGCCCAGTTTATCTGCTACTTCAAGACCTCAATGACAACTTCAGTCTATCCCAAGCCTCTCAGACTTCTGCCCTTGCTGGAACACAGAGCCTGTGCCAGCAGCAGGATACCCTCACAGGTCATAGTGCTCTCTAGAAATCTACATAACATAACATACAGTTCATTAGTGACTCCCTGAGGATGAATAATCATAGCTGTCCTGGTCTCCTGAGCCTCCTTGATCTCTCACTAACCCTTACCACTGTTTATACTATGCTATGTTATGCTAGTAAGCATTGGTATGGCACACATTACTGTTTCATCACAGTGCTCAAGCTGAAGACCATACATATGGGCCAGTATGTTTGTGAAGCTTGTGCGGCTGTAGTATGTCCCATATGGGAAGAGTTGGACGTTATGCGTGGAGCTCTGAAATGGGACCTTGTCACCTCATGGCATGTTTGCACATCCAGTATGCATTCCAGTTTTAGAGAGGTATGTGAGGTGGGAGAGAGTGTGCTTCATGCAGCATTTTTTCTAAGTTCCTGATGAATGAATCGTCATATCAGGGTGGACTTACTACCCAATTGTTTTTATCAAACATCTTGGTTTATCGCTGAGTTTTCCTGATTACCCTCTACGAGGGAATCCCTTGAGCACCACGGGCTGCTTCACCTCCGTTCTTGCCAAATGACAACAATACATCAATATGGACGCTTCCAAATCATCTCATTTTGGGCCTTATTTAGAGTTTGGCGAGGTGTACGTCCTCACAAACATGGCGGATATACGATCCAGCTTATTACAATCGCATTGTACCCAATGGCACTTGTCATAAGGTGGATGGGATATACAGCAGGTTTGTGATGGTGCAACCCTCCGTAAAGCTCTAAATCAGTCCCATAATTTGCTAGAGAAAGGGGCAATTATGCTGTTGTTTCAATAATCTTCAAATCTTCAATCTCTACATGGAAACCCATGGATTTCTAGGAGACACAGCTGGCATCAGCCTTCACAAGTACACCAGCCGCACACACTTGTACCTCAAAATGCTGTTTGTTACGGGCATACACCACCTAAACAATGCATGTACAACTTCTAACTGAGGATTTCTGCTGTAATAGGTTATTCCCATCAGAAGCTGGCTCAACAACATGCACATGCAGCAGTGCTTAATTTCTAATAATCATAAGTGCCAGGGCCTCTCCCAGGTGGCCGCTGCAGCTTGCACCACCCTTTGCCCCTGCCAGCTCTACTAATGACAGTCAGGAGCGGCCCGTGCTGGTAAGAGAGGTGAGGCGGTGGGGCCGGGTGGTGGGGGGGATTCGACAGACTACCAAGAGGGAAAATGAAATAAATAATTAATTTTCCCTCATCGTCTGTCGAAATGCCCCACCGCCCCACCGTTCTTACCCAGCACGGGCCACGGCTGATGACAGTACCAAAATAATTACTAATCATCACACTCCTACAAATGTGACAGTTCAGACCATTCCAGCCTACCCAAAGCTATAAGAATGGTGTGGGTGGCAGGTATTGTTCTTTTTTTAATGTATTTTGAAGTATTAAACACTGTTGTTGTGCTCATCTCAAAATTAGTTAGAGAGCTCCACCATATGGTGGACTGTCATTTGTGCCGGTGTTGAGAATTAAGTGGTGGTGCCGAGCACCGGAAAACACCTGCTCAAATTAGGCACTGATAGGGCTCTACCCTAATCTACTCCACCAATTGCAGATTCCTTGGCTTCTACATTAGCCCCTGATTTTCATTCGCAAAGCATATGTAAAAGAAATTGTAGGTGCTTGGTATCAGCCGAGCCTAGGCTGAAGTCCTTCCTTCCAGGCCCAAATTTAAGGTCTACTGAACAAGCACTCATTCATCCTTTCTCACATCAGTGGGGCAGCACATCATTCCCTGAGTGTTTGCCCTTATACCAATAGCCGTATTTCAAACTGTTCCCCCTCAAAACTTTGTTGTAGCAATGATTGCATTTCTTTGCTAGCAGCACCATTGTAATTCATACCAGACTGCAACACTTAATTTGAGCCGGTGGTTGCAGGTGGGGCAGGGACTTATCTATCCTTCATCAGACTTTGACCCAAAACAAAAGAGAATAAGGGAGAAAAGGGTGTAAGGGGAAAAAAGGAGAAGAAAGAGTGAAAACAGAGAGAGACAAATGTAGAAAGAAGGGACGAATACGAATCTGAAAGAGTAGAATATAGGCAAAGGCGTGTGTGTTGGTGGTTGAAAGAGGCATGAGACAGAAGAAAGACTAGACAGTCTTGGTATTCGTAAAACCAGACATTTGGCAGAGCCGGCAATGGGCTTCTTAAAAATAGTTTGGGCCCCAGCACTTATTCTTTTACAAATTAAGCACTTCCTGGCTGTTGCCTCTTTAACCTGTATACATCGTAAAGTAATATCTGTCCTGTGTCAATGCCAAACACTCCCCTGATCCTCTAGGCTAGATTCATGCAATATTACCACAATCATTCGACTGTAACAGTTTTAATTATTTTTGTTGTAAATGAAGGGGTAGACTTACAAAAAATTAATGCAGCGCAGTGTAGCCCCTGCGAGACTGTGCTGCGTTGCGCGACAGGGAGGGAGCAGGAGAGCACCATTTCTTCAGAGATATGGCTCTCTCCTCCCCTTTTCCTTGCGCCGGCGCTGATCACAGCTGCCTTGTGCCAAGCACACACCTTAGCACCATAGCTCTAGGGTGTGTGCATTAGTCTAGCGTAGTTTTTGTACAGGAAGGGCATTCCTGTACAAAATACAATGCCCAGGCACGATGCAAAGCTTTTCCCGCTTTGTATGCATGCTGCATAGTGCAGCACGCATGCAAAGTCGGAAAAGGAAGGAGAAATGAAAGCATTTCACCTTCTGTGCGCCTACTTGAAAAGGGCGCAGTTTTCTCACGGTAAACCTAATCTACTTTATTTAGTAAATTGGGTTTAGCGTGAGAAACCCTGGGTGGTTGCATGGGGATGCCCCTGCTCCACCCTTGGTACGCTCCCATGCCACAAAGTAATGCATAGCAGCGCATAGCATTACTTTTCCCGGTATTTCCAGCGCTAAGCAAGTTTAGCGCTGGAAAGTAAATAGGGAAAAAAAGATTTTGCGCAAAATCTTAGTAACTCTGCCCCTAAGTGTGCTAAAACTCATCAAGGAAATTAAGGGTTTAAAAAAAAGAATTGACCATTCCCTTAAGAAGTTCCTAAAAAAAGAAAATTTGATGAGTTTATGTGGAAACATTTCAATATAATATTATTTTTTGTCTATTTTGTTTGTTGTGGTTTGTTTTTGCGTACCGGGTGTTGCCTTCACAAGTATGTTATACTACCCTGTGGCACAGATGCCCTGTATTTTTCATCTGTCTATATATCTCCATTTTCCCCAAATGTTGCTCTTGTAACTGGCTTTTATGTGAAGTTCTCTGTCTAACTTTGGGTGTCAAATTGCTAATACATAAATAAAAACCTAAATAAATAAACAAACTGCCAGAACTTGTGAAAGAGTCCCTGTATTGGGTGAGAAGGGTGGTGGTGGTGGGGGATCCCCAAATTATATGTGTAGTGTATCTTTTAATAATAGCATTTTGTTAATTTTGTTGTTTGTGCATTTTACTCAGAGTGGCAATGGGAAGTAGGAAGATGATATGTTTGTTTCGTGGGATAGGGAGGCATGGGCTTGCCCCGTTTATCTCTGAAGAGTATATATTTTAATGTAAGGAAACATTCTGTTTGTGTCTAGGGAGAAGGATTTTTTTGTTCCACATGTAGTTAATTTTTTATCTTGTAAATCTAAATTTTAAGCATTTAATGTTAGAAATGATACTATTTTTTATTTCAGTTTATGAGCCTAAACTTAATTTCGAATGAAAGAAATTAGAACAAAGGAATGGGACAAATACCATGTAAAAAGGTTTAATTTCAAACAAATATCATCTATCCGTCCATCCACTCTCTATAAATACCCAGGATACATTATCCAATTCGTCATAGTCATGACGGCCATGAGTCCACCTGAACCAGGACTTCCAAACCTGGGGTCTCAGTAATCATACGTGCCAGTGAGACCCCAGCACCAGGCCCCCCAGAGGACTGAGTGCTGCAGGTTCGAGTGCAGTGGTGAACGGCACTCCATCATTTCAGAGCAGGAGGGAGTGCAGCTATGAAGTGAAGCAGAGCTGAGAGAAAACAACTGCTCGAAAATTCAGATCTCATTAGATGGTTTCTAAAAGGACTGAAAATGGATGCTGCTGTGAGGTTTCACTGGTCGCGCGCACCCAGTGCGCCTGTGGTGCATTAGGGAGGCTGATGGACTGTCACTATATTAAATGGGTTTACTCAAGGCTGGCAGGCCAGCTCCAGCCCTCCAGCACTAGAGGGGGGAGGGGGGGCAGTTTGTCTACAGCTGTCATTATGATAAAGAGGTTAAGAGGCTGAAGAGTGGCCAAGGGTATGCAGGATTGTGCCCAGGGGAATGCGAGATGGGTGCAGACCTTCAGGTACCGGGAGGCTCTCTTCTTTTTCTTAATGTGATCTGGGAGGTGGAGAAGGTCTCAGAAGCCCAAAAAAAGATTCAATTGTTCACTGGGTCGGTATGGAGTGAATGCCTGGGGCAGGCAGAGAGGCCACAGGCCAGGCTCGCAACAGGGTGTTTCCCAGCCTCTGCATGGGGAATGCACTTATGCACTGGGGATAGGTGTTAAGCAGTATAACTAATGATAGTGGAATTATAAAAAAAACTTTAGTGCTAATGAGTTGAATTAACATGACGAAAAACTGTCTAGCCGGTGGCAGCAAGCGGCCAACGAAAGGCAACGTAGCTAATGACATGAAGTGGCATGATTGAGCTCAGTATAACTAATTAAAGGAAGGGAAATGATCAAGCTCATTGTACCTATCGACAGGAAGTGACATGAGGCATTGCAGTCCATCTAATGACAGGAAGTGACATGATGAAATACTTTCTAGTAAATGAAAAGAAATGAATTCCATTATTATACAGAGTATAGTGAAACAGGAAGTGACATGAGCTATTATAGTGTGGCTAATGGCAGAAAGTGACATGATAGGATACATTTAGCCAATGCCTGGATAATAACAAGCCAGATGATTTTTAAGCAGGTTTTAGATAGGCCTGGGCGTAAAATTCCGCTCAGTTCACACAGTTTGCTGAATTGTTCCCACTCTGCGCAGGTCACGGAGTTCCAAAAAATTCTGCGTAGCAGAGCAGAGTTTTTCCTCTCTCGCGGCTCACCAAAGTTAAGTTTTGACATGATTAGTTATTCCATCATCATCACACAATTAAGAGAAATAGCATTATAGCTGCTGAAGTCCCTCCTATCTTACCGGGGCAACAGCCTTTAGATCACATGCTTTACATCGCATGCCATTACAACGTGGTCGTTACAACGACCACATTGTTACAACGCGAACCATTACATCGCAAGTCGTTACAACGACTTGCTGTAGGGGGCAGAAGTGTTGGATTTACAATCCAACACCTTCCCTGCTGTTGCACAAACTGGAGTAGGAATAGTAAATTATACTATTCCTAAGTCCAGCGCGCCCCCTACAGCAAGTTGTTGAAATGACTTGCGATGTAATGGTTTGCGTTGTAACAACGCGGTCGTTGTAATGACCGCGTTGTAATGGCATGCGATGTAAAGCATGTGTACTAAATGTATATATTCATCTTACCACTGTGCTGCAGTCTCCCTACCTCCTTTGATGTCTAAGGAGGTAATGGTGGTATGAAGAGCTCTCCAGGGGTCATCTTTAAGCCCCACACTGTTTAATGTATGTGTTACTCTCTTATTTTGATTAGTGGGATTATTTGGTCTAGATATAATGACGTGGATGATCCACAGAACATCATCCAAATGGAGAGAGACCAACAGCAAGCACGATCTACGTTCACCAGCTGTGCGGACTCAGTAGATACCTGGATTAAGGAGAACTGTCTAAAGTTCAATTCTGTCAGATAGAGGTACTGATAATAGTAAGCTGTAAGAAACTACATTATTATTTGGAGAGGGTGACTACCCACCTTAAGGAATAATCACATCCCTTGTCAGGGTGAACCCTCAAGATCACTAAATTAACCTGAGCTCAAACCCCTGTGGCTATGGCACAGAGCAGACAGGCTTATCGTAGAGCAACGAGTAAAGTATTTTAAAGTATTTATGCAGTACCAAAATAGTAATAAAGTCAAAATGCAATACTATAAAAATCCCAAGCTGAATTAAAATAATAGAGTGAAATTTAATAAACAAATTTAGACAAAAATGGAAAAAATCCATGAAAGAGAACCATAGATATGAATTTGTAAGGTTTTAAGTAAAAACAGTGCCAAAAAACACAAGGCGCCAATGATAGTCACTGGTTGTGGTAGACCGGGACTGGAGTGCAATTTGAAGCTGACTGCAATGGAGTGCAGGTTGGATAAACCAACCAGGTTCATCCTGGTCAAAGATCTTACCTTCTGACTTAGTCCTTTAAGTTCCAATCCACCACAGGAGCACACTTCTAAAGCCCCCCAAGACCTCAGGGAAGGTAGAGATCAACAGCAGGGTCCATTCCAGGTGCCACTGGTCAGCTGGGCGCTTCCTGGAAAAGGACTCTTGTAGCTTGTTGTATCCCTGTAGTGTGAACAGGAGGCCAGCCTTATGACCCTTGGAGCTCACTTCTTTGTCCTTGGTACAAGAGGGAGCAGTTCTAATCGTTCCGGGCTCCTCTCACGTCACAGACAGCAGGTACAGTCCTCTTCTGATCTTGTGGCCTGGCTCCTGACTGTGATAGTTGTCAGTGGCTTCTGTTGGTTATTTGCCTTGTGGACAGAGTTATCCCTGGGGTTGCGGCAGAGCAGAAATCTGACCCAGGGGCCTGAATGGGCCACACCACCTTGTTGGCCATAGTGTTGCTATTTGCATCATGGGATGCATCTGTGAGCAAGCTAAGGGTATGAGTCTCACAGATGGGGTTTGCAGATGAGGGGAAGGGTTCCTGCTGCGCCAGTGCAGTGGCTCAAGAGGATGGTGACAAAGGCGTACAGATAGGTACCAAATGCACTGCAGAAGAGCCAAATTGCCCTTGTTCTATTGCCTAAGCAGGGTCGTCCATCAAGGTATTGAATAGTTTGCCCTAACTTTTGACTGGGGTGCCCGTGTTGGAAATTTGACCTCTCTGCAGGTGCACCCCAGATATTTTGCCTTTTTTGCTGGTTGTAAAACTCTGTGTACTTTACTTCTGCTAATGAGCGGTAAAATGTCTATGCTTACACTTTCAACATAATAAAACTGACATACCCCTAATTGGCATCCTTAACTTACCTATAAGTCCATAGTATATGGTACAAAGTGGACACAGGGCCTGTAAATTAAAGCCACCAGTGGGTGCAGCACCAATTTTGCCAGCCACTGCAGTTTATTTATTCAGTGTTTTATATAATGCGAACATGACCCATTGGGTATCAGAGCACTTCACAATTTTATAGTATCAACTGTTACGACAATCAAAGAGAGAAGGCATCCAAAACATAGATAAAACAAATAATTTGGATAGTCTGAGTAAAAACGCTTCCATCCACATGTAACACGTAGACTGAATGACAGTAATATTATCAAAGTTCACTCAAATGTACTTAAAAAAGACACGATAATATACATTAATGACATACTGGGCATATACTTCTGACTGATCATTTCGTCAGGAACTCCCTGATAAATTGGAGAGTTCTGTTATGCTACATTTTGAGCTCTTCTGTTATGCTAGAACTTGGGCGCTGATGGAGACAGCATATTTATTCCCATAGGGACTAGGAGACATATTCACTAATAGACATCAATGTAATTGTTCTGCCGTTGGCTATGGTAGGAATTTGCTCATTAGAAAAATCTGATGTGGTTGAAATTCTTCAAATGTTAGGAGGAAGCGAGTTCCAGGTTCTCAGGGCAGCTCCGGTGAAAGCTCTGTGACAAGTTTTCTACATCAGCGTTTTGTAGTGGATCGCTTTGTGTGTAATACATGCCAGTTTAAGTTGCATTCTGACTTCATATGGTAGCCAGTTTAGAGCCTTCAGGTGTGGAGAGATGTGGTCAAATATTCTAGACCCTGTTATGAGTCTCCCTGCCGCATTGAGACATGCTTTTAGTGGAACTGTAGAAATCTTGGGTAATCCTGATAGTGTTCTGCAGCCATATTCGATCCTCAAGATGACTAATGCCTGGACTGCCAGTTTGATGTCTTTTTTTGTGATTAATGTTTTCAATTTCCTAAGATAGCTCAAGTGAAAGCGGGCGCTTTTTACCATCGAGTTGATGTGAGTTTGCATGTTTAAATTCTTATCAAGCTAATTCCTACTGATTTGGTTGAGTCAGCCAGGACCGGGGTACAATTTAGAACAGTGATCGTCTTGGTCGATTCCTTAAAATCAGAGGAGCTTTTGAGTGGGGGATATTAATAGGAATTCTGTTTTTTGTGTGTTTAGTTTAAGATGATTGCTAGTTAAACATTGTAAAGTCATCTTTAAGGCATCATTCATTGTCTCCTCCAGTGATAAAATCTTTGTGTCATCAGTGTACATATGGAAGGATATGTTAGCGTGCTGTAGAATATCAGTAAGTGGTTCTAAATATAGGTTAAAAAGTGATGTGGATAATGTTGAGCCTTGCGGAAACCTATACTGAATTGGGGTACGGCAATGACAGATCTTTGGGTACTGTTCTGCAAGAAGGATTTAAACCAATCTAGCATGGTTCCTGATAACCCCATCCTGTTTTCTAGTCGGGCAAGTAGTTTTTCATGGTTTACCATGTCTAATGCAGATGAAAAGTCAAGAAGAACTAATAGTCATGTTTCGTTTTGATCTAGTGCCAGTAGACAGGACAACTATGACTGCAGGCTTGTAATGTGTAGCACAGTTGTTCAAGCTTAAACTGCAAATTCGATATGTCAAAATAGCCCCATTTTGACCGGCCTAACCCTTTCTTTTAAATATCAATAGGTCACCCCTAAGTAGGCCTTGTTGCCCTTAAGGCAGGGTGCATTGTACTTAAAAGTAGGACAAAAAAGTTTAATGTTAAACAAGTCCTTAAAGTGAAAAGCCCTAAAATGTATTTTCACTGTAGGGGCTGGCTGTTCTAAATGAAAACACTAGGATACAATATTACATTTAATAAAAGTTATCTCTGGATAGAAAACACCCACAAATTTCATTTTTGGACTTTTTTGAAATATTTATTACAAGCCCAATTCACTGGTGCAGTCAGATTTGTAATATTTATTTTGGAAAAATGCCTTTCAGAAAGTTACCTTTGCCTGCCTGCAATACCTAGAAGCTAAATCTGCATTTTGCTCTCCCACGTCTACCTGCCAATAATTAGCATTTGAATAGGCATGAATGAGTGTGAACTTGGTCCCAGGAGCAAACAATAGGCTGACCTGAATGGGCAGAGATAATTCATTTGAACCTGACAGAATATGGAGAGTGGGGCTATGAGAATCTTTCTTGACATTAAAGTGTCAAATCCTGCTTGAATATCACATCCTGCTTTACAGGTCTGCTGGGATATCCCATTTGACACATGGACTCACTTCGAAAAGGCCTCTCCTGTTGCAGGAAAATGTTAGCTGACACTTAGGCAGGGCCATTGTTTAGTCCCACCTCAGCCAGACTAGCCTTAATCGCAGTGGGCCTCTTTTTGAGATTACAGTGGGTTTACAAATAGGAAGGAAACAAGATGCCAAAACAATTTGTGTGCAACCACACTGTCTGGTTGCTGAAAACTCAGCTTTTGTTCAATCAGACTTCTTTCTGTGAGGCTTTTGTGGCTAAGGGACCTGCCTTAAATTGGATTTTAGTGTTAGATTTTGGATTACTCTCAGAACCCGAGTTAAGTGTGGCTGAATACTTCAATGCCCAAAGTGGGGTGGGTTAGCCTGGGGAACCTTTACCCCATTGGTTATGGCATCCCCTGGGGTCATTTCCACCCGCTAGCTTGTGCCAAGCATAAATGTGGCATCTCCAGGCACCCACTTCAAAACACGTCTGATCAGAAAAGGAAAGAATCTGTTGTCAGCACCCTGAGAGGAGACTTGAAGGACTGGACCTCCTCTCTCTTGTGCTCAAGACAAAGAAGTGGACTCCAAGGGAAATAAAGCTGACCTCCTCTTCAAGCTACAGGGTACAACAAGCTCCAAGAGGCCTTTGGTGCACCTTCCCAGCTAATCAGTGGCAATTGGGCCTGGACTGTCTCTACCTGACCCCCTGTGAGTCTCTAAGTGCAACATCCCCTGAGGTCCTGGAGGGGGGAGGTGGCTTTAGAAGTGTACTCATGTGGTGGATTGGAACTTAAAGGGCCAAAGTCAGAAAGTAAAATCTTTTGCCCAGGATGAACCTAGTTGTTGTAGCTGCTCCGTGTCCCATCGTGGTCAGCATCGAATTGCGCCTAGGTTTTGCACTACTGCGACCATTGACTATCATTGGCATTTTGTGCTTTTTGGAGCAATTTCCATCTAAATCTTTAAAAAATCTTATCTTCTTCATCCCTTTTTGGATATTTGTAATTTTTGTGTCAGTTTGTTTATTGAATTTTACTCTATTCGTCTAATTAGGTTTGTAGTTTTATTGTTTTGCATTTCGACTTTATGAATGAGAAGATCTTATGAATGAATGAATGAATGAATGAGAGGATCTTATATAGCACACGGGTACTCCAGAAGTGTCCTGACGCTTTATTACTGTTTTAGTGCTGCATAAATACTTTGCACATTGCCTCTAAGTTAAAGCTGTCTGTGCCGTGCCATAGCTGTCAGTGGATTGAGCTCAGGTTAATTTAGTGACTTTGAAGCTACACCACGACAATGATTGTGATTATTATTTGAGATGGGTACTTACCCCCTCAACTAATTACCCAATTTCTTATATCCACAGTCTCCGCCCTGCATATTCAGAGGAAACATCCCTGTACAGTCACGTCATTTCTTCAGGGAGGCATTTCACACCTATTCACACCTGTTCAAGGCTACATAATGGCTGAGAGAAGCTAGAAAGTCAATGCAAATTAACCTAAAATTAATCTATCATCAATCAATTAATCAATCAAATGTAGTGTGCATAATTAATTAAAAGCTTTGCATACAAATATCAAGTCTCAGTATAAAAATGTTGAACTATATAGCAGCTTTGCAGTATAACTATTGCATACAGAAAGTGCTTGCAGAAAATGCTATCTGCCTAGGGTGAGGTGAACAAGTGTAACAGACACAGTCATTGCCACACAAAATCATTTAAGTCTCATGAGTGCATGCTTGACAATTAAGAATTTTGTGAAACAGTTAAGGATTGTGTCAGTTGCGTTGAAACAGGCAAGTATCGCTTGCCTGCAGGATCAGATGCCTCACTGGTCAAAAGCCACTCTCAAAAGTTCTCTCTAGATGCAAACTGGATGAACTATGTCCTCTTTAGCTGTTCCACATAGACGGCAGTAAGTTCATTCATTGTTCCATAACAACAGCATATTAGGCCTAAGCAATGGTAGATTGACAAAATGGTAGGTCATGAATTTATGTTTTAAAAACACTGGATATCCACTCCCAAAATAAATTTGGGATTTCATTTTTTTAAATTATTTAACAGCATCCAGACATGAGACCTTTTAGATAACACCACCTTGTCCTCAGCTGCCGATTGTTTCCACATCACGATGTTGAGTGATTTTTTATAAAGGTGGCTTAGGTGATTGTAAGGTCCCAAAGTGATTGTATCTGGAGACATTGTATAGCTTATTCTAAATAGATCCTTGCTGTTGTGTCGGGGCCATTTGCTATTGCTGTCCATAACACTTTGTTAACTGCATTACTAGTTGTTGCTAATAATTTGCAGCATCATTTGATGTAACCCCCTTGTCTAGCTATCATTTGTTTGGTTATCCCAAACTCTAAACAGATCTGTGCTTGGGATGCATTTTCGGTAGGTTAAAAGGTACCTATACGTTTTTTACATAATTGTATCTAGCAATGCAGCATTATGGCCATGTAACGCTTCACTGCAGTATGTCAGTGTAGGTAGATGTTTGGCTGCGACAATCTTTAGTATAGGTACGAGACTCAAAGTTCCATATAGAGTGTGGAAGGATTATATCAGGTAATTTCCTTTCCATAGAAGTTGTTGTTTTTGGAGCAGGACTGGCCCTTTTGCATCAATTAATATCCCACGGTATTAGTTTTTTTCTGGTTGATTTCCTTGCCATTCTCCATTAAATAGTAAGAAAGTGTGTCAATCAGTCGTTGAAGACCTGTATTTGTTTGGCTAGACAGGATGACATCTTCTGCATACAAGTTTGGAAAATGAAAACCTCCTAATTTAGGAGGGTAAGAGTTGATGGCATCCAGAACAGGGGCCATATCGGCCATGAAGAGATTAATTAGGCAAGGCACCAGAGGCAACCCTGGTGGGTGTCTATTTTCCTTGAGAGGCAACACCCATCACCTATCTTAATTTTCAACCATGTATTTGCATATAGTGATTGAATTGCTCTTAGGTGGGGGGGGTGGTATTTTCCATTTTGCTAATTTGCCCCACAATTTACTACACTGTATGCAATCGAATGTAGACTTGAAGCCTATGAAACTTAATTGTAGTGACTGCCGCTTTTTTAGCTTTTCGTCTGCAATAAGCGTGGATGCAATGATGTTAGTTGTGGTGCCAGTTTCTCAAGTGAAGCCAATTTGTTTTTATCAGAATAAGTTTTTATCAGATGCCCAAGATGTTAACTCTCTCAGTAGAAGGGCAGCAAAGGGTTCGGCTTCATTATCTAGAAGTGCAAAGAGTCAGTAATTTCCTGGCTTTGACCTGGCCATCTTTATAATTTGAGTTGATTATGGAACCTCTACAGGTTTGGTATCACCTCAGTTTGTAATGCATTGTTGAAGACTGGTGCAGTTTTGACAGACCAGTATGCAGGATTTATCTTGTAGATTGCCTGGGGGATGCCGGTTGGCTCTGGTGCTCCATCAAAACGTACCAGCTCTTTTTCTCGAGAAATTTGAGACGGTGACAGGAAGGATGTTTCTTCTCTGTTGATAAAATTGACTGTGTTGTGAGACGGAAGCGAAAGAAGTGCTTCTTCGCTGTTGGTAGTGTTTCCTTTATCATAAGTGCAATTAAGAGAGTTTGTAGAAACCCAGTCTGCAATGTTCATGACCTTGTTTTCTGGAACTAAGAACTTTTTCCAGAATGAGAGTCTGGGGTGAGGAAACTGTGGTCTAGTGAAAGCGCTCTCTGCAATCTGCTGGGGTTGAGCTAAATTGGTTGGTTAAATTAGCCACCCACCTGGCCTCAGTGATGTTGGAGCTTTCGACAGAGTGTGGAACACTATTGATAGCATTCACCAGTTTCCAGAAGTCCTTCGAGTTTGCCTTCTTGCTTACATATTGTACTTTTGCCCAGAGGTTATCCTCCAACATCTTTCTTTCCTCCAGAGTAATGTTTAGTATGATTTGTTTTACATTTACGATGATCTATGGTATTTTCAGGGTTGTTTGGATTTGTTCTTAACACTCTTAGTGCCTGATTTTGTTTCCTTTTTGCTAATATGCATGCAGCTGATAGCGAGTTGGGTCTTAATACTTGCCATATAGGTGGAGCGCTGCAAGCTCTTTGCTGGTTGTTTTTGGTGTAGTTCTCTAGGAGCTGATACAAAAACATCTAACAGTTCTTGATAAGTGAGAGCTCCCGTTTTTGACAGGTTTCTATTACCCGTACCACTGTGGCTTCTATAGAGCTGACTAAGTTCTCTGTCCACTTTAGTTTTTTATAATTCACTGAGTATAAGGAACCTGGAATATTTACCGGGGATGTTGGATTGGGGTGACTGCTAGTTCAGTTATTTGTGGGAAGTGATCACATTCCAGTGTCTCTTTCATTTGAATCGACATAACTTGAGTAATAGGAACAAGGTGACAGTGGCATAATCAAGAATGGAAAGCGAAGTTGTGGAGTAGTGTGTTGGTACTGGGGAATTATCTGCTTGAGACCTTCCATTTAATCCTCTCTGCTCAAGTTATTCTATTTGATTAGCAAGGTATTTGCTTTTGGGGTCTGGCTTGATAGCCAACAATGGCACACGCATGAGCTTGAGGCTCCGCATCGGCCCACTACTTATCCTGCTGAATCTAGTGCTATACCGGCCCACAGCCGACGATGAGAGCAACTGGTGGAATTGGAAGTGCTGCAGGATGTTGAAGCCATCCTCTCGAGAAGGGAGAGGCTGATCAGCCAGAGATCCACAGAACAATCGGCCGGGCGGGCTCTCCGAAAATGGCGTTGTTGCGCCTCGGATTGAAGGAACCGGAGTAGCCCTCGGCTAATGCACACTGCTGGTTCGGATTACCCCTGACATTGCAGAGATGTCCTGGCCCAAGGTACGCGATGCATGTCCTGGGAAAGAGGAGGCTGCACTCCCAAACTCTGAGGCACACAGCGAGGTGAAGCGACTGAGGAATGCGAAATCAGCACGGCACGGGGAGGTGCCTGTGCAGCGTTCATCACAGCGGCCCGGGCCGTGGTCAGGTCTGTGGGCACCGGACGACGGTGAAACCCCTCCGAGGCAGGGGCCCAACAGTGAATGACCCAGGGGAGCGGGAACAAAGTAGAGAGCAAATTAGACATGCTGGAGGCAGGAGCAATCCGGAAGCTCCTCAATGGAAGTGACGAGCGTTCAGGGCCTAGGTCGAGGACCGGTGCGGACAACGGAGTGGCCGGGGCAGGCCTCCACGCACCCTGTGCACCTCCCACTGGCTGCCTACACAGTGGCACATAGCCACTGGGGAACCAAGATGGCAGTACCGCAGCTGGGCGAACAACGAGGTCCTGGACACTGGCGGAATTGTGGTGAGTGGGGGCGCCCCTTTAGCGAAAGCAGGCAGACATTCAGGCCTGAGTAGGGGCCCGGTGAGTGGCAGGAGGGTCCTGTGTGGCTGACCTGGCTCTTTCTATGCACTGGCCCCTGACCTGAGCGGGGCCTTGGCCATGCCCTAAACCAGCGGTGCGAGTGGAGGCACTCGTGCCTAGGTCAAGGCCTGGTGCAGACAACGGAGTGGCCAGGGCAGACCTCCAAGCAACTCACGCACCTCCCACCTGTGGCCTACACTGTAGTGCGTAGCCGCTGGGGAAACTAGATGGCAGCACCCCGGCTGGGTGAACAACAAGATCCTGGACCCTGGCGGAATCGTGGTGTGAGAGGGCCCCCCTTTGCCGTAAGCAGGCAGACATTCGGGGCTGGAGTCGGGGCTCGGTGAGTGGCGGGAGGGTCCTGTGTGGCTGATGCTTGCTCTTTCTATGGGCTGGCCCCTGACCTGAGCGGGGCATTGGCCATGCCCTAAACCGGCAGTGCAAGTGGAAGCAGTCCTAGAATTGAAGGGGCTATCCCCGTATTGGCATCTGGCACGCTCGGCTGGAGAAGAGGGCTGTGGGTACTGGCTGATACACCTCCTTGCAGCCTAGTGAGTATTGAAGGCCCTGGCGGACCGGTGAAGGAGGTTGGCACCCCTGGATGTCCCGGCTGAGGGCGGGCGAGACCCCGTAGAAGCATGGAACAGGGGTGACCCAATTGGGAAGCAGCAGATACTCGGAACCCAGTTCGGGGTTCGGCGACCGCAAGCCTCTTTCCCCACCCCGGCATGTTGCTATAGATGGCCAGCCCGGGCTGAACACAGGATACTGATAGAGGCTGCCAAGATAAGGATAGACTGGTTTGGAGCGTAGTGGGCTGCAGTCATGGAAGGCCGCCCCAAGGGGGCCCCTTCCTTCCGACCTACTTCTCATATTGCAACCCCTAAGGGTTGGGTGGACGAGATCGACCTGTGAACGGTCCTTGGATGGGCTGTGGAGAGAGTGCCATGCCTGCAGGGCTGCTAGGAGCATGATTAATAGAGCATTGAACATGTAGTGGCTAAGCTCATGCACTATAAGGACAGAGACCTAATACTGCAGAAAGCATGGTAAGATGGCCCCTTCGTAGTGGACAATTGTAAGGTCTCCATATTCCCTGACTATAATTGGAGGTCCAAATGAAACAAACTTCTTATCTCGAAGTGAAGAAGTCCTGTGAGAAGAAGGCCTTCAATACTCTTTGATGTTCCCTGCATGCCTCCACATTCTGCTGGACGGAAAAACCCACTTCTGTGAAGACCTCAAAATGGCATGGGAATGGATCGAAACTTACAAAGCTGATGGACCCACGGCAGGGTCAAGATTCTCTATGGCGCCGTGAGAGGGGGGAACCAGGAAGAGACCCAGGAGACGACCCAAACGGGACCTACCAAAAAAGCCAAGTCCATCCCAGAGTGAGAGGGAAAGGGCTGCAGCCATCCAGGCAGTGGCTGAGATCATGCAGACACAGATACCATCTTGGAGGCTGGTTCCCGTTCTGTGAGGGGAACTGGAGGGTCAGACTCAGATACGTCCTGAGAATGTAGCATTGTCCTGCCGACGGTCACCCCGGGAACTGCGGACGACATTATCTGACGAGGTTAAGACGAGATGTAACATCTGGGCCCCATGTGAAAGTCTGTACTCCACCGGCCTGTTACAAGTCTGCCTGGGCCAGCTAAGGAACTGGGCTGATGCAGCCAGGGTAGTGGACTGCTCCTTCTAAAAATGGCCACACCCCCTGGATGGACTGGTCCTCTGGTGGGTTTAGGTCCTCACTGGAACTTGATGGTTTGGCTGTGGTTGGGTGGTTGCCCGTTGCCGGACTGCTCTGGGATTGGGGAGTTGGAGTTCATGGGAGTTTGTTTTAAAGTTTATTTCATTTTCTTTGCAGGAATGGGGACATATCTAGCTTCTGGGGATGTGCCCAGTGGGGTGGGGGAGCCAGTGTAACGCTGAACTTCATCACTAGCTATGATATCAACACCCTATACACTTAAGTTCATACCATGGACCATTAACGGGTTGGGCTTGATGAATAAAAGGCATACCATACACAGTTACCTGAAAAGACGGGTCATCCAGGTAGCTTTACTGCAGGAAACTCATCTTTTATAGAGCGAGATAGAGAAACTGCGTAGAAGATGGAGGGCGAAGATTATTGCGACCTGTTACTCAGCCTATGCTCGGGGTGTGTTAATCTGGAGACAGCCAGGGGTCCCCTAAGAAATTTCAAGCACCCGGATCGATAAAGAGGGAGATATGTGTTGCTTACTGGGAAACAGAATGGTCGGGATGTTACAATCTGTAGTATTTATGCCCCCAACCACGATCAACTGTCCTTCCGGCAGGACCTCTCGGCCCGACTGGCTGATCTCACATCTGGGCCCTTGGTATTGGGTGGTGACTATAACTGTGTTGCAGACACAATGTTGGACCGTTCAAATCCCCCTCTCCCCGGGGCCCAAACTCACTGCACCACAACAGGATTTCAAGACTGGAGGGAACACTGGGGGCTAGAAGATATTTGGAGGGTGCAACATGTAGAAGAGAGAAAATATTCCTTTTTCTCTACTATGCATCAATTACACACAAGACTAGATGCCTTTCTCTGCTCCCCAGACTTTAGTGGGACCATCACCCTCACTGAATATCTGGGACGCACCTTTTCGGACCACTGCTTATTACTAATAACCCACTAACCCTTGGGGATGCGCCACCGACCCCGACTCCCCTATGGAACCTTAATCCCATGATGCTGGAGGATGCCCCCTTCAGGGAATCATTAGACTCTTGCATCGAAACCTGTTTTGCCACTAATACTTACTCCGCTTCCACGATATTGGTGGAATGGGAGGCTTTCAAGGTGGTAGTTCGGGGACACTGCCTGGGTCAGTCAGTTGGGGTACGGAGAGTACTCTACAGAGAGCTGGAAGAGCTACAACAACAACTGCATAAACGGGATAATACTCAGGGCACCAATGCCACAGCCTTGACACACTTGCAGGAATCGAGGACACTGTACAACGAGGTCCTGGAATGCCGACATTGCCATGATTATAAGAGGCACCTTACTAAAGTGCAGGAAGAAGAGGGGAAAGCCGGCCACCTCCTTGCGTGGCTGGTCAAACCATAATCACAAGGAAACCCGATCACACGTTAGACCTGAAGCAGGCACGTCCATATATGAGCCAGGAGCAATCAATGTTCTGTTTCGGGAATATTATGAGGTGTTATATACGGCTCCTCCTTCAACCACACAGAAGGAAATTAGAGACTTCCTAACACCCCTACAGCTTGAAGTATTAGATAGACAGGCTCAAGAGATGCTGGGAAACACAGTGACATTGCAAGAGGTTCTACTATATAAAGGTATGCTGTTCCTCTTGTAGTGGTGCCTAGAAAATGATAGTCAGTAGACCAACCAGCGTCGATTGTAATGACCAGCTTGGTCGTGTCTGACGTGAGATCAGGTGCCGGCGAGGAGGGGTAGGTGATTCAGCCTCGTTTCCCCAACGGAAGGGACACCATGTTCCAGGTGTCTTCTTGATCCGCCGTGCACCGACTGAGGTGACACTTTCAATCTAGGGAGGTTACTGAACAACACTACAGAGAATTTTACCCGTAGTGTTTACACGTGGTAGGTAGCAAGAAGCCCCACCACGAGGTGTAGATAGATTCACTGATTAGGTCCTGAAGAATTGCCACTGATCAAACTGACCATTAGGCATGAAACATGTTGACCTGGAGAGATGAGCATAGCTTTAACTGAACCCTTGTGTCAGACAAGCTGCCACTCTGTTTGTTTTATTGAGGTGGATAGCCAGCCTGAATAAACGTTTTTATTTGGACTATCTTACTTCTTTTAATTCACCTTTCCACTATACCTACACATTACAGGCCACACACCCCCACTTCATCATACGGCAAGGAACAAAAGATCTCCGTTAAAGAGCCCCTTTACGGGTGCCCGTTGGGTATTGCAGCGCCGACCCAACGAGGAGCAGGTCCATATGATGAAGCATGACATCTAGCTTGCTGGGTGTGTGAGGACCCTAGTTCCTAAAGAAGGAATTCCTCCACTCTCCTTCTCACGTCAGACACGACCAAGCTGGTCATTACAATCAACGCTGGTTGGTCTACTGACTATCATTTTCTAGGCACCACTACAAGAGGAACAGCATACCTTTATATAGTAGGATCTGACTGGGCACTTATGCTGGACCTCAATAAAAGCCCCACAGTCCCCTCTATTGTTGACTGATCGCAAGAGGTTCGCCAGGCCATAACCAATATGGCATCAGGTAAAACACTGGGACCAGACGGACTCCCTTCTGAATTTTATTTGGCTTATGCCTCTAAATTGGCACCCCGCCTGGTGACCCTCTATGCTAAGTCTTTGAAACTTGGAAGACTCCCTGAATCAACGCAGAACGTGCTAGTGATCCCACTCCCCAAAACGACAGTTTTGGGAGCCCGCGTAGTTGACTACAGACCTCTATCCATGCTTAACATGAACCTTAAGATTCTCAGCAAGGTTCTGGCACTCAGACTGCTCCCCTATATGCAGACCCTCATTCACACTAATCAAAATGGGTATATTCCATCTCGAAACACCTCATTTAACTTGCGTAGACACTCGACTCTGTGCAGTACCATCCTGAGGCAAGATCATTTACACAAACGGCTAGTTTATCAATAGACCTGGAAAAGGCCTTTGATACAGTAAGCTGAGACTACTTATTCGAGACCATGATGCTCATGGGTCTTGGGGAGGGCTGGACCAAATGGGTGAGAATTCTATATACTCGACCTAAGGCGAGATTCAAAATGGGCAAAACAATATCCGCCCAGTACGAAATTTCCCATGGCACCCAACAGGGATGCCCCCTGTCACCCCTACTATTTTCCCTAGCAATTGAGCCTCTAGCCACATTGTTCAGTCAGGGAGGGAATGGGATGGGGCTGACCATAGACAGGCGTGATTATATAATTTCCTCATATGCTGACGATCTCCTGATCTACCTGAAAGAGGCTGTGGTCGGCTCTGGCACAGCCATGGAACTCATGGGAAGATTTGCGCTCCTTTTGGGACTACGGTTCAACAAGACTAAAAACTATTTGTTCCCCATGTCAGGAATCCTACCTAGACCCCCAGCATTGCATGCAGATCTTAATTGGGCTCATACTACGTTTAAATACTTGGGAATCCATATTTTTCATTCTCTGGATGATTTAAGAGAGGGTAACCTTGACAGGGCGCTGCAATCCCTTAAATCCTTTGTATCTTTCTGGAGCTCCCTGAGACAACCAGTCATGGCACGAATTTCACTGACTAAAATGGTAATGCTACTCCACCTACTATATTTCTTTGTTAACCTCCCAATTTTGATGCCGATGGGATGGTTCAGACAACTGGACTCCCTAGTACGGGATCTTATCTGGGGAGATGGGGGAAGGAGTGTCTTGTTGAAGACGTTGCAACACCCTATAGAGGAAGGGGGCCTGGGGGTACCGAACTTCGAATTCTGTCAGCTGGCTCCTCAGTTGCAGTGGCTAGTGCAATGACTGGAGGGAGTAAACTCAGAGGGAAGTTTCCTGTCTGAACCCAATGTACACCTGCCCTATTACTGGCTAAGGTGCTTGACCATATGCTGGCAACCTCTTACCAGTTGCTCCTACAGACCACAGCTCTGCAATGCTGGAAGCGATGCACGTCTAGAATGGCCGAGACCCTCCGTTACACACCGGTACTGCCACTGATTGGCTTTCCCCACGGACACCTTCGCTTAATATTCACACACGAACAAATGCTAACTTGGACTGAAATGGGATTGGAGACAGTAGGGGACTGCTACTAGGAGAACTTCTTAGTCCCCTTTGAGGAACTAGTAGAAAACTGTGGTCTCCCAACTGGGCAGTTCCTGCAGTATGAAGCCCTAGTACGCACTTTTGGGACACTATGGGGGAAAGGTCGGGAAGAACCAGCGACACACGTACTACTACACGCTTTGCTTAAGTTGGGGGGTAGGCAGGACACCAAGTAAAATGGTTCTATGCAGCCCTGACCAAGGCATCTTTAGCACCACTGTACATAATTAGGGGACGTTGGGAACAAGTCTTAAACAGAGAACTCACTGATCAGGAGTGGGGAAAGGTATTTGCGTTACCCAAGAAGGTATCCTGTGATACCAAACTGAAATACACGCAGTTCAACTTCATTCATATCACTTATATGACTCCACACAGACTCCGGATTGCATATGTGGGGGAGATACGTAACAGCCCAAGGTGCAGTTATGAGGACACAAACTTCATACATATGGTTTGGGCCTGCACAGTGCTGCGCCCATTTTTGGACGTGGTAACATTGAGAATAAATGACACGCTTGGGCGTGCATTGAGCGACTCCATCGAGGTATGCTTGCTAGGACTTTTTCCCCTCCCTCCAAACCGGAAAGTAGAGAACAAATTCATGGACCTGGTCATGGCCTTAGCCAAAAGGTGGATAGCAATGTCCTGGAAATCCAACACTGGGCCACGGATAGACACCTGGAAACATGACGTAACTAATTTGGACAGGGCACTAACCAGAGAAGAGGCGAAGGGTCTGAGGTGCCGCCCCATAGCTGATCAATGGAAGGAATTGTTACATTCCTGGGAACACCCAACACAGAGATATAGTGAAGGTGAGGGGAGTGGGGAAGCAGAAGCACCTGAATGAAACTCCGCAGTCAGATGGAAGACCAAAATGTGCATGCCACCCATGACATAGTTGTACAGAATACAAAAGTTGGTATATCGGCCTCCACTCAGGCTAAAGTTATTGATTGAGGATCCCTAAGGCAACACCCCACTTGAGTAGCAAACATCCCCCTAGACTCTCCGTAAGACTCTACTACATATTACCTTCCTGCAGAGTTAAGTTCAATGTTCAGTATTTTTTCTTCTTAGTTTTCCTTATCAATATTATTATATACACGTAGATCATAGAATAGTATAGACAAGCTACAAGCTCCCAGAAAGTAACACTACAATCATCCTTAACAAAGACATAGCCATATACAAGGTACCAAATATATAGTACGACCCTATAACAGATGGGGAAAATAGTAGAAATAATGCAGAATGACATGATGAAACTAAAGTGACTACTAAGCAAAATGTGTACTGTAACCTTTACAATGTTAATATCCTGTCTGCATATGTGTAATCAAAAGAAATGCAAATAAACAAATGTTTAAAAAAAAACAAGGTATTTACTTTTTTATCCTGTTGCTAGGTGTACCAAATGCTCTGCGGGGGAGTACTCCATGTCATGTTCAGGGATATAAGCATGTTGTCAGGTTCCGGGGTGAAGAACTGCTTTATATTAAAATCCACTGTTATTAGAATTTCTGGCACTGGTGAGGCTTTCCTCGTGACCATAATGACTGAGATTAGCGTCGCTGTAAGTTCTTGTTTTGTTCTTGAGTCAAGATGTATATAAACGTTAATCAATACCAGAGGTGTGTTATCTCCTGGAAGCCAGTTTTTTATTTAGACCATAAGTAAGCCCGGGTCATCTTGGGCCAAAATTTTGCTTTCCTCTTTTAATACTGTTGATATATAAATTGCGAGTCTGCCTTTTGGTCGACTGTGTTTCAATAACTTGACTGTGGGCCAGAAGAATTCAATGTATCCAGGCATCGAAGGGAGGTTATTGACCATGCTTCTTGTAAGAATTTTATTTGGAGCTTTTTCAAGTAGCTTGGTAGGTCGGTATCCCCTATTTTGTTTGTTAGATCTCCTATGTTCCATGAACAAATGCTCAAACTGTTTTGCTTGAAAGAATTCGTTAAAGAATTGTGGACTGGAGTTCATTGTTTGAAGTTTTTATGGAGTTCAGTTGATAACCAACCCCCAGTCTTACTGCGTTTCGATGTCCCTGGGGTTTGCTGGATCTGGTTGGCAAATTAGCCTCCAGCAACTTCAGGCAAGGATAGGGTAACTTTCTGAAAGTTACTTTTCCTTAATATTTATTAAAAATTTGACTTCACCAATCAATCTAATTTTTAATAACTATTTAAAAAATACGGATTCATATATTTTTCTAGCTAGTCGCATTCCAGAGATACAGTATTAAGATTTTAATCTGTAGTCTGGTTTTCTACAAAGGACAGCTAGGCCTGCCACAGTAAAAATAGCTTATGTGTTTAGGTCACTGAAACAACATGTTAACATTAAATTTCTACATGTCGTGCTTTTAAATAGCATGCACTCTGCCTTGTCGGCTACAAGACCTACACAGGGGTGAGGTTTTAAAATTTTAAAAAGGGAGGTTTTATCTAAGGGTTTATTTTGACAGGTCAAACTGCAAATTTTACATTACTACAGTCAGCACCTGAAGCCCTGTTTGCACTGCCACTGAAGTGGATGGCACAATTGGTGGTGTAGTTCACTAGCGGCATTTAACTTCCAGGCATTGGGTACACTTTGCACTGTATGCTATGAACTTATAGACAAGTTAAATATGGCAATTAGGAGTATGCCAATTCAACCAGCTTTAAAGCGGGAGCACAGGCACCTTACTACTGGTTAGCAGTTGCACAGTTCTCAAGCCCGATCCCCACATTTGGAATGTCCACTGCTTTGACCCCTGCTTGAAGCCCACACTCAACAGCAAAGTTCCCTGTCTCCAGCCCCTCCCTCCTAAGGTTTCCCTAACCAGGGCTCAAGCCCATCCCACACTGAAGCCCAGAACACATACCTTAATCTATCCAATGGCCTACTTGACCACCATTACCAGATGCAGAAATGCCCTATTCTTCATTTTCAAGTCACTCTGTAGTGCAGAATCATGACTGTTGATGTGGCCAAGTGAGTTACATTTAACTTTGACTAAGTCTAGGGAAGTCAAAAAACATAAATAAAAAGCATGGCAGCTGTAGTGGATCAGAAGGAGACCAGGGACAATAACACAAGAATGAGACCCGAGCATGTCAAGAACTAAAAGAGAGACTTCCGGCGGCACAGCAGTGACCATTTTGATATCAGGCGACCTACAGAAACTTATTGAGGTGCAATCTTAGAGTCTGGTACCCATAGGAATACATGGGTGGCCATTTTGAAGCCAGGCACCTACCATAATACACCGGAACAAGCAAGATAAGACAACGACTTCAGCGTACAAGACCAATTGAGACATTCTCACTGAAAATAAACCAACCAAAGGTTCCACATTCCTTCCTCGGACTACCAGACCTATTTATCACAGTCTCAAGCACTTGCCTGGGCCCCAGTTGGGTTGGGTGGGTAGACAACTTTGACAACTTCTTTGAAGCATCTGGAGAAAAGAAATGCTAGACATCCTGAAGAACCTGGCAGGCAAAGACATTTGATGAATCATCTAGAAACTACCAACGTCTCAAACCACCAAAGGGTGTTAAAGATTGCAGGAATCGCTGTTAGCATGAGCTGAAAGCCATTTTGTACTTGGCAGCCATTTTAGTTAGCCATGTGCTCGCCATGTGCTTTCTCCTTCTTCCAGAGTCTTGCACATGCTCAGAGAGGCCTAGCTGGTAGAATGCACCTGCTCCTAGTATAGAACTGTCAAGCTATTCTTACTCATGTAAGCAGTTTAGTCTCCCCTCCCACTTTGTGGAGCAAGCAAATTTTGTATACCCATATTAGTCAATAAGCATGCTTGTATGTGCTAGGACCTCCCCTTGATTTTATGCTGACTATGTAACAAATACATATATAAGGACCCTGTTCTCTGCACTCATTAGAATGCCTCCTACAGTGGCCTGCCGGTACCGTAAGATGCAATCTCCCTCATCTGAGGTTAATAAAACATGTTTTTTTGATATTACAGCTTCTGTGCCAATCTCTTCTTTGTTGGTCTTAAGGACCAGATGTATCAGTGAACCCCTAAGAAGGTTTTTATTTCTACAGATGGCGCCCGAAAGTGGGACTCATCGGTGCAGCGGCTATCCAAGGGAGTGGTCTTGAAGGGAGACAGGAATCTACTGAGGAGTACAGGACAGGAATCTACTAAGGAGGTACCCTGCGCACGGAGATTGTTTTGTCTTCCAGCCCAGTATATTTCTGGTCTTCCTGCTCTGATCCTCCAAGTGTTTGCCGCTCCCGACTGAGAACTTCTTTGGCGTGAGTATTTTAAAATGACCGTTAGGTCACTCAGAACTTGGCAGTTGGAATCTGGACACCATTTGATTGGTAAGAGCCGTTTTGCGGCACTTGCTGTTGGTTTGATGCCTTTGATTGGTAAGGTAGTTTTAGTAACACTTACTGTGGCTTTGTTTGTATGATTGGCCAATTTTGGAATTTGTTTTGTAAGTTATATATGCATTGCAATTCATATAGGCAGGTAATGAGGAGATTTTTCTCTAAACTTTGAAAACTTGAACGGCACACATTGTGTTAAGTGTCACTTGGAGTATAATATTATATATGCTATAATATTTTTGGCATGCCTGCTTCCAGCACACTTTGTTGAAAGTGTTGCTGTTTTGGAGGTACCGATATGGATTTAGTAAGTACTTAGTTGACTCCCCTCAGAGGGGATACCTAAATAGGTTCACGTATAGTAAAAAGATATTTCTTCCTTGGTGACTAAGTACCCCATGGAACTAAATATGTACATAAAACGGATCCGGATCTGCGCACTTAGTAACATTCATAAGTGGTGATATGCAGAGCGCTTTTTGAGTGTTCTACCAGCCAAAACTGGCGAATTTGGTGTATTTTGGCTTCTTGACCATGGAACAGTTTTTGGGCTACTTTTGAGAGCTCTTCTTGTAAATATGACTTACAATTAGTATTTACGAATAGGTTGGTCTTGCGTACACTTTGTAAGCTGTCCTAAGTATTGATTTGTGGGTTAAATATGTGTTTCAATGTCTATGTGGGGTTTTTGGTTTGACATTGGTAATACTTGTGTGAGTACTCTGTGTACGAATGGCTAGCTTTAAGCGCGCTGTGTTGTGTCCTTCTGTAACTGTCTGGAATGAGCTCAATGAGTTTGTTTATGTTTTTTTGCTGTCATCATTCTGTTATGCAAAATGTCATTTAGTTACTTACATATTAAATAAAAATCCAGAAATAAATTATGTAACATATGCTAAACAGCTGCATGTTACTATTTAAATTGACAGAGTAAGACACTATACATGTGTGCAAATTGCCACAATGCTAAACATAAAATTAGAATTCGTATTCAATAGGATTAAAATAGGCCTCATACAGAGGAATAAAAACGAAATTGTGTGTTTTGTAATCAATAGACTTAAATACACAATGTTACAGCCTTTTCCTTAAATACATTGTATTAGACATTAAAAGGCATGCACATCATTTGAGTGAATTTGGTCGTTGCTGAACTAAATACACATTATAGAAAGATAGATTTGACTGCATTGAAATGCCTAAGTTTTTAAATAGACTGTGACATGCTTTTCTCTCAGCACCCGAGAAAAAAGCTTTCCGACAGCTGTGTTTAAACTGACTAACTGAAAAGAAACTGTTTGACACAGCAAATGGGGATTTAACTCTGTCAGGGTATTTCAAATAATAAAGGGGTTTTTCCTGAGAAAGGCGTGAAAATTCGACGCCTGCTGACAAACAACAGCTGCATAAATAGCATATGGCTATTCCTGCTCACGGCCACAGACAGGAATGCTGCGTCAGCGACATTTTAAGTCAGTTTAAAACTGGTATAAGGGCCTGCATTATTTTAAAAGTTTCAAAAAACCAGTTTCATTATTTTGGATAACAGAGAACAAAATTGAAAGTAGGGATTTCCTTTCTTAATGCCTTTTTTCATAAGTACATCTATGGTTCTGATGTTAAATGATAATTGTCCTTTTAAAAAGTGGCGCAGACTTTTCCTGTTTCAAGTAAAGGCTTCTGTGCTTAGGGTTATGAATGAATGCGTTTAAATATGATAGGCTACGAATGAAGCTTGCTTTTCAAATGTGGAATCATCAAAATGGTTGGTTTTGATTAAAAAATAAATAAAATTAATTATATGAGAAAAAAATATATTGTTAAACACAAATGCTTTAAATTCGTTTTTTCATCTTTATAAAGCCTAATCATCATACTGTGAATTCCTAGCATCAAAGTTGAATTTAAGCAGTGCTGTACCGCAATAAGAAGGGAACTTAAATGTGAAATGTCACTTTACCCAGCCGTACAAAACTTATTTTTATAAGGGTATATCTTATACATTTCTGATTTCCCATTCCTGGGCTATCTATAGAACACTCTGGGGGTTCCTATTATGCAAAAATATTGTAGGATATTCATTTTTAAGTGCCCCTACCACCAAAGTCGAAATTGAGCTAAAATTCACAATTTTACAAGCAGTTCTACCACTCAAGGCAGTTTTAACGTGCTCTCAGGCTTCCATAAAGTATATGCAAGTATAAAACAAACAGCGGCCTCTGCATTACTAGATTGCACACCACTGTACATAAATGAAAATAAGTATACAAAAGAGCAGACGTTATTACCCTACCTTTAAATTAGTAGCAAACGGATCGGACAGGACTGCGTTTTAGCTGTGATTCTCCAGAGTTGCTTTGCATTACGAAAACCGCATGGCAAGCCTTGCACGCAAAAATGAGCAGCTGCTGAACGGGTCAAAGGTCGGAGTTCTGCATTTAGCAACTTAGCAGGGTGAAGGGTAATGTTTGCTGGGACACTTCGACCTTCGAAAGATTTTTGAAAGACGAGATGATAGCGCAAAGAGAGGAAGAGAAGCTTTGCTTCCTATTTTTGGCAAACACACGTTTAGCGCAATCATATGAAACGAAGGAAGACAACACTCAGTTGAGCATTGATCTGCCATTTATATAAAATAATGGTTTTAGTTTAAAGAATACTGTGTAGGGGCTACGATAAGGAGGAAATGGATTTTAGTTTGCATTCATGCGCCCTCATGTTAATCTAGTACAATTGCTGTAGAAATTGATTTAAAGTTAACTCAATTTGCATTGTGTTAGACTGAATCAGAGAATAGCCACTTTCTAAGATATCTCCTACAAGTTTGTTTGTGCCCAGTTGCTACAAATAGGGGTTGAAAGTGTTGACAGAAGTAAAACCTGTTTCAGGTTTTCCTACTGTCAAAATGGGGAAGGAGGCTAGCTCCTCTACAAATTAAGGGTAGGCAAAATTATGTTTTCTCTCTTCTTTTTCTCACTTTTTTTTTAGTCTGTCTAAAGCTATCTAGGAAATGGCCATGTGACAGTTAAGGCACTTTGCATTGTTCATAAGGCGGCACACAAAATGGGGCCTAAACCATTACAGAGAATGTTTACTTGGTACTCCCCAGCTAGAAGTCTTCGTTCCTCGGCAGCCCACCTAGTATGTACCCCACGAGTCAAGAAAACCCGACTAGGAGGTAGATCATTTGGCTATGCAGCCGCAAGGACTATGGAATGAACTACCAAGTGAACTCAGACAGACTGATGACTTACTGCAGTTTAGAAAAAGCTAAAAACCAGGCTCTTTCCAAAAGAATAGCCTTGAGAGATTGGCGCATGATGATTCATAGTTTTATAGCTGCACAGTGATTTAGGTAATCCCAGCGCCAGGATGCCCGTTGGGTGACAGCTGCGCTATATAAATGCTACTTACAATTACAATTACAATTGGCTATTCAGTAATACTGTTTTAAAAATTGTTAGCATTAATAAAATGATAAAATCTATGTTATGTTACTGCCCATCCTGTATGAAAGAATGAGTAGAACAGATTGATGTTCCCTTATTTGATCTTTAAGGAAAATTGTATAGTGGCGGTTTCTGTTAAAAAATCTCAGGTGGCAACACTATTATTGTTTATGTTATTCTCATGTTCTATACAGTTTTGCAAGGGCATTGCTAGTCTTTTATTAGCTAGTCTGTGTAAATAAGCTGACAGCCCTTATTAGAGCTGGAGATAGGGTTTTTTTCCTTTTGAAAATGATGTTGCATAGTCCAGATCGTGAAAAGTACAATGCAGGAAAGACGCTCATGTGATCCTTAGCAAACATTTTGAAGGAAAATATTGTTTTATAGGAGTTTGTTTGTCATAACATGTTCTGCTGGAGAAAAAGTACCCACTATGTTGAAGTTTAGTTCTTTTTGCAATAAGAATCCCTGTTAGATTAGCAGTTTTAGATTTTCCTGCTGCACCTATAACATGAGAGCATGGTCCTAAGCATAACATGTAAGAGAAATTATTTTACAAGTGTCTGCAGTCCTGTACAAGTAATGTAAAATCTATGAGTAAAAGTGTAGAACATTTCCTTTTTCTTGAGGGTTCTTCAGATTGGTAATATAGGAATACACCAATGTAAGTATTTGGAGTATGTCTGTATTGTTTTTCTCTTTTCCTCAGAATTTAGTAAATGAACACAGACTTCCTTGGCTGTTTGGGATTGGGTGATGTATTACTCTTGTCAGTTCACCAAAACGTTCCTTTTATACTTGCCAATAGGTCCAGGGTTTTCTACTCTCAGATAGATGAAGTGGTTCTTGGGTGCCTTGCTTACTTATTCATAATAGCTGATGCACAAACCCCAACAACAAATATGTGTGGACAATACTCAGAATGGAAAAACATGTAACACCATTCATGACGTTGTGAGTGAAGCCAGGTCAAACACTGCAAAATACAGACTTAAGTGTCTACAAATGGATAGGCGACAAACTCCCTAAAATGCTTGGGGAAGTTTGAAATAATGCTAACATAAAAAGAGTGATTAGTAGAAACCCTCACCCATGTCATGGATGAAAAACACTGGCTGACTGCATGATATGCCTCGCCACTGCTGAACAACTCAAGCTTGTTGGCATCCGAAACAAAATGGACGAAGAGACACCCATAGTGAAAACATTACCCGCAACTGTTCACTGGCCTAGGGAAAGTGCACAGTTTGAAGTACACTTGCATATTAACTAAATCATAAAGCCTGTCACTCAACACCACAGGAAGACATCATTTCTCTTACAAAAGGTAGTTGAAAATGAAATCCAAGAGCCAGTGCCCCCACACTGTGGGACTCCCGATGGCAAGTTTGAAAGAGAAACACCAAAGTAGAAGTCTGCCTATGCTTTGCTATGCAAATTCAAAACACAGCCATAGAGAGGGAGAGACACCCAGGCCTGCACACGAGTGACACCCTACTTAACAGAGCTGCAACATTCTATAAACTTGTGCTAATCAAAGTATGCCACCAACGAGAACTACAGAAGGAGTCACATTCTGTTAACACATTCATCACCCATCTTGGACTTTTCAGGATATAAGAAATTACATTTTAGAATATCCCCAGCAGCTGAAATCTTCCAATAGACAATCTGAAGGGTATTCAAATCCATTACCAATGCAATCAACTACAGTGATGACAACCTAGTGTTTATTATGTCCCGAGAAGATCATGAAAGAGCACAACAAAAAGCTTACCAAGCTCTCTGCTGTGCCAATTTAACATTAAACACTGTAAAGTGTGAATTCTAGAAAGACAAACACAAATTCTTCAAATTCTTCAGCCATATCATCTTAAAAAAGAGCGTACAACCATACCCAACGAAAATCAAGGCTCTCAATTACACCCCTAGCTCCACCGACATCAGTGACATATGGACATGACTAGGAATGGCAAGCTACTGCTCCGGATACATCGACAACTATGCAACCATAAGCAGGCTCCTAAGAGAGATCATGAAACAAGAACACCCATTTGAGTGGACAATAGATTGCAAACAGGCATTCCAAAACACCATATTGGAAGTCAACAGTGCCACTAACATGTAAGTCGACTCCCACACCATGTACAGAGCTCACGGTTAATGCAAGCCTAGTGGAACTAAGGGCCATAGTAGCCCAACACGAGAAAGCATCTGAACAAAGACGTACTATCATATACCGACAGGAGCCTCAAAGACACAGAAACTTACAACCTGAAAAAGGGAGCCTAGCAGTCGGGTGGGTCTGTGAACGCTTTCACCTCTTTGTGTATGGGAAACACTTTACCGTAACAGACCAACAATTGCTCACAGTTGACACTAACCCAGTGGGACTAGGAGCTATACTAGCCCAACCCAAGAAAGGATCAGAACAAAGACACAACGTATCATGTGCAAGCAGGAGCCTTATAGACACAGAAAGAACTTACAACCTGAATAAGGGAGCCTAGCAGCCAGGGGAGCTTGTGAACAATATCACGTCTTTGTGTATGGGAAACACTTCACCATAATAACAGACCACCAAACGAACATAATCATCTTCCGAAACCCCAAAGCCAAAATGCCTCCACACATGAAAAAAATTGGGAATTCAGTTGTAAGACCACACCTACTCCATAGTCCACAAACCGGGGAAAGACAGCAATCCTGCTGACTGCATTCTCAGATACACACTCCCGACTCACTGGTACAGAAGAACTACATCAGAAGAATATCTTATGTTATGCATACTTAATAAAGCACAGTGAATCACACCCGAAGGGGTATCCCAGCGCTGGAGTGCAGACCCGGCAAGAGAAAAAGAAAGGATAAGTTTAAAAAAGCCAGCTTTTGAGAAGTTTTGTGAAATGATCAAATTCGGGGCAAGCACAGATGTGTAAAGGTAGTTTATTCCAATGTTGTGGACCCAGACAGGAAAAGGATCAGCTGCGGTACCTGGTAGTGCAGATACAGAGGGAACGGAGCAAGAGCTGATCTTTGGATCACAGATTTCTGGTAGGAAGATGTGGGTAGAGTTTGTTTTGGAGATATGCAGGGCTCTTGTCCTATAGAGATTTATGTACCAGGCATGGGAGCTTGAATATGGCACGTTTTCTGATTGGAACCCAATGAAGAGATTTTAGAGTAGGCTCTGAGGGAGTTCAGGGAGGATGTTTACAGACTAGGCATGCAGGGGTGTTCTGAACTACCTGGAGTTTTGATAGTAGCGATTAATTTGCTGCCACCAGTAAAGCATTTCCATAATCCTGACCACAAGAGCCTGTGTAAGAGGTCTTCTTGTGTGAAGATGTAGCCACTGAAATGCTTTTCTAAGCATGTGCATTATTCCAAAACAGGTGCCACACGTGGAGCCTACCTGCTCTCTGATTGTGAGATTGTCATCGATTAAGATGCCTAGATTCTTGACCACATTTTTAGGTTGAGGGGAAGTATCCAGTTTGGACGGCCACCAGTCATCCGACCAGTAATCATGGGCTTTGCCAAACAGCATGATCTCTGTTTTTTCGCTGTTAAGCTGCAGGCAGTTCTAGGACATTCAGGATGCGATTTTTTTCTCATGCATTCTCTGAAATGTAGTTTTGTGGATTCGGTGTCATCCGCGTCTGAAATGCCATCCAGACCCCAAGATCTTACTACTTGAGCCAAAGGGGCAACATGTATATTAAAAAGCGTGGGGCTCAACGAAGAGCCCTGTGGTACCACCTTGTCTAGTGGCTAGACATGAGAATTGAAACGTCCTAAGTTTATGGTTTGAGTGTGATTGCTAAGGAAATTTTGAAACCACTCTATCTATAGCTTTGCCTCTGACACCAATCTCGGACTCAGACAGCTCGTGACAACACCCACCCACGCCGCCGGCCACACGCTAGACTCCATCTTTTCCGCAAGCCCACACGTCTCCTTCAACCACACCTCCGAACCCCACTGGACCGACCACCACTGCATCCACTTCACCTACAGGAAGCCCACCACGCACCACCGCACCCAACAAATGCCTCGCCGCTGCTGGAGCAGAGTCACCGAAGACCAGCTAACCACCACCCTCGCCCTGAGCCCACCCGCCGAACCATCCGACCCCGACACCGCCGCCCGCAACCTCAGACAGTGGCTCGACGACTGCGCCAACACACTCGCCCCGCTCAAGAATCCGCCCAACAGCCACACCAGCAAGAAAGCCACCTGGTTCACCGAAGACCTCCAGGCCTCCAAACGAACATGCCGAAAACTGGAGAAGATCTGGCTCCACGAACGGACAGCGGACAGCTACGCCGCCCACAAGAGCGCCAACCGCAGTCACCATCACCTCATCAGATCCGCCAAAGGGCCTCACTCAAAGACCGCCTAGACAACAACGCACACAACAACAAAGAGCTCTTCAACATCGTGAAGGAACTCTCCAACCCCAGCTCCAACACCAACGATATCCCGCCGTCACGAGACCTGTGCGACTCACTGGCCACCTTCTTCCACCGCAAAATCGCCAACATCCACGACAGCTTCAACACCACGACCGCCCCGGCAACCACCGAGACCACAGCCCCCACGACCACCAACCGCCTCCTCTCCTGGACCAACATCAACGACGAGGACACCAGCGAGATCATGAACACCATCCACTCCGGTTCACCGCTAGACCCGTGCCCTCACCACGTCTTCAACAAAGCCAGTACAGCCATCGCGCCCCATCTCCGGAAAATAATCAACATCTCCTTTGAGACAGCAACCTTCCCGGAAAGCTGGAAGCACGCCGAGATCACCGCCTTACTCAAGAAACCCAAGGCAGACCCCAAGGACCTCAATAACTTCCGACCCATCTCTCTGCTCCCGTTCCCCACGAAGGTCACCGAGAAAATCGTCAACAAACAACTGACCCGCTACCTCGAGGAGAACAACATCCTGGACCCTTCCCAGTCCGTCTTCCGCAGCAACCACAGCACCGAAACCGCCCTCATCGCCGCCACCGATGACATCAGGACCCTGCTAGACAACGGAGAAACAGCAGCCCTCATCCTCCTGGACCTATCAGCCGCCTTCGACACGGTCTGCCACCACACACTACGAACACGCCTTCACGGCGCCGGGATCCAAGAGAAGGCCCTGGACTGGACCACATCCTTCCTTTCCGGCAGAACTCAAAGCGTCCGCCTCGCCGCCCCTTCCGATCCAAGGCCACCAAGATCATCTGCGGCGTACCCCAAGGCTCCTCCCTCAGCCTGACGCTGTTCAACATCTACATGGCACCCCTCGCCCACGTCGCCCGACAGCACAACCTCAACATCATCTCCTACGCCGACGACACCCAGCTGATCCTCTCCCTCACCAAAGACCCTCACACCGCCAAAGCCCACCTCCACGAAGGAATGAAGGCCGTCGCCGAATGGATGAGGTCCAGCCGCCTGAAGCTGAACTCGGACAAGACGGAGGTCCTCATCCTTGGTTCCAACCCTTCAGCCTGGGACGACTCCTGGTGGCCGACATCACTGGGAACAGCCCCGACACCCACCGACCACGCACGCAACCTAGGGGTCATCCTCGACCCCACCCTCTCCATGACTAAGCAGGTCAACGCCGTTTCCTCATCCTGCTTCAACACCCTCCGAATGCTCCGCAGGATCTTCAAGTGGATCCCCACCGAAACAAGGAAAACAGTCACTCAGGCCCTCGTCACCAGCAGGCTGGACTACGGAAACGCCCTCTACGCAGGAACGACGGCTAAGCTCCTGAGACGGCTGCAACGCATCCAGAACGCCTCTGCACGTCTTATCCTCGACATCCCCCGCCGCAGCCACATCACACCCCACCTGAGAGACCTGCACTGGCTCCCTGTCAACAAGAGGATAACCTTCAAGCTCCTCACCCACGCACACAAAGCACTCCATAACTCCGGACCAGCCTTCCTCAACAGACGACTCAGCTTCTACACCCCCACCCGCCAGCTCCGCTCCACCAGCCTCGCCCTCACCACAGTCCCCCGCATCCGGAAAACGACCGCCGGCGGCAGATCCTTCTCCCACCTCGCCGCCAAGACCTGGAACACCCTCCCCACCAACCTTCGGCAGACCCAAGACCTACTGGCCTTCAGAAAACTCCTCAAGACCTGGCTCTTCGATCAGTAGCAGCACCCCCCCCCCCTCTTCCCCCAGCACCTTGAGACCCTCGCGGGTATGTAGTGCGCTTTATAAGTGACCTGATTGATTGATTGATTGAAAGTCTCTGGACCCTGATGGAGTGTGAGATGGAGTTGAAAGCTGTAGATAGATCAAGTAACACCAGCATGGCTGGAAAGCCATTGTTAAGGGAGAGTCTGATGGTGTCCAACATCGCCATCAGTGCAGTTTCTGTACTGTGTGAGTCTTTAAAGCCTGATTGGGAAGGGGCTAAGATGGCATTTGTTTCCAGATACCGGGAGAGTTATTGATTTACCAGGCTTTCTAAAATTTTCCTAAGATAGGGAAGTAGTAATATGGGCCTATAATTCATGGGTTTCCATGGATCCATGTGGGATTTTTTCTAAATGGGTATAACGTTCGCTGTTTTCCAAGCCTGAGGTACAGTTGCCAAGGTTAGAGAGAGATTAAACAGTGCTGTGATGTCTGGGAGCAGAGAATTGGCAAGAGTCATCATAATGTGTGGAGGTGAGAGGTCAAGGGGGATCATGACTTGATTTTGCTCATCATTTCTAAAGCTTGTTCTGGAGTAAAAGGATCGAGGTGGTCCAGAGCAGTTGAAGGGGTTGGTGATTGGAGGAGTGGCGGATAGGGAGTCAGTGGGTGGAGGGTGGTGAGAAAAGTTCCTATAGATAGTCAGGATTTTGTCTTTAAAGTGGTCTGCCAGGACGTCGGACTCATGAACCCATTTAGAATTTTAAATATTTCTTTGGTCGAGATGCCTGCGCTTTCGATTCTATTAATAAGGTGTGACTTTCAAGTGGCTTTGAGATTTTTATGATAGCTGTTTAAGGCTAGTTTGTAGGTGGTTTTGTCGGAGAGGGATTTGGAGGTGCGCCACTTTCTCTCCAATTTATTGCAGGTTATTTTCTCTTGTTTTAGTTCTTTCGTGAACCAGGGAGAATGAGGCCTAGTGGAGTTGCAGCTGTAAAGTTTGAGGGGTGCAACTATATCCAAGGTTTGGGAAAATGAGTCCTGGCAGTATGTGAGAGCACTGTTTATATCTGAGGATTTTGAAACATGTAGAGTTGAAAAGATGGAAGAAAAGGAAGAGTTGGAGATTTTCCTCCAAGGCCTTGTCTGTTTTTGGGACTTATTCTTCTCACTGGATTGTTCCTCTTTAATGGGGATTTGAAAGCTAATCATAGAATGCTCTGACCAAATTAGGGGAGAGGGAGGATCCACCTGTAGGTCCGAGGCATTCGTAAACAAAAGATCTAAGATGTGCCATGCAATACGTGTGGATCTGGTTATTTTCTGAATCAGCCCTAGCATCCCCAAATTGGAGACTAGTTGTTGTGTTTCGGAGTATGAGCCCAGTGCTGCGTGGAAGTCGAAGTCTCCCACCAGAAGGAATTTATTTGAGGCAAGCGCGTGGGGGGCAAGGTGTTTTGTTAGTTTGTGACTGAAGTCTTTTTTAGGTCCAGGGGCGATAGACTAGAGCACCCTTCCATGATTCTCCAGGTGTAGCCTCCATGTTAAAAATACTGAGCTCTACCCCGTCATCGCGGAGGGGGTCAATTGTGGTGATTTTAACCAGGTCGTGGTAAGCAATAGCAATTCCGCCCCATTTTTTTGTCTCTCTGTTTAGTTTTAACAGGTTGTAGTTGGTGAGAAAGGCTATAGGCATACACAGTGTAGCTGATGGATTAAGCCAGGTTTTGGTAAAGAAACAAATGTCAGGCTGGTGGGTTGTAATGAGGTCCCATATTTCGGACAGTGTGTTTGGGGAAGAAACAAACATTACAATATGACTCTGGGCAATAGCTTGCTTAATCTTCCCGACGGCCCCCAGCGCCGGGATGCCTTCGGGTAGCTGTTCGCGCTTTACAAATACTGGATTTACATTTTTTTTACATTTGTTGGTGTTTGTCCAGGGCTAAGCAGGAAGAGCTTGTTAAATCATCCTTAGCGGTAGTATCCTTCTTGAGGCTCAAGACCAACTGTGAGAGACAGGGAGTGAATGTGAAATTACAAAGTTTGCATCTGGTAGGGGTACAGGGCTCTGATGAAAGGGGTGTGGAACATAGTAGCACAGCTGTCTTTAGTGACATGGCCTTAGCTTTGAGTTCCTTAAGTGTATCCTTGGAATATTGAATTCTGAGTATTTCTCTTACTTCAGTGGTAAAAGATGCAGGGTTTCGGGTGGCTGGCGGTGGCTGTGCCAGGATTCTGTTTTTATAGGGCTTAAAATAATAGTTGTAGGAGACTGGACTGCTAACTGTTCAAAAATGGTAGCCGCAGTCGTCTCAATGGGTGTCAGGTGCGTGAGATTCCCTCCGCGCAAACGACGAAAGCCATGGCAGACCGGGAAATTGAAAGTGCAAGTGCAACAGCAGGTACAGTTAAGAATGCGTAAAGTTTGTCATTGGACAAGCACCACCACCATCTGTCTCTATCGATATCACACTCACAAGGACACAGCTCTAAAGGAGGTGAGGAAGAGAACAGAACACAACAGATGATGACATCTTGGTAATGCGCCAGTAGACGCCTAACAAACAAGACCTGAACACACTTCAACATGTAAACGATGAACTCTCACCCTCAGAATGTGGCCTTCTCTTACAGGACAGATGTCTCATCATCCCATCAACACTATGCAAATGAGTTGTAGATCGGGCACACAAAGGGCACCAACAGAGCTCTACCTGACTGAGTATGGTTTCACAGCTTAGGCAGCCTAGTGGAAGAAACACTGCACATCTGCACTCTGTGCCAAGCAGCCAAAGGGAATTCAGACCTGTTCCCCTGCAAATGTCGCCATTCCCTCAGCGGGTATGGCAAAACCTGACAGCTTACTTCTTTTGCCCCTTAAGAACAGGTAAATACATACTTGTCATCATAGATGTATACTCACAATTCCCACCAACCAAGTCACCGATGTCAACCCGCTCAATATCAGCCATCTCTACTCTAGATGAAATGTGTGAAACCTGAGGAATGCCTGATGTCATCAAAAGTGACAATGGGCTCAAAATCAACAACCAAGAGCTCAACCCAATTCACCGCACACTTGAACTGCAAACACTGACACATTATGCCCTTAAGGCCAGAAGCAAATGGAATCGTCGAGCAGTTCATGCCGACAATCAAGAAGGCACTCCAGCAAGCGGAACTAAACCACATGCCCACGCATCAGACCCTCAACACTATCTTAAGTACGTATCAGAACACCCTTCACAGATCCACTGGGCAGTGCCTGTGTAACTCATACCTGCGTTCCCAGTTGGATGTTACCAACCACCATACCAGCAGTCACCGATGAAGCAATGCACCAGAGAGAACAGAAGGTGAAAAAAAAGATGAAACAGTATGGTAGCAGAAGGAAATACCCATATACATCTGACCTCAGCAAGGGCGACTGGATGCTGGTGAAGCAAAGTCAAGCAACAAACACCGACACAAGATACAATGTGGAACCAATGCAAATGGTAGCTCGAAAGTGTCAATAATAACAGTGAGAGATAAGCTGATGTGATGGCCCCCAAAAGGTACCTTGGGGCATGCAGCGCGCAGTACAGGGATTGTGGCGCTGCGGCATAAAACAGTGACAACCACCACTGGTGCTGGATGTCGGCCGGAAGTCTCGAGCGACCCCGGCCCCTTTATTTAAGCTCTCTGGCCACGCCTGGCCAGAGAGTGTTACATTGTGTGTGTATGCTTCCGGGGGCACACCATGGGAAGGTGTGTAGGGATAAGCTAGACCGCTACATCCCATCCTAAATCAGTTCTTTAACCAAAATTAAATAACACAAATCAACACACAAAATCAGCTAGTCTCTGGTTCGGTCTGGGGTTAGGCCTTAGGTCGTATCGATGGTGGCGACCACCTTGGCTTCCTCTTTGGCTGACCACCTCCTGTCCGCCAGCTGGGGCTCTGGAGCTGGTGTCTGTAGCTGGTGTTGAGGCTGAAGGAGTGTGAGCTAGATCCTCACCGGGGCTGGGTCCTGTTTCCTCATTTGTGACCCCTTCACTCATCGATTGTCCTGAGGTCTGTCCTTCGGCCTCTGCTCCGGGGACCCTCTTAAACCATGAAATGTTCCGGGTTATCGTTTCACCATTTCGCTCGGCAGTGATAGCTGTTCCTCGGACTGTCCTGACAGTCCATAGCCCAGATTCATAGGGGGTGCGGAACTTCCCTCCGCCCCGGCGGTTCCTTACTAGGACAGCACATCCAGTCGTCAGCGCTCGGGTTCGTGCTCTCCTCTGTCGACTGGCTTTCTCATTGGTTGACAACCTCCTGGCTTGGGTGTCCGCAGGGTCATATGGTTCTTGCTCCCAATTATCAGCCACGGGGAGGGTGTCACGTCGGGGCCCTGCCAGCATTAACGACCACGGAGACCTTTGAGTTGTGCAGTGTGGGGTACTCCGGTATTCTCGCAGGAATGTTTGGAGAGTAGCCTCCGGATCTGTTTGTTCGGCCACTGCTATGCGTAGCACTTTGTTCACAGTCCGCATGAACCGTTCTGCCTCCCCGTTGGCTTGTGGCCATTGTGGAGTGATGCGGTGATGCTTTATTCCTAGCTGAGTTAGGAAGTTTTTGAATTCACTACCCTGGAACGGGGGACCGTTGTCTGTCTTGACTACATGGGGTAGTCCGAAGAGCGCAGAGGTTTTCTCCAGTATTGGCTGCAGGTGGTTGAATGCAGTGGACGGCAGGACCTCCACGAGGGGATATTTTGTGTAGCTATCAACCAGAACCGCCGTGACTCTCCCATCCGGGAAACTCCCGAAGTCGAGGCTTACCCACGACCAGGGCGATGGAGCAGGATCTTCGGTTATCACAGGAGCTGGTGCCTCTGGATTCCCGGTGATTTGACATGCTCTGCAGTTCCGTACCACGGAGTCTACTGCTTCTTCTAGGCCAGGGAACCATACTTTTTCCCTCATTCGGGACTTCATTCTTCCTGTTCCCTGATGGCCTTCGTGCGCTAAAACGGTCGCCCGCTCCTGAAGGCTTTGCGGAATGACGATGCGAGACCCTCTCAGTATTACGCCATTTTCGGCTGCGCTCAAGTCGTCTCGGACTCTCCAAACCTTGCCTAGCCGAGCTCGGTCCAGCTCATTCCATCCATGAACATCATGAAGAAATCCTTCCCATGATCCCTTCTGCAGAGCGTCTGCCACTCTTTTGAGTACCATGTCATCTCCCGTGTGGGTCTTCATTTCTTCAACGGAGAGGGCTCGTGGACACGACCACTGGGAAATCATGTTGACGAAGTCTTCCGTCATTTTCTCCTGTTCAGAGGTTTCCTCTGCGGGGTGTGCAGGGTGGCGCGACAGGAAGTCGGCTGGATTCTTTGCACCAGGCCTGTACACCAGTTCCAGCTGATAGTGCTGAAGTTGTATCACCCACCGCTCAATTCGGGGTGGTGGATGAGGCGCAGTCCCTTTGAAGAGCGGGAGCAGTGGTTGATGGTCTGTTACCACTCTGAATGGATTCCCACTGACATACAGATGGAAGTGGTTGCATGCCCACTTAATAGCAAGTGCTTCCCGTTCGATCTGAGAGTAACGGGTTTCGGTCGCAGTCAGCGCTTTGCTCGCGAAGGCCAGTGGAACCCAGTTTCTTGGTTCGGTTTCTTGCGTCAGCAAGGCTCCTAGTCCCACCGGACTGGCATCCACTATCAGTTCCGTTGGCCTGGCCGTGTTGAAATAGGCCATGGTCGTGCTTTCCAGTAGCGCCGCTTTCACTTTACAGAAGGCTTCTTCTTCTACTGGAGTCCATCGCCAGATGGTCTCTTTCTTGGTTAGGTTCCGTAGCGGCTCTGCAACGGTGGCGAGATTCGGAATAAATCTTCCGCAATATGTTGCCATGCCTAAGAAGCTTCTGACTTCTGATGCAGTTGTGGGAGCTGGAGCGACCTGTATCGCTTGTGATTTCCTGGGATCCACCTTCACCCCCTCCTGACTAAACACATATCCCAAAAAATCGATGGACTTCTTGAAAAATTGGCATTTCTCCTTGTGGAGAGTCACTCCATACTCTGCGAGGCGTTGGAGGGTGGCTCGAAGCTGACGGTGATGGTCTTCTATTGTTACCGAATGTATTAAAATGTCGTCACTGACGTTAATGACACCCTGAAGCCCCGACAGGACTTCCCTTACAGCATTCTGGAATATCTCTGCTGCTGACGATATTCCGAAATTCAGCCTTTTGTAGCGTCGAAGCCCTAGATGTGTCGAAAACGTGGTGATGTATCTGCTACTCTCCGCTAGCTTCAACTGATGGTAACCAGCATTTAGATCGAGTTTAGAGAACCACTGGGAGCCGTTGAGGTCGGCCAGGATGTCGTCGACCATTGGTGTCAGGTGTCTCTCTCTCTTTATTGCTTGGTTGGGCATTCTCATGTCGATACAAATCCTGATTTTCCCAGGTTGCTTTGGCTTTTCGGCGATGACCATGGGAGATACCCAGGGGGTCGGTCCTGTCACTTTCTCTATTACTCCCTGTTGCTCAAGCTTCAGTAGCTCTTGTTCTACCAGCGGTCGTAAGTGAAACGGTACGCGTCGATGCCGTAGGGCGACGGGCTTTACTGCCGTGTCTATATGTAGTTTCACTGGTGGCCTCTTCATGCTTCCCAGACCGTCGAATAGCTGCGGGAATAGCTCCAAGATGTCTTCTGTTTGGAGTGATTTCACAGCGTTTGCAAATGTTATTAGTAGGCTTTCCTGTTTTCAGTTTCTATTTTTGGTAAATTCTGGTGGTGTTTTTTCAGTGTTTTCCAGTGATTTCAATACTTCAAAAAAACAGTGCTTTTCAGTGGTTACTCATTTTCGCGCCATAAAAAACAACTGAAACAGTGTTTTACCGGTGTTTATGGAACGCTTTGCTTTTATTATTGCTTGCTTTCTTCATTGATGCATGGTATATAGACAGTGTATGTACAGTGTATATGAGGTCCAAATACATTTTTACAAGTCGAACTTATTGTAGTACACCATACAATATTTCTTCAATGAGTCTTTGGTCATTAGCGCTCTCTCTTTCCTTCCGATGTAAACTTTTATTTGTGAAAAGGCCCTCTCGACATTGGCACTTGAGACTGGCAACGCCAAAACAGCCAGTACACAATTTGCCAACTCTGGCCACTGATGTAGCTTTCCATGCCAATACTGGTGCACCTGAAGGTTGACATTCTCTGGGACAGGTTCTGCAACATATGCGTTGAACTGGGTGCATATGCCCTCAGAGGTATTAAAGCGGTCAAAAATGAAGCTGTACTTTTCAAAGTCTGGAGAAAATTCCCCTTTACGGAAGGGATCTAACACTTATGCAGAGTACCACAGTGAGGCTTCATTGACTTCAAACGCCATGGTCGGTGAAGGGACATTTCTATGCATCATTGCTAGCCATTTCTCATGCATAGTAAAATAACATTTCCTGAATTGGTCCTCAACACTTCTTTGCTTACCAAGTGGCAAGCATTCTAACAGGGAACATGTTGCAGTGCCAATGTCACTAAAAGTGTCGCCCAGCCTACTCTCGAGGAGATGTTTCACATCTACACCAATTATGCTGAACACTTGGTAGACAAGGGTGTTTCCTGACTCTAGTTTTTTTATTCTGTCCACTACAGCAGTCATGCTTTCCTGGAAAAACCTAAGAATGCAGTAGAGTCTACTTTTTTTCGCATCACTATCAATATGCGACCGAAGATCAAGATCAATACAAAAAAAACACTTAGAAACCGGTTGCGTACTGTTGATGCCACTAAACAGGCTGCCAACCAATTGGTGAAATTGAAGAACACATATTTGAGGCATAGGCTAGCATAAGAATCCATTTTATCTTTAAAGCCTGATGACACCAAACAAAAAGTCTAACCAGCCACCCAAAATGAGACTCTCAGTCCAATCACACATGAAAAATTAGTTTTAAAGATGGTCACAATGTGGCTCAGATTCCTCGCTCTGGGACTCTCTCCCTCGTCCTCTTGGCCTTGAATTGACTAAGGATTGGAAAGTCTTGCAAATGTGTTTGTTCCAATAGCTGACCTTGAAGCAAAACCTTTAGCCATCAAGACTCTAACAGGAACATTCACGAAAACTGGCAAATTGCAGTTTCTAAGTGCTTTTGATTTAAAACTTTAAAAATCTGTATCCTTGGTACCCTAAATGCTTTTTAACCATTATGCTTTTTAACAGTGGGACACTCAGTTACTTCTCAGAGAGACGAGACATAATGTATATCTTGAATTATTCATATCATAGTATATAATACGGGTGTACAATGTCAGAAGAGGTTGTAACGCAACTGGTGCTCATGTAAAGCGCTCTGATACCTACGGGTCTTGTTTGCGCTATATAAAACCCTCCCCCTAAAAAACTATGGAGCAAGAATTCACACACATCAATTATAAATGGAACTCATTTACATGGTCAGTGACAGTACAGAAAATCTGGCACTGATTTGTTACTCCTGGGCCTACCTTGGGTTAGAAGAACTTGCGGAGGCTCTCCATCCATTTAACCATAAAAATGAAAAGCTATTAACCCCCAAGCTCTCTGACTTTGATTGGAACGTCTGAATCGCAGGCCGTAGACAGATCGAGTGCACCAAGAAACTCGTACTCTTAAACAAGATACATTATGGTGCGCAATACTTGTCGTTACAGAATGCTTCATCTGAGGGCCTCGGAATTGTATATGCGGATACTTCATTCTACCCAAGCCTGGCACTCTCTTCCGAAATGCTGCATTTTTCGCCCACTGGGTGAAAAATATAATTTTCAGGGAGTATTACTTCTGGAAACAGAGTGAATAGGTCCAGCAGTTACATAGTACGCACTGCAGACCGAAACAGCTCTCAGTAGAAGCAGGCTTGCGTGCAGAGGAGCATGTCCCGACCGCAACCTTTCCAGCATCTGCGAATATATATATATATATATTTTAAAAAAATCCCACAGGTGTCACAGTTTATTTTAATTAACTATAACTAAAAAGTTAAGACAAGTGCTCTCTGTGCCCTAGTGTACTTTTCGTTACACCCCTGTAGGTGTGCCCGGGTACTTCACTCCACGCTGGGATGCACTATATGCAGAATGAGTGCCCTGCGTGGACTCATTCATCCTCTGCAAGGAAATCTGTGGTCACAGGTTGGAATCCTGGCGGGGGTACACTCGGTTTTTCATCCTTCCAAGGTCAAAACAATGAGTGCCATTGAGTTGGCTAAATTATAAACATCTGTTATTCCTCGCAAAGGGTGAGCAGGGCTATAGAAGCACCACGGAGGTCAGCGGTTAGCCCAGCCTGTTGCATACATCTCTGTTTACATTGAAGGACAACGGTGCAAAACAACCTGTTTTTCACCCTTTTAAGGACGATAACAGGAGTGCCCTTTTAATTGGGTAACATGCTTATAATGGTGCAGAGGGACAGAGCAGGGTGTTTCTGTGCAACAGTAGTGCCTGGTCGTGTTTGGCTTTTGAGTAGGGCACATTTTTAGCAACTGTTTAGTCTGTCTGTGTTCCTAAAGATTTTCCTAGAGGCAAGGGGAGCTGTTCCTAGCAAGTAGAGCTGCAGACTTTGAAGCTGCACTTTACAACAGGAGAACCAGGTTCGAATACCAGCTTCACCTCATCATCCTGTGATTCTGGGCAAATTACATAACCTCCAGCGTGCCTAAAAATTAGTAATACTTGGTGCTCGAATGCCCTTAGGCCAATTTCACGCTTTATAAAATTGCAAAGAAATGCGGTGTATATACAAATGCAGGCCAGGTAACCTATTGGCTGGAGAATGTTCAGCTTAATGAAAGGGGAATGTTGAATCCATATGTGTCCAGTATGAAACATTCATATAGAGTTCAACAGTAATAAGGACCAGTGGCGTAAATATACTTAAATAGCTCCCAGAGGCGCAACTACAGTCAAATTTCAGGGGGGGTGGGGGGGAGAGATTCTTCCAGCAATCGGCAGAATGGAGATGCAGGGGCTCTAAGAAGGGGTGAAAAACAAGAAAGCCTCGTTAAGTAAATGGTCTTTTACATGCCTGTGAAGTACTCGGGTGCGGCTGCAGTAAGACGGACGCCAGAACACAACAGCTCCTCTCCCCCCAACGTGAGCCAGGCAGGGGGCCTGGTGTTGCTCTGGCCTTTGGCCATTCACACCTCGGCTCCCCATTCTCTTGTCTGTCTTCGCCCCCTGCACTCTGTGTTGCACTAAACAGTGGGACACTCAGTTACTTCTCAGAGAGACGAGACATAAATAATGTATATCTTCAATTATTCACATAGTGTAGAATACGGGTGTCCAATGTCAGAAGAGGTTGTAACGCAACTGGTGCTCATGTAAAGCGCTCTGATACCTCTTGTTTGCGCTATATAAAACCCTCCCCCCTAAAAAATTCATAATAATCCGGCACTGATTTGTTACTCCTGGGCCTACCTTGGTTTAGAAGAACTTGCTGAGGCTTTCCATCCATTTAACCATAAAAATGAAAAGCTATTAACCCCCAAGGTCTCTGACTGGTCCTTCCCCGTCATCGCCTCGGTGGCACGTGTGGAAGGGTGACTGATCGGTACCCGTGACACCCGCTGCTTGCCCACATCACTGGATGGCACGACAGTGGCACTGCCAACCCTGCTGTGTGCTCCTGGCTGCCCTGAAAGTGAAGACTGCAGCCCTGTCGTGCCCGCCCCGAGTACCCTCCAGTGAGTGACTAGGCTGACACTGACCCACAAGGTTGCCAAGGGGATTACGCTGCTCTGAAGATTAAGGCTGTTGCCTCGAGGCACTATATTCTGAACTAGCGCCTGGCAGCGGACGCGCTGTAGACCTCAGTGCTGCATCAGACTGCTGCTATCATGCTCCAAACAGCGCATAGAAGTACACAGTCGTCACGGGGCCCCATGTCTGCAGAAAAGGGCAACAAAACCGCCCCTACCCCTGAAGGACCCAGCACGACGGACAGGACTTATCAGAGGATGCGAGGCCCGTCTGCGCCGACAGACCGCTGCACCCCGACACAAAAAATGCTATTGCCCAGAAGGCATAACTGTATGTCTGTTTTCTGGACCATAGTGTGGCTTTTGATAAGGTTAATCGGAGCACTCTTTGGCGGAGGTTGAATGAGTGGAAAAAACTTGAAACCCTTTTACTGCCATTCGACCCCTGTACACGGGTAACTCGGTCAGGATAAAACTTGGTGATGGCTCCAAGTTGTCCAAGAAAGTAAGCACCAACGAGGGTCTGACAGAGGGGTGTGCCTGGCACCTGCTCTTTGTAAACTGTATACTGATGACCTTCAGCAAGTGCTTCTAGGTCACAGGTCCCCCCCGCATCCCCCAAAATTGGCATCTGAACATCTTCCATTGCTTCAGTACACTGACGATGTGGCACTTTTCGATGTAATCCAAACTGGGCTACAAAGGGCTCTTAATGCTCGTTCTCGGGCCTAAATGGCCTAAATGGCCTAAATAGGAGCTTGGCTTGTAATGCTTTGGCTCCATCAAGTGGCCAAGTGGTGCAACAACTATGAAAATCAGTGACACTCGGTTTAAACCGGGTCAGCTGATTTTCATCCTGTAGGGTACTATCGGGTACAGTCGGCTTTAACCGATTTCCGGACAGCCTAGTTATTAGACTCAGATCTTCCGCGGTATGACTTCCAACGAGTATGTCTGCTTCCCTGTCAACTACATGGAACGTGGTCGTGACTTCTTGGTTTTCTGACTTTACTTGAACGGACATTTTTCCTTTTAGGGGAAGCGGTGTTTGACTTCCGTACGTGAGGATTCTGACTTTGGACGGCACAAGCGCTGGTCTTGGGCTTAACTTCTTGTAGTGCTGGCACCCCATGACGTTCACGGACGCCCCGGTGTCGATGAGAGCTGTGACGGGTGATCCGGCGATCTCAATCGTGCATGTCGGCTGTGGCCGTCGTCTCCGTTTTAAGTCGTTTGCAAAAGATATGAGGTAGCATTCTTCTCCTTCCTCTGTGGACGAGTCTTCAAGACACTGTCTGCGATGTGCCGCTGTCGTCGGTGTTCTTGATGTGGTAGTTTCTTCTAGTGAGAGGTGTCTCACTGCTCGTGACGGTGGTCTTCGTCCGGGAATTCCTTTGTTCCGCAGTCCTCCTCGACATACACTTGCGAAGTGGTTGGGGATTCCACATTTTGCGCAGGTCTTGCCCTTAGCCGGGCATTCATCTTGGGAGTGTTCTTCCTTCCCACAGTAACCGCACTGTGGTCGTCTCGAGCTTCTGTTAGGCCATCTCCCTCGCCCGCCGCGAGTCGGCGTGCGGACGGCATCTACTCGCTCCGCCTTGACTGTCACCGCTGGCTCTGCCTGTTGGTTGAGTGCGGCTTCCATGGCAGTTGCTCTGACATCTGATAGCTCATGTGAGCGTGCCAGAATAAGTATGTCTCCGAGGGAAATGCGCGGTTGTCGAAGAATCAGGGTCCGCAGGGTCTTGTTGTGGCACCCCTGGATGGCCTGTGCTCTTACCTCCTTGGTTTGATCATCTTCGGTGCACGTGCTGGCCAGCTCTCTTAGGCGCGCATGAAATGTGTCCATGGACTCCCCTTCTCTCTGGCGGGCTTGTCGGAGTTTAAAGCGCTCGTAATCGGGATTAAGTTGTGGGTCAAAATGGGCGTTCAAGGCCCTGACTGCGGCATCGTAATCGGCGGGTGCTCCTGTGTCCGGTAGATGTGCGAACAATTTGTATATTTCGTCCCCTGCAAAATGTAACAGCAATGATCTCTTGACCGCACCATTTGTTTCTCTCGTTGCTATAAAATAGATGTCGAGGCGGCTAATCCATATTTTCCACCTAGGCGACGCCGTGGCAGGATCAATTAACTCGCTGAAAGGGGGAAGTGCGCTGACTTGGGAGTGCAAGTGGGTTGGTGGTGCCGCTGGTTGTTGGGCTGCTGCTGCTGCTGGATCAGTCATGGTAGGTGTCTACCTCGTGGCCCTCTGCACTTGTGGTTGCCAATGCTTTTTTTTTTTTTTTTATCTTCTCTGCTATCGGCCAGTGTCTGTTGGGCAGATGCCTCGGGGTGGCAGTTGATTGTAGCAATGCTTGCTGTACACACTGCTGAGCAGGCTGAGGTTTGCAGGGTGTGTCTTCCCTTGCAGTCACTGGGTGTCAGTAGCGCGCTTCCGAATGCGGAGCTTGGAGGCGTCAGGGAGCTACTGCGCATGCGCGCACTGCTGATGTGAGCGTGGGCTCGACCGGAGCTTCACCGGGAGCACCAGCGCTACGCACAATCGACGCGATTCACTGTCGCGGACAGGACCCGGGGATCTCGCTCCTCACGTCACTCACCCGGCGGTCAGACGTCTGCTCTGCTTACTGCCCTGCGCATCAGCGCGCCAGTCGCGGTCTGCGGCTCCGGCGGTGCCCTGCTAGGCTGACTGGCTCGAAACAGGCGGGGTTCTCTTGCGGGCGTCGTGTGCCCACCTTCGTCGCCAGTGTGATGGCCCCCAAAAGGTACCTTGGGGCATGCAGCGCGCAGTACAGGGATTGTGGCGCTGCAGCATAAAACAGTGACAACCACCACTGGTGCTGGATGTCGGCCGGAAGTCTCGAGCGACCCCGGCCCCTTTATTTAAGCTCTCTGGCCACGCCTGGCCAGAGAGTGTTACATTGTGTGTGTATGCTTCCGGGGGCACACCATGGGAAGGTGTGTAGGGATAAGCTAGACCGCTACAGCTGACACGAAAAATCTTGCACTTCAAAACATACCACCAAACTCTTCGTAAAAACTCAACCGAATCTGAAAGTGAAGACTTGAAGTGCATGAAGACAGCACCAAGAGCGGCTGCCAAGGTGAGAACTCAAATCAACTACGACGGGCAAAAATGACTGTCAAAATGCCCATGTGACTGGGGACCGTTGCTTGGATGGCAGTGCGCATGGCTACTTAGCTCCGTTTCTCCTGCCAGCACAGAGCAAAACTGAACGCCATATACCGCTAGAGCCTGTTCTCATATGTGGCAAGGACAGATTTGGAAATCGGAAGACTCGCTGTACCCAAGGGCTATGCCGGTTTGTTTGAGAGAGCTTAAATAGTTGAATTGCTGACTTTGAAAAAAACTCCACTGCCCTTCGAGGACAAGATGGCGGTCGGGATTAATTAGGTCAGGCATCACCCAACCGATCACCAGAAGACTTGTTCTATTGGGAAACAACACTGCTTAAACCACCAACCACCGCAACAATAGACCTGCTGCCAAGGTACTATGCTGCTTTCTTGTTATATCCTTCGTACAACACCGAATCTGGGCAAATGGCTTAATAAATCCCAAACATTGCCTGACTTTAAGATGGCGGCGAGTAATATCGAGCGCAAATCTGGCACTTCAAGAAATGCATGCTAACTCTACTGAATTCATGGATAAAGCTCCAAACACATGAACGATGTCCAATACATACACCAATGTTCACTTCGCATCGGTATTGCGGCCCTAGCAGCCTGTAAAGAACAATCAGCATTCCACCTAACCGGTTGAAACCAAAATGGCGCCCATCACCTTAAAATAGCGGAATAACTATGTGTTGTGCAAATACAGAATCCCAGCTCACTGATCAATACCGCCAGCCTGTTTTCAATCACTACTGATTAACAATGCAATTAATATCGTGACCTCCAGACACCGCTGCTGACCTTGACACTATTCACGGGGTACTCAGCAGGATCTCTGTGCTGCTGTGTACACTGAACTGCTATGATCTGATGTGTTCTGATGTGTGTACTGGGAATGCATGGGAAAGCATATCTCTGACCAAGAGTTCTGTTACTGCTGTGCTCTGCTATAAACTATTAAGTCTGTGATTATACCACTTTTCGTAAGCTACGTGGGCTGCGCATCGTATTCATTAGCGCACTAATACAGTCATTGTGTGAGCTCTTGCATTGGCCCTGACTCAGGTGCTTACACCTAAGGAGCAAGACTAGAGCACCAGGAAAGCCTCTACTCGACACAACCACAATAGACCACTGCACCGCTAAGGTGAAGTGAATCCAGCCGTGAAGACTCACGCCCTTGAAGGCATACACATAGTAAAATATATCAACATCCAAACTAACCTACAATCCACTGATTCCAGTGCATAGTTTGAAGACCTTGAAGAACTCACATCAATGCAGCTGACAACGCCCCTTAGAGCAGTTATCTAAGTTAACCACAATTGCAGAAAAGGAACCTAAATCGCACTATAAACGCTCGAAGGCTGAACCTCTATCTCCAGACTCACCCATTAAAAAAAAGTCAGATATAAACAGCACAATGGACATGATACTAAAAAAGCTTGCGGAAGACCATGTACTAGCGAAATCAACTAAACAAAACACAGACTCCATGCAACTTGAGATGATGGTTATACGGGCTGATATTAACACAATCCATTCTAAAATTATGGAGGCTGAACAATGAATAAGTGATGTGGAAGACTCAGCCAACCGAATCACCAAAGATTTAAAAGCCCTCCAAATGGCTACAAAACACATGAAGAAAGACATCTCCGAACTTGAAGATCGCAGCAGACGAGGTAATTCAAGACTTTTTGGTATTCGGGAAAGTTCTGAAGAAGCTGCTGACTCCTGCATATCATTCCTGGAAAACTGGATACCACAGATCACTGCCTAAAATTCAGTAAAGCCTATGAACTGGAAAGGGCCCTCAGAGTGCCAACTTTCAGACTTACCTCCAAGATCTCCACGAGTACGATTGTCTGCAAGCCATTGAGGTTTCATACACTGTAGCTATACTCACATATGCCCGTAAAAATCACCATGTTATGTGGCATGGCCACAAAATAACCTTCACGCTAGATTATTGTAAACCAATGGTTGAAGCCAGGAGAGGATTCCTGGCATTGCAGGACAGACTACGTGAAATTAATCTTTAATTCTCTTTTGCAGGTCCCAGCAAGTATAGAGTAATGGTGAAAGGAAAAAACCACATCTTCGATGACCCCGCTGACCTGTCAAGATTCATAGAAGATCTTACTGACCTGGAAATGGAAGATTCCATCTCTTCTTCGAACAAACGGAAATCACAATTCTCTTCGCTAAAGTAACGTGTTCACCACAATTAGTGATCTCCGTCACAATCTAAAACTCGTCTGAAACTCTATCAAGAACATGAACTCCTCAAATCTTTTCAATTCACAACAATGGCCACCCAAAGCGAGATTTCTAGAATGCTCTTTGGGCTATGTATCTCATGTGTACTACTCTGACCCAGGTAATACAGGTACTCCTCCTGATATACAATGCTAGTCTCAGGAAATAATGATCAAAAGCTATGCTGTGTATAAAGTTGAGCTACCCCCGTTAGGTTTGGTAATCGTGCTAGACCTCATTTGTTTCATAATGCGGAGCTCTTCATATCTCCATATATCTTGTGTTATCCTAAAATAATGTTGCTGCAAACTCTTAGGTTTATCAATATTACTCTCGCTACTTACACACGGTATGTCCGAATGAATCTACACATGTTCTGTTTGCAAGGTTTCGATAATTTTCATTAAGAAATACCTATTTTGACAATCAATCTCTCCCTGTATTTCATGAGATTAAGGCTTTCATATATTTTATGATATCCTAAGTTACCTGATCTGAATCTATAGGGTTAACAATATTAACAGCATTACCCTTGCCTGTTATATATGTAATGTTTAGAATGTTCATGTTATTACTTAGGTAAGCATTGCTCTATGCTGAAGGATGGTCGCTCACGCTGTCGCACCTCCTACGTTCAATGATTATGGGGAGGGGAGTGGGTGGGTGGGCCAGGAGGGTGGGGTTGGGGTTTTGTTATTGCTTATGTTTCTTTTTGTATTTCTTTATACTCCCTACTTTTTCCCTGTTCACTCCCTTATGAAACCTTTTACTGCACACACCACAGAGTCAAATTGGCACAGCAGCCTAAAAATAATCTGACGTATGCAATTCTGTCCCTGCTACCTTTCCTGATAGTACAGATTGCTGGTCAGACACAACGACAGCTCCCAATTTCTATACCCTATCTCTCCCTTTAACATGACTACGCACAAAATTGAGGACAACCTTAACATAGTCTCCCTGAATGTTAAGGGTCTAAACCACCCAATCAAACGTCGCAAAATGTAGGATTATCTGGCAAAATCAAAAGGAGACCTCATTCTCCTCAAAGAAACCAAACTTTCTGAGAAAGATGCCGCTTTTCTTAGGAACAACTGGATTACAGAGGTGGTCTGTTCTTCAGCAAAAAATAAGAAAAACATGGTTATTACTTTAATCTCCATACATTGCAATATTACGCTTGAATCCTACAGCCCAGACGAAGAAGACAGACTACTGATCTCAACCCTCCACAGAGGTGAAGACTTATTTCATGTCATAAACTTATACGGACCTAATAATGACGACACAGTCTTTTGGGAGGAAGTATCTAACTTGGTAGGCCATTTACCCAGAAACGGTCTTATTATCCTTGCCCCTAGACACAGTCCTAGATTTCCAGTCATCCTGCAAATACTGTCCCTCAAAATCCGACAACGTTTTAATAAAAATATGTTCCAAATACAATCTTAAAGACACTTGGCGCCTGCAACACCATGACTCAAGAGAGTACACCTTCTATGAAGCCCTTCACAACTCCTACACTAGAATAGATTGCATTCTCATATCTGGCTCCTATACACACCTGATTGACCAAACAAACAAACAAACATCTCTCCGAAACTAATCTCTGACCACTCCTGTATCAACACTCTTTTAGCAGGGACCAACGCAAAATCACCTACCAGATTATGGCGTTTTGACAACAAAGTACTGCCCAATCCCGAAAACAGGGCAAAAATTGAGAAAACAATTTGGAATTACTTCAGAGACAATGACCTTCCAGACACAAACATACAAACATTATGGGATGCTCTTAATACTACACTTAGACGTACCCTCATAGAGATCAAAATGAAAATCAATAAAGCAAACAATGCCGAACTTGTAACCTTGGAATCAGAAATAAGAGAACTTGAAATGACACATACCAGAAACCTTGACAAAACCTAATTTTCTCTGTTTACGCTGAAAAAATATGATATAACAAAATCTTGAGCGATAGTGGATATGGATAAACAGATTTAAAGGCCTTAAATTATGTGCACCTAACAAGGTTGGTAGGCTGCTAGCCTCCTACCTCAAACACAAACAAAATCAAAAAAAGATCAAAGCAATTAAAGATCCCAAAAACATAACCCATACCAATCCAGAGAAAATCCTAGACACCTTCAAACAATTTTATGAAACACTATATAGGGGTGATCAAACCTTAGACCCTACCCGGTGCAAAAGTTATTTAAATAGAATCCAAGTTCCCCAACTACCAGAAGAAGTTAAAATGACTCTCAGAACATCCATAACTATGTCTGAAATATCAAACGCAATCAACACACTGAAAGAAAACAAAGCTCCTGGACCGGACGGCTATACAGCCAAATTCTGCAAATCATTCTCCAATTTACTCCAACCAACCATGCTAACCCTATTTAATCACATTGCGGAATTGGGCATTGTTTCAGGTACAATGGCTAAAGCAAACATTATCGTGATCATCAAAGATGAGAAAGACCCGTTACTACCCAAAAACTTTAGACCGATTTATTTGATGACTGCAAAATCTATGAGAAGATCTTAGCTACACCTCTTAACACCTACATTCCCCAGTTAATAAGCAATTCCCAAGTTGGCTTCCTCAAAAATCGTATATCAAACGATAATATGCGCGTTTTATGCCATGTGCTTGATAATGCAAAAAAGTCTCCCTCTGTCGCAATAACACTAGATGCTGAAAAAGCATTTAACAGAGTCTCATGGACCTTCCTCAAACAATGTCTAGAAGTCTTCAATCTAGGGGACAAACTTATAAGAATGATCATGGCCCTCTACCAAAATCCATCCGCTTGTATCTCAATCAACGGCTCACTCTCACCATCACTTAACCTGCAGAAAGGTACAAGACAAGGTTGCCCACTCTCCCCATCCCTATTCCTCCTAGCCTTGGAACCTCTTCATCTAAACATAAAAAGAAACCCCAACATCACAGGAGTAGATTTCAAGGGTAAGTGCGTCAAACTAGACGTCTACGCTGATGATATTTTGATAGTCACTGTAAATCCAGGCCCCTCTATCCAAACCCTCATGTCCACCATAGAACTTTACTCTGAATTCTTGGACTACAAGCTAATTAAGTATAATTCTGAAGTTAAACCTCTAAACCTCCATACCACAGGCGACCTTTTAGGCAACTCAGGCCTTACCTGGCAGAAAGGACACATAAAATATCTTGGAATAGAGTTCGGGTCAGACCTGATAGATACCATCAAGTACAGCAAAAAAAAAATCACCTTCCAAAAAACAAAAAACTTCTTGGATAATTGATCACCCAAATTTATTACGTGGTGGGGCAGAATAGAGGCGATAAAAATTATGATTACACCAATAATTAACTACCTTATTAGCATGCACCCACTACTCCTATCAGATGACTTTCACCAGAAAATTAGAAAAACTGATCATGAGATTTATCTGGCAAGACAAAAAAGCAAGAATAGCACTGGGGAAACTTAGACTACACAATACATTAGGTGGTGTTAATCTGGCCAACTTTAGAGATTACCAAACTGCCTTTCTTGCCAAACAAGACACATACTGGATCCAAGCCCCCGATAACTACACACCAGTCTGGCTGGAGTTTGAAAAGGTGATATTGGATAACCTAAACCCATTCAATTTACTTACAACCAACACTAAACATCTCTTCGCGTCTAAGTACATACTCCAGAACACTAAAATGCCCTTTTAAAAATCAACCAAAAGCTACCCTCTTGTATAAAACTATTGAATCTAGCTTCCCTCTGGAACAACCCAAACATCAAATATGACAGCAAAACCCTATATTGGCCATCGTGGATAAACAAAGGCGTCTACTTCCCTCACCAACTGGGCCCTGAGACATTGCCGTTATCTTTCTCCAACTTCCAATCACTATTTCACATAGAACAATTAGACTTTTACAACTTTCTCCAAATGAAAATGGTCATCTCCAAATCTAAACGCCACCAGAATAGGCCATCACTACCTGAATTTGTCTCTAACCTTAACAAATCCAGACATCTGGTGTCCAACCTTTTCGCCTATTACGTCCTAAGACAACAAAATTAAACAAGAATAAACAACATACCTGGTAAACTACTCCTCTAATCCTATAACAGATTCAGACTGGAACATTATCTGGAAATCAGTCACATCTCAAAAAATCTCCCCGGTTCTCTCACAAACTAAATTCTGGCTACTATCCCATCTCGACTACTCTCCTTAAAAATCTTGGAAAACCCCACTTGCTGGAATTGTAATGAGGAGAAGGGAGACCTTGCACACCTCATCCTTCACTGTAAATCACTGTCCCCCTTCTGGGACAATGTCTTCGCATTTCTATCAAAGCTATTTGACTGCCACCCTAAACAAGCTTTTGCAATGCAATAGGTCTCGCATTTGCGAGGGTTGAAGTTATTGGCATTGTAAATGACAATGCCTTTTATTTATCTGTTTTGCTAATTAACACATAAATTAAAGGCATTGTCATTTACAATGCCAATAGCTCAAACTCTTGTAAATGCAAGACCTATTCAAAGAAGCGGTCGCCATTGTCCAGGGCTTCTCGGAAAGTGAAAGCATGCATGGCAAGCTGAATGTTGCAGGAAAGCATGTCGTGCCTGCCGTAGGAAAAACGAATTAGGGAAAATAGTGCTAACAGACTAAAAAAGACGTACCGTGTAACATCCGAAGTAAAAGGGCCAGTCCTCATGGGAGGTTGCAAATGAAGACAAGGCGGTACTAAGGAGGGAGTAACAAGCCTATTAACGAATCAGAAGCCAGAATTTATGAAGGACAATGACACAACCCAATGACAAATATGGGCGGAGAGTGGGCGGGCTTTATTCCATACTCCAATACAACATGCCGCAGAGCAACGTATGCGCTGCCCAGGCTCGACCTAAAAAACAACTTTCTTTTCTCAGCAAAGGCTTCCTCGACTCCGACCATAATTGTTCGGCCGAACGTGCCTTGCTAGACCTTCTTCTAATATCAGTGACCAAAATAGTCCTCTCTAATTGGAACAATACAGGCAAGGCTTCCTTCCGTACCGGGATCAATTGGGTATCGCACATCAGAGGAGCAGACAACATAGCACTCCTTCATTCCCCATGAAAATCATCTTCTAGACCCATATAGGGAATGTTAGATAATTATTTCGCCACCAGTAAACCTCCTTTAACACATGCTCAACACACTTACCCTCCTCACCACACCTTCTCTCCCATTAGGCTTTGCCAAACATGGGCATTTTACTCAACTCTAAGTTGGCTTCCCAACCTAGGCAACTTTTCATTCATTTCGCAAGCCTTAATGCCTGGGGCACCTTTATAAATATAACATATATGTGTGGTGACTTGACATTCGCAAACCTTATGCCATTCCTAATTTAGCAAATAGGGCGGTTGCTCTGTATAGTGCAATGCATTATGGAAGTTTGTCCAACTTATAACTGACACCTACTTATACTATGTTTCTGATATGTGTAATGTAAAATGTATGATTTGTGCTCTTCCATATCTGTGCCCTAGAAACTTAGCTCTGTGTGTTGGGCATATCTACGCATTGTAGATTGCTCGGTGTATAACCTAAACATGCCTCTATTTGTATGATAAGATAAGCTGTGTATCGTTTCACTGCACATATTAGACTCTGCACCTCTTATGACTCAATGTCCCAAATGACTCTGTTACCTTTTTACCCCTCTTACGTTATTTATTTAATTACTTATTTGTTCAATTATGATTTGCCCCTGTATCCTTTGTATTTTGTCTTTAAAATTCAATAAAATATTTTTGAGCAAAAAAAATGCCCATGTGACTAATCAAAGAAATGTAATCAAGTGAGGAAGTACCCCCAGCAGCTGTCCAGGTCTTTCTTTCTAGGGAAGGGGGAGGTGTAATGGAAATGAGAAAGAAATGGCGACCCTCCAAGCAGGAAGGTCACCTGACCACTAGATGCTACACCCAAGGCAGGGAGTACCCTCAATACAGGTCCAAAAAGAGGGTTTAGCCATGGAGACAAAAGAGGGGACAGGATAGAGATTGGGGATGCAGAGATAGGCCAGCAAAGAACATGCACACATGTGCCCATGGATCAAGACACAACCGCGACATGAAGAATCGCGCCCCCCTACCTGACTGCCGTGTGTCCTGCATTCTACCTGATGCCTGGACATCAAGCTTGCCAGTCTGGGCCACTGAAGTTATTTGAGTGTGCTAAAGTTTACTGGCCCACTTTCACCTACTCTTTGCAATATCCAGGCATACTAATGTGAGAGGCTTTCCCAGATCTTGTTATTATCGCCAAAGGATGAATTCGGGAAAGGCTTGTCTTTCGCAGGAAACAAAATCCTTACACATTTAAATGCAGTTCACAGTGAAATTTTGGAGTCCACCTTTCTCAAATGAAAACTTTTGTCTTCGCTGCTCATTGAAATTCATGATTGCATTGTAGACAATGTTCTCAGAGCAGCAGCTGTTTCGAGAGGATCCTTAGCGTTTTGAAGAATCTCAAACATGTTATCTCTTTTTATATCCCATGTCTTGAATTTCAAAGTGTCTCCCAGTGAGACGCATGCATAATAAATAAGTAATGAATGCTCAGTTCCGCTCTGCAGGATTGTTTCTTATTGGACACAGGTGCGCTCAGTAGCCTCAGTAGGGAGCACAGAATAAAGCCCTATTTGGGGGCAAGCTCCTTTGTGCAGATGCAGAGGGCCGCCTCATTTATTGAAAGAAAGGTGCGCATGCTGGGTCTTCTGTTATGTTTAACAGAAACTGTTGGTGGTAGAAATAGCAATGTTAATAACATGGCGTCCTTGTGCTTTATGCAAGTTAAAATAATTAAAGTTTGGTGAATGCTGTTTTGAATTAATGTGCTGAATATGTGTAGTTTTCTATCTTAAGAAACCTTTTTAGGTCTCGCCTAGCGTTGCAGCGCATGCGCTGCTCGCTCGGCGAGACATATTGTGAGAGAGCAGATTTCAGAAGGGGACTTGAAGCCCCGCCCATCATTTTTATTGGGTTGAGACAGGAAGTGCACTAGTGCAACGTAAGCAATGCCAAAAGGTGAATGCCTTCGAAGAGAACTGAATGAAAAGCCAGCGAGCTTCCAAATCTTAAGCTTAAATGTATCACACGTTATTGATTCGAACACTAGAAGGTTAATAAGGTTTGCTCCTTCATTCTGCGCACCTACTCTGGGAGAATAATGAAAAAGCCCAGAGATAAAATGCATTCAATTAAATTAAAGAGCCAATTGAAGATGCCCAGTCACCATCTGCTAAACGTCTGTTTGTAAAAGTGACCCCAAGAGCGATTTTGCTTGTGTGTTCCGCGAGACCCCACCGCTCATTAGGGGGGAATGTTTAAGACAATAGAGGTATGCAAATGCTGAAAATAATGAAATTCAAATATACATAGTTCTGATTTATAAGTGAATCCACATTTCGAAGAAGAATTGACTTTGCACTGCCTCGAGGCCAGTAGCATAGTAAGGGGTGGGGCGGGGGTCCTAGTTTTGGGGCAGCAGCCCTCCCCCTCCGCTCTTATCTGTGACCGCGCCGGGCGGCAAATGCAGGATTCGTTCGCTAGCACCCCCCTGCTCTTTTGGCTACCGCGGGGCTGCAAAGGCTGGGATCACCACGGGCGGCAAAAGGCCTAGCTACGCCACTGCTCGAAGCCCGGGCAAAATTTCACTTACGGCAACATAATGTCACGTGATTTCAGACAGTTTGCATTACAATTTTCATGTTTAATGCCCAACCTCATTCCAATTGCATCACGCCGTGGAAACAAAAGTAGGTTTGCGTAACAATCCTACTGTGAGACCACAGCAACAAAGCGAATGAACAGAACACAAGCAGCTGATGTTTATCTCACAATCAATTTCGTGCTATTTCTGTCATGTTGGCTTCAATGTGTTGGACTGGCATTAAGCTAGGCCTGGTTGGAGCTCGCAGAGTTCCGCTACGCTAAGTGGCGGAGGTCGTTGCGTCACGCAGTTCGCGCTGATTTTAACATCAGGTGTTTGTCCCACGCTGTAAAATCAGCGTGAACGGCACCACGCACAGCGAAAGAGGGCGCTGCTTATTTCTGCCACTCGAGTAGAAGTTCTACTCAAGCAGCAGCTTTCTCAACGCGAACAGAAGGTTCCACAACGCGAACGGTAGCGACCATCCGCGACCGCCTGCGTTGAGAATTCTCACTGGGAGGTAGTCTAGCGTTGGATTTTCCTCACTCGCGCTTGCCAACTTAGTGTAGACGAGCGTAAGCGAGGAAAAAACTCAGGGAGGCAGAGCAGAATTTTTGGGAACTCCTGTGCTCCGCGAAGCCCATAGTGCGGAAAACTCTGCAAATGCCGGGAACGGAGCAGAGTTCACCGCCCAGGCCTACATTAAACAAGATCTCATTCGGTTAAAAAGGCTATCATGGGAGCACCTGATCAACGTGAATGAACTGAATACAAGTGGTTGGTATTTGCATATCACACACAATTTTCTAATGCGAATTTGAGGCTAAAAACTAGCATTTTCGCATATTTTTGGGCAGTTTATGTAATTTATGCCACTGAAATTACACAAGTTTCACTAAGTAGCGTGAGTATGAACTTTGGAAAACATATGGATGCTTTTGGTGTATCTGAATATGGTTCAACACTCTTAAGCACCCTCAGTAATTCAACACGGTGTTCCTCGCACATGCTTCAATATTTAAAATTATCAAATGAAAATAAATTAAGAAACAAAAAAGACCCCCTTTAGTTTGTTTTGCACTCTCTGAAGGCTTTAACATGTTGCTGAGGTTGAACCTCATGATACAACAGTCACAGATGACAAAGCCTCCTCTTCCAACTACATACGTGAACGTGCTGTCATTATGGGTCTGGTTAACAAAACTTGGAGTGGAAAGTACTCCTGGGAAACAGTGGATGAAATTATTTTTACTATGTGTGACATGAAGAAGCAAATAATCAGGTGAAAATAGGGTTTCCTTGGATTCACTTTTGCATCCTTACATGGAAGTAGCTTCCTGCAGCCCCCCACAACACTTAAAAAACATGCTGGTGGTTCCCTTTCCCATATTTGGGGCGCCACCATCAGCAAAATATATGTGAATTAGCCCATGAAGGCCATTATGGGGCACTCCTGGCTAGGAGCAGTGACTAATAAAGGAATGACTCCGGAAGCTCATTTATTACTCTCCCATTTTTTGTTTTATTTGCTTTTATATTTTTGTGGTTGTCCCTGTCCCCCCCACCCCCTCCGACACCCACAGCTTTAATTTTTGTTGAGGGCTGAGGAGGGAACCCCAGGGACCTCGTGGCCCCGGTAGCTCACTGCAAGTGGTCCCATTGAATGGGGCCATGCTGGAGGCGGCAACAGTACCGTTTTTTTTAATCACTGGGGTGCCCCTTTGCCTACCCTGGGCAACCAACAACATTTTTTATGATGTGGGTCGCTGGGGAGCCCCAGGATTGCCGAGGCCCGGCCAGCTCCCTGCATTCTATGGGGCCATGCGGGAACATGATACTTTTATTTAACAGTGGGATGCCCCGGTGCCCACACTGTGCACCCCACATTTCCAATGTTAGGAGCTGTGGGGGCAGGGTCCCATGGCCCCCACAGCCCACCAGTTCCCCCGCAACACCTATCCCGGATGCAGTGGGAGCCGATATTGCTCTCACCGGACTGGAGCAGCTTTTCTTTTTGCTCTCACTGGGCGGGAGCAATTCTGTGTTTCCCTGTCCACGAAAGTGCAGACAGGGGAAAACATTTGTGCTCCCACCCTGCCAGAGCCTTTCTTCTCCTGTTCGATAGGAGCACAAATGCTTTTCCCTCCCCTATGTACATGTCCCATGGTATCAATTGGACCTTGTCCATTTCACAAATACTCTGCCAAAGCGTAGAGAGAATCCAGATTGTGGTTCTTTCCAAAGTCTTGTGGGAAGACTTTGACATATTGTTTGAAGTGGCAGTCCCAAAGGATCTTTGGGCAGAGTGTAAGAGGGCAGTCAATTGGCCAACCCAAGAACTACCTTGGGTGGCAGGGACAAATCCCCTTTGACCATTGGTAAAACTAAGTACGAGGAGGACATAAAGCACAGGAAAACAAAGGTTCCCCAAAAGAAGATGAACTGGCCTTAGATTTTCTGAACTTCCCAGGAGCCGAAAGAGTCAGTGCATGCTTACTTTGAGAGACTGACGCAGGTGTATTGAGAGCACAGTGGAATGAAGGATCCGCTGGGAGAGAACATGGGTGGGTTTCTAGTAACCTAGGTGTATGGTCTAAGACCAGAGATTAGTAACCAAACCATCCAGGATGTCCTTTTTTGACAGAGCAAAACAGTTGATGAGATCTTTCAAAACACTAAATACTGCAGTGAAATGTTAGAAGCAAAGCGCAAATGGCTTAAGGAAAGGTTTATGACAGTACAAACCGAGTTAGCTCAGAATGGAGGAGTTAAGGGATTTAAGGTTCCGTTCCAAGGAGTTGAACACCAGTTTAGGAACAGTGATGCAAGGTGTTTCTTTGAATTATAATGGGAAGGTCTTGGGAATGGGAAGAGGTAGAAGAAATTCATCAGGAGTGAGTATAAATGCCCTAAAGATGGTTATGCAGTGTCATATCTGCAACAAGGTGTGGCATTGGAAGTGGGAGTGCCACTACAATCCAGAAAGAATTGTGGCAGATTCCCAGGGGAGGAATCCAGCAGGACAGGGAGAGCTTCCTCCAATACCTTGACCTCCCATGGCAGCCCCAGAGGTCCTCAAATATGGAGTTTTGCCAAATTAATTTAACCCAACACAGATGCAAGGGGGTATTCAACATCCCCAACCAACCCACAGGGTACCTCAGAACCCAATGATGACCCTAAGAGGTTTGGTTCCTATCATGTTCAAGACTTCCTCAGATTTAAATCAGGACCAATGACAGTGCCTAAGGGGGGAGGAGAAGTATGAATTTGCTGCAGTCCTGGGAGTGACCATATTTGGATGGAGAGCTTTATGGGCATCCTGTATCCTTTCTGATAGACAATGGAGCCACTTGTTCAACAGTTAGTACAGTTGAGGTCCCTAACCTACCACTCTCAGGAAAAGAATTCCAAGTTGTAAGCATCACCAATCAAATCACCGCCTCTGTACCAGTGAAAATAGCAGGCATTCGGGACCAGTACCAGTTTGTATTATGTGATTCCAGTCCAGTAAACCTGCTAGGATGAGATCTTCTTTGCAAACTCAATTGTCTCATCTATTACACCCAGATTGGGGTCGGAATTGAAACACAGGCAGCTGATGTAGAATTCAAGTTGCAGTCCCCCGAGCTTGTCGTCAGGTTGTACCCAGCTGTTACAAGAGAGGATTTTCCCATAGATCTGAGAGAGATGGTGACGAAGGAAGTCTGTGATTTTAGGGGAAGGGAGATCGGGCTGATTAAAGATGCCAAACCCCTTAGGATCACTCTTTGATCTAACGGTGTCTTGCCACCGACTCGGAGGGGCGATTGCAGGGATCACCCCTGTCATCAAGAACATGATAAAAGAGTGCATCTTGAATTAAGTTATAGGGAGCCCCTGTAACTCCCCAATCATGGCATTGCAGAAGTCCAACAAGAAGTATAGGATCGTACAAGATCTCTGAAAGATTAACCAAATTGTCATTCCATGCTATCCTGTGGTACCAAACCCTTCTGTAATCTTATTCCAAAATCTCCAGAGGCTGAATGGTTCACAGTCATTGACCTTTGTGAAGCTTTCTTCTCGGCCCTGTTACACAGAGAGAGCCAGTTTCTCTTCGTGTTCCAGTTCCAAGGGAAGACTCTTGTGTGTTGTTGCACTCCACAGGGGTATACTTAAAGTCCCTGATGCTTTAATCAGACTGTGTAGTTTAACACTAATTCAATACATTGAGGACTCCTGATCACCTCGATGACTAAGGAAGCTTGCAAACAAGACATGATTACCTTACTGAACCATTTGGCAGAAAATGGACATAGGGTCTCTCCTGAGATATTACAATACTGTCAGAGGGAGGTCGAGAAAGAGAAGATAGCAAGGATAGTGTTCCAAAAGAGACAATCCTTAAGATGAAGTTTTCAACCAACCAGAGAGAAATTAGGATGATTTGGGCATGTCTGGCTACTTTTGACAATGGATCTCAAACTTTTCCTTTTTGGCAAAGCCTTTGATCAGGCTGACACAAACTGATGTCAATGACCCTGTACCAAAGGATGATGAAAGCACAAAAGACTTCCAGAAGCTCAAAAATCTGCTCTGTAGAACACCCGCTCTTAGAATGCCATACTATACAAAAGATGATGGGTGTGCTTTGTCTGTACTAGTACAAGCCCATGGGGAGGCTAAGCCCCCCATTGGTTATTTCTCAGCTACTCTTGATCCTGTTGTAGCAGTATTTCCTGTTTGTCTCAAAGCGGTTGCAGTGGTGATCCTTAGTATACAGCAGACGGAAGGAATTGTGATGGGCTACCCTTTAATTGCAATGGTGCCCCACTCTATCGAAATTCTCATGACCCGCACCAGAACTCTGCAATTGACAAATAGCCTCTTAACCCATTATGAAAGAATAATTTTAACAGCATAGAATGTTTCCACCTGCAGATGTAACACACTAAGGGCCAGATGTACGACCATGTCATTTAGCGACTTGCAAATTGCGCTCAATTGCGAGTCACAATTTGCAAATCGCTAAATGCCATGTGCAACAGTGTCTGAGACACTGTTAGCGATTCCTAATGGGGTCGCAAATTGCATGCTGCATGCATATTAATGAGGCACTCGCAATTTGCGACCCCATTAGGAATGGCTGGCCCTCCCACGTATGTTGGCCTGTTGAGCTCAGCAGACCTCCATGTCTGGGACTGCTTTTAAATAAAGCAGGTTTTTTTAAAAATGCAGCCCGTTTTCCTTAAAGCAAAACGAGATGCATTTAAAAAAAAGAAAAATGAAACTTTTTCGTTTCATTTTTTAATAGTGATCCCTGGGACCACTGCCTGCCCCTCAAACATATTTTCCCCTGCATTCACAGAGGGGAAGGGGCCCCCCTTCCCATTTTGGAGTGCTGTACCACCCTCTTGAAGAGGGCGGTAAATTGCGAGTGTTTTGCGACCGCAATTGCGGTTGCAAAACATTCTTACATAGGCCTCTGACTCGCTATTAGGAAGGGACGCCCTTGGAACGCTCCCTCCTAATAGCGACTCGCAATTCCTATTTAGCGAGTCTCAAAAAAATTGTGACTCGCTAAATAGGGATTATACATGGCCCTATTAGATTTTGCATGCTCAAACGGGCCGCAAACCCGTTTGCGCATTCAAAATAGGGTCATACATCTGGCCCTAAATTCTGCTTCTTTGTTGCCAACCCCAGAGGGAGGTGATGAGGGGTCGTTCGACCATGACTGCATCAATGTCACCGAATTATGCACAAAACCAAAGGTGGGAACATGTTTTTTTGTAAGATTTTGCTGTGGATCCTCCGCAGAATTGCTGTAAAACTTAAAAACGCATGTGGCCCTGGTGGGGTGGGTCCAGAGGTCTTAAGGGGGCAGTTATATGCTTTTATACTTATTTTCAAAACAGAGGATTGAGTCACAAGTCCTAAAATGGGTCCACTCACATCTTTGTTGATGTGGTGGCACCCAAATAGATCTCATTTCTAAATCTGTCCACTGCGCTGATCCTCTGTGGTGTGAAATCTACTTATAATTTGAATCTTAATTTCTTCAAAACTACTGAACAGATTTATACCAAATTACAAAAATCTTGACCAAGATCTAACTTTCTGCCAAATTTGGTGGAATTCTAGTGAGCTGTTTTGGCTGTGTCTAATTTTCCTATAAAAAATTGCATGAGGAAAATGTGTTTTGGGAACCCCTTTTTTCTCAGCCCCTATTTGACAAATCACCCTGAAACTTATCAGGAAGGAGCTGGGGTATATAAACTTTTTTTGGGGAAAATGTTGTGAAAATTCGTGAAATGGGGCCAAAGTTATTAGCAAACCAAAAATGCTTTTCCTATGGAAATGTGGAGCTAACCATAATGACCCAGTGGCAACTGCGTGAAACAATTTGGCCATTCTTATCCTTGTTATTGAATGAAGGACACCCCATGTCAAGGCTCTGGGCTTGATATAGGCCACCTTTTTTCAGTGTGATCTTTTCTGTTTTGGCCTGATCCAGAAAGCTGTTCTTACGTATGTGCTGTTGTGACTGTAGCCGTTTGTCCTTTGCACACAAACTACCTCCCTTTGTTTTCCACTGGTGTACAGGTGACCTCCATCGTTCTTTGTGCTCAGACTGCCTTGTTTGACCTTTATCCACAAGCTGCCTCCCCTGCCCACTGAGCACAAGTTGCCATTCTTATCCTCTGTGCTTAGGTTGCTTTTCCTACCTTCAGTGCACAGGCTCTTTTGTCCCCAGTGGCTGTTTTTTGTTTGCCCTCTGTGGTTAAGCGCTTGCCTTTGTTTGTCCGCCACCTTCTCTTTCCATGCGAGGAGGCTGGAGTTATCTTCCTAAGTCCGTATTTCACGCCTGGCTGCCCAGTCGCTGCCCTGTGTGGCTCTGACAAGGTCTGTTCTAATAACAGCAGAGAGGAGACACATGCTGGGGATGAAGGTCAGTGCCTCGGAGACAGGGAAGGATGAACTGCTGCCTGCTGGAACAATTCAATCAGCAGCGGGTCTAGCCATGCCCCTCCCCTGGTGTCTCCTGCTTCTCAACATGACGGCAGTCAAGAGTGTCTGGTTTTAGAGCAGCTCTCTCCTCTTCATGTTATAGGAGCTACTGGGGCCCGGGGACCCTCCTTCAAAGTGAGGGGAGCCCGTGCAGGCCTAGAACAGCTCTCTCCCCTGAGAGGTGAGGGGCGCCAGTGTGGGCCTACAGCTACTCCCTCCTCTGCAAGGTGATGGGGACCAGGACTCCTTCTCTCTCTCGGCGACTGGAGCCCATTGGGCCAGAGCTGCTTTCCTGCGAGGTGAAGGAAGCTACTGGACAGGCAGTGGCGGCTCCTTCATAGGGGCGTGGGGGCGTCGCCCCACTGCTTTCTCGCTGTGCGAGAAGGCAGAAACATAAAATGGTAAAACTACCATTTTATGTTTCTGCTGTTCTCGCACTGCGAGAAAGCAGAAGTGCCTGGTGCCTGGTTGTGGGAGGGCGGGTGGGCGGTCCTGCTCGAGGGCAGAGGGGGAGTGGCTTGCCCACTGTTGTGGGTACTGACTGTTTGGTCGGCCCCAGGGCCGAACAAAGCAGTCATGCGCACTCCCCCTTTTTCTCTATGTAGGCTGCTGCATGCAGCCTACATAGAGAAAATGGCCCGGCTGGGGCGCTCTCTGCTGCGCCTCACCAATCACAACGCTGCTATTGCAGCGTTGTGATTGGTGGAGGGGAGGGGAGGGAGGCTGCCTGTGGCTGCTTCCTGATGGGACCCCACCACTGCCAGGAGCTGAGGCCGGCGCGGGACTCAGGAGCCGCCCGGTAAGGTAAGTTTTTAAGTTGGAGGTTCCCGGTTCCCAGAGCTGTTGCTGTAATTTACTGTGCCCGGTTCACAGCTCTCCATGGTCGAATCCGCTTGCGTGACTTGCTGGGGTCACCTCAGAACACGGACGTCGGTACCGAGGCATGCGGCTTCAGCTTTACTACCTGTCCCCAGATTTATGGTTGCTGCGAGCCAGCCCTCCATGTCCTCATATAAAGGCGCCCTACTGCTCGCGGGCCGTTCTCTTCAGTGAATGCGTTGTTGTTCTTCTCAGTCTAACTCGGGCACTGTGACCGCTCTGTTAGAAATACCAGAGACGGAGCCCGGTGCTGAAGTAAATCCTCTCCCGTTCCCCGACTGCCTCTTTCTAAGTCTTTCTTGGCTCCGCTGGTTTATATGAAGCAGAGCTGATCGGAGACAGGGCTTTTCCGTGATGTCACTGGGCTCTCCGCCGAGCCTCCACCCCGAGCAGGGAAAACGAGGAGCAAACGGCGCTGCGCACTTAGGAATCACAAAACCATTACCGTGCAACGGGCACACGATACGCTTAAAACATTCAGCCAAGGAATGAATCCACACGAGTCTGGTGCCAAAAATCACGAAAAGTAAACATGGTATGCACACACAGGCGTTAATTAAGACATCTGTGCCCGTACACATACTCTGGTAGACATGAACAGGTGGGAAAGTAATTTATACTAGGCACAGAAACGGGAAAATTAACGAAATGATACGATGTCAAATACCACGCGCCGGTTCACGTGCTCATGTTATAGATGGACGAGCCACTGAGCTCGAGCCGAGCTCGCGTCATATACCTGGCTCTGGTTCACCTGAGGCCCTCCTATATTCTCGAGCCCAAACCATCTGGTCATTTCCATGGCTTCTGGCTGCCGGCCATAAAAAATTACCTAGAGATCCCAGCTTGCCCCTCTACCAAACTGTGTGGCAGTCTGCAGTTACTTTATTTGACTGCGTCTCCTTTGCTTTCATCATCACAGGCATCAGTTCAGGATGTGGGCAGTATAAAAACCGTTCATGTTTGGTTTAATACACTATAGTAATGTTCTAATGCAAACCGCCTACACATTATAGAGAAATCCACTTTTGTGAATTAGCCAAGCAAGATACCATTGGCCCGGCTGTCACAGTTCATTTGCTGGCATGCACGCCTCTAGCTCATGCTGTATTATTTTAAATGAAATGGGTTTTCGTTTTAACCTACAGATACTCCGCTGCACACTGACGCTACCGGAAGTATTCTTTTCAAGCAGGGAACATATTTTATCTCTGCAGGTAGGACGTCAATGCCTGGATAATTTTTACACGAATCGGTGCTGGTTGTGGCAAAAATAGTGATAGTTTCCCCTTACTTTGATAGGTTTCTCCACAAAGAGATTCCAAATTGCCTGAAGAAAAAATTAATATCTTCTCGTCAGGTACTAATGCTCAGCTTTTTGTGAATTTTAAACTTTTTCAGTGAAGGAGCAGGAAAGTACAATGAATAATATTATTATTTTGTTTATTTAAAATTATTACAGATAATACCATCGCACGCAGAAACAAGGTGCATTGAATTAAGAAGCCCTGATGAGAGTCCTTGTATTTGTAGCCTAGGACTTGAAACGCGTTGGCATTTTTCTGACATTGAGGAACTGAGATTCAATTATCATGCCATACGGAGGGTTTTAAAATTGTTTTCCCCTGTTATGGACACTATGTTTCGTTCCCTTTGTGATTATAAGCTATGTTAATCATTTGATTCATTATTTGATTACACATGCTAATCATTTGATTTATTATTTTGATTGCACAATATCTTTTGTTTTTTGTGTATTTGTTGTACATTATGTGGTGATGTTGTATTGTTGGTTGTCATTAATGACAGTATTTCATGTATTATTAATTTGATGATTGAGTCTTTGTGACTTTTTTGTATAGAAGGTTGTTAATATTTTTGTGTGTCTTCTTTGTTTGCAACTGAATGAATATTTGAAAAAACAAAATGAATTTTGATAAGTAAAAAACTTGGTCAAATAAAATAATTATCTTTGACCTCCACGGTAAATCATAAGTGCATTTAATGATACAAGGTCCAGGTAAAACCCCCTTTTTTCGTATTATTTTATCTAGCACGTGTAAAGTATACAGCTGTCACTAGTACAACATTGCAGTTCTCCACTGTGTACAGGCATATAATAACTATGTCTGCATGTCCGGGGAATCCTGGGGGTGTGTGTGTTGTGGTGTGAGGCCCTGACGTGATCCCGTGGTGTCTCAGCAGTCAAGTTACTGCTGGTATTTATGCTGTCCAGGGGAAGCAATGAATACTCTGGGCTTTTAAAGACAATAAAAAAGGCAACAGTGATGTGAAGTTCAGGGCATTGCGTCGTGTCGGGGTCTTTTCATATTTTGCACTTTCTTCCTAAAACCACACATTGGTCAAGAAGTTCAGTACAAGGGTCGTTTTTGGCCCCGATCGCACAGAAGCTCTGGTTTTCAAGCAATTGTTCACTGCTTCCAGTGTGCAGTGGTTTATATGGTCCAAGGGGGCGTGCAGGGTGCAAAGTGGAGTGTAAGTTATAAGGGGAGAGTTCAGGAAGCAAGAGGTGGGGGGCACAGTACAAGAGGGGAGCACAGGAAGTAAAGGAGGTGCACAGGGAGAAGTAGTGAGGTGCTAGATGGAAGAGGGCACTAGTTTCTCTCACACTCGCTAAGCAGCTGTAACAAAGGGAGCAGCTATGCAAGCTCCTCCCACACATGCACAAAATAGGTACTGCATGAGCATCAGTGGAAACCACCCTTGCTCACACAGAACAGCTTCTATATATACATCAGCTGTGCAGACTTCGCTTAGCCCGCAGGTCGTGATTCCCACACAGCGTTTCACCACCGACTGGGAAATAAGGTCGACCCCACTGTGCAGAGGACGCCAGGCCCGGCTCGGAAGCTGATTGGAACACCAGACACCGAAATGTGTTTTTTAAAGAGCAGCAACACAGAAAGAGCCTCTTAGCTTTCCGTTTTTACAGGCCTATACGTTTCATGTTGATGGGTGCTTCTATCACAGATTCCTCCTTCATTTATTTCCTGCAATCAGCCTTTAAGGGGTGTGAAATAGTTTCATAAGTACTCAAGCCCTGGGCGCTGCTGTGATTTGCCAAGGATCACACAAGACACAGAATGGAGAATGACTGACTATTCTTCCATGGCACTAGACCTTGAAGATGGGACCCCGTCGACTCAGACTCCCCGACCACCCAGGCGGAGCCTATGCGATGAGGGCACAGGGTCACCTGCCAGGAAGAGGCATCACGGCGCGCAGGGGAAGGGCGCACACTCCCCTGAAAATAACTGTCAGCGCGGAGGAGGACCCGCTGACGAGTCGGAGGGACTCAGAGGAGCCCGGTCTCAGCACAGAAGGAGGGGTCTCGACTCTCGCAGCTAGAAACCAATGCATGGTCGTCAAGAGGTGGTGGAGAGAAGATAAGAGTCCAAAGTGTACTCGAATAGAACAGTTACCAGCACTGGGGCGTAGCTATCACAAGTGCAGCAGGTGCAGTGGCTCCGGGCCCGGGGGTGTTACTGAGGCCCATGGCATCATCGCTCCGTCAGTTAGTGCACTGCTGGCAGCAGCTAGTCCCAATGGTTGCTGCTTGCCGCTGCCACAGCACTCACTGGACTGCAGGTTGCTGTCCGGACTAGACTGACTAAAGTGAACTCAGGAGTCAGCAGTTCACCAGCCCAGGTAAGGCCCAGGCGGTCATTTTTTAAAGGTATATATTTTTTGTTTTTTGTTTTATATAGCGCGAATCCCCATATAATGTTCTGTCTCCTCACTAAATTATCAAGTTCTGCTGCCTGATAACTCTATTTTCACTTGCAGCAAGAGGGTGGGTGACTGCAACCATTTTCTAGGGAAATTGTTAATTAATTTGAAATCTCTCACAAAACCTATTATTGTACAAGAAATGCCAGTGGATGAAAAAAAAAAGAAAAATATAGTCTAAAAGTGGAAAGTACACAGCTCTGGTAATGCGCTCAGTGGGAACTGTGAATCTGTGAGGTTATTGGGACGTCTGGACTAATGGGTCGAGGACAGATATCCACTTTGATTTGATTCTAATGTTTTCTTCACACTTGTGCTTCAAAATGCTATATTTGGATCCCCCTTTTTTGCAACAATTTGCGGTAAATATGTGGTGTAACACCCACCATTTGAATCCATTTTTTCCAAAATTTTCTTGCGGGAGGAGAACCCCCCCGCACCCTCCTTTTGCAGTTTGGGCTCGCTCGCTTCGCTCGCTTATTACATTAGGGTACAACATTTTTCGCCTCAACCTCACCACTTTCAAAATCCACCAGCCGCCACTGTGGACAGGGGAGACGCTCCCTCGAGGTAAAGGGAGCCAGAGTAGGTCTAGAGCTACTCTCACGCGAGGGGACAAAAGTCAGCTTATCCCTAGATCTGCTCCAATGCAAGATGACGGAAGCCCGCATAGACTTAGAGTTGTCTCACAGGAGGTGAGGTAGCCAGAGAATGCCTAGTGTCGCTCTCCTGCAAGCTGGCGAGAGCCAGTGCAGGCCTAGAATTGCCGTCTCTCCAGCGAGATGATGGGAGCCAGCATGGGCCTATGGCTGCTCCCCTAACTGAAGTGAAGGATGACATTGTAGCTCTGTGTATGTCTGTCAATACTTCACACACTTTTACTCCCCTACCCACATTACCTCCACCTGCAGTTTACTTCCACTGATACTTTCTTTCGACTTGGCAATTTATTTCTCTTAAGTCCGTGCTGGTCAATTTGGATAGAAAAGTCACATTACAGTAATAGTCAGTAGTTATAAACACTGTGTGGTGCGCTGTGTCACCACTGATGACTACTTTAATGTGGCTTTTCCATCCAAACTGACTAGCGCAGAGTTAAAAGAGAGAATTAGTTGAGACAGGCACCAATGTGGGGCAAAGGTTGCGCCACCTGTAGCAGCATGGCAGTCTTTGTGGGCTTCAGCCACTCCATCGCCTGCGGGGGAAACTGGATCACAGTGACCTAGAGCTGATCCCTATGTCAGGACTGGAGGCAAGTAGCATGTATTTAGAGCGGTCCTTCTTCCAGCTCTCCTCCTGCATGGAGTTGGGAGCCAGTGGAAGTTTGACTCACACAGACTCCCATCATCCTACCAGGAAGTCATCAGCACTTGCTTTATAATACTTACATTCCTGCCCCAGCACCACCCATTCCTCTCCAAATCCCCTTACTCCCCACAGCTCCTCCCGCTACTCAACTACTTTGTATGATTCAAGCTGTGGGACTGGCAAGCATCTCAGATTGCAATGTCTTCTTTCTTGTAGAGCGTCTCTTCCAATCCTTCACCTATTCAGTCCCAAAACATGCTACTGCTCCAACAAAGGCCTGGCACCCACTTATCAGTTGATTGGGCTCAGGTTCTTTCTCTCACTCAACTATGTCCACTTGTGTTATTCTGATGCGCCTTAGTGTGTCATCATTGTGTTTCTTCTGCAACTGGAACCCAGAAGCTATTTTTGTGCTAAAACTTACTTTTATTACAGTGGTGACACACAATTATCCTTGTGTGACCATACATATCCTATGACTGTCTAAACAAGTGGAATTGTCCATGCTGTATACCATTTGGTGATGTCATCACTTTCTACATATTTGGGTACAATCCCTTTGACCAGCTTATTTTCCCACTTGTCCTGGTGCCAATTAGGCCCGGAGAAGGGGGGTGGCATTTCACCTGTCTAGGGAACCCTTGGGTCACATATCAAAGGCGGCAGAGGCCCTTGAAGCCTCTTGACTTGATATGCTGATCACTTAGCCATCCTGCTTGGAGGAGGTGACAACACCTCCGGCCGTAGCAGGCATTGTTTCTGCCATCGGAGTGCGTGCTCTCGCCTGCAGGGGGTCAGAAACCTGTTTGTGGTGGCAGGCTGGTCTACACCAGTCAGTCAGCACAGTAGTAGTCAGTAAGTTATCAGGGGGCACCTCTAATGTGCCCTCTGGGTGCATGTATTAATAAATCCATCACTGGAATCAGTGTGGGTTTATTAATACAAGATGTTTGATACCAAACATCTCTAGTTTCAGTGAAGCCATCATGCAGCTGGGGAACTTGTAAACACCAGTGTCCAGCACATGTTCTTAAAATGGCTTCCCTGTTCACTTGTAATATCCAAGAATCGACTTAGATATCACAGGGGCATATCTGCACAGGCAGATATGTCTACATATCTAGTATAGTGCACCCTGCCTTAGGGCTGTAAGGCCTGCTGTAGAGGTGACTTACCTATACTGTATGCAGTGTCTATAGGCATGGCACACAGGAGGTGTGCCATGTCGTGGCTTCACTTTTCTCTGCATCATGGCATTCAGTCTACAATGGCAGTTCGCATGTTGGTCCTGAGGGGTCCCTTATGGCGGCACAATACATGCTGCTGTCCTTACAGATCCTCTTTAGCCTCCTTGTCCTAGGTACCAGGCGTACCATTTCCTAGGGACTTACACGGGGAGCTAAAGGTATTGTAAATTGGTGAAGCAATTGTACAGTTTTAGGGAAGGAGTTCTGGCACTGGGGACCTGGATAGCAGGAACCCAGTGCGCTTCTGTCAAAATTGCATCAGATACCAGGCAAAAAGTGAGGGTGACCATGGCAAAAAGGGGGCACTTTCCTACACTGTGTGCTTCTGTTTCCCCGCGCTCCACTGTGCTCTCTCTTGCTTGTGTTGTGTACTTCTTCTGCTACTCTACGTGTTGCTTCCGACCTTGTCCTCCATGATCCTTCCCCCTACCCGTGCCCTATGTGGTATTTCCGCACCCGCTCTCCTTGTTGCTTCCCCCACTCACTTTTTAGGTCGAGCCTCGAGTAGCGCGCAAGCGCTGCTAGAGCGAAGACTTTAGTAAGTGAGTTTGAAAAGCAGTCCAAAAACGCTCGTGCGTCGTGGCTGGCCTTTTTGGGATGGGTACGCGCGGCAAACATGTGTTTCCAATTATCGTGCCCAGACGCGGGCGCGATAATTGTAAACACATGCCGGCAAAGGCCATGACGCACGAGCGTCTGGTCAGCTGAGCAGGCTGCCGCGCTCCCTCCTCCCCCCTCCGCTCCTCTGTGGTGCGCGCGCACCACTGTTTATTTTTTTTTTAAAACCGCTCGGCCGCCATTTCTTTTCCATTTTGCAGCCTGGTTCTCGTTGTCATGACTCGGGCTCCCTTAAACAAATTAGGTAATGCCATCTCCTTTTTAGCTCGGGAGTGGGACGCAGACAGCTCTGACGGCGTCGGCGGGCCCGGGTGAAGTTATGTGAGGCAGCTGTCGTGTGGCACGCAGGGTGGGGTCGGCAGCCGGAGAGCAGCTCACACCGCCCCGGGACCCCGAGCACGCAACCACCGCCCGACCACCTCGTGCGCCACCCGCCCGGGAGAGCTTGGGAGCCGCCGTCAGCCGTACCCGCACCTTGGGCCTGCAAGAGGAGGAGACATGTCGGAAGAGCAGAGCTTCTACGAGGAGAAGATCATACGGGACCAGCACACCAAGGAGATCGACCTGGTGGACAGGGATCCCAAGCGGATCAACGAGGACGTTGTGAAGGTACGTGTCACGCACGTTTGTTCTGATGTTCATGCACTGCTCTGCAGAAGGTTCTGGCACATAGATGAGGCCTTCAGCAGCGGGAGCAGGCAGTCAGCTGGCCTACATTGATGTCATAACCAGGAATCAGTAATTTGTCATATTTTTTGCCTATCCCATGTTATTAAAGTCAATGTTTCCAACTTTCCATAAGGCCATATAGAGTGTCTGATTTACAATTGCACAAATCTTGTTCCATCTGCCGTTACAGCATGGAGTAATGAGTCAGCCTGCTTCATTCAGTGGCTGTCTTGCACTGTGATGACGTGCCCACTACTGCCTGAAAATGCGTGCATCAGTGCCAGGGCTGTGGGTTCATGTATACATACGTATGAAGTGCATGCCTGTCATTGCTTGTTGTTTTACGCAGGTGTTGGGAAGAGGTTGCAGAAGGGCTTCCTGATCCCATTTAGACTTTGTATCTATCTCCTTGCTCTCTCCATCAGTGCACTGCTGCCTCACCTTTTCTCTACCTTAAATCGCCTCCCTCCACTCTCTGCCTAACTCCCCGACATCTCCGATCGCCCTGTGTCTTGGCTTCTCATCCATGTGTCTCCCTCTTTTCCTTCTCAGTGTGCAGTCCCTCTCCAGCAAGAGCTGTGTGCACCTGTCAGGCAAGAGGGGGACAAGGAGATGCAAGTCTGCAACGATCCCCCCAGGTGGCATAGTGGTGTTTTGATTTTCACTGTTGCCTCAAGAGTGCCAGATGTGAAGGGGGATTTAGGCAGCTGTTGGCACAGTTAAAAAGCTCTGCGTTCGTGTGTCACCTTATAACATGGCCCATGTCTTCAACACAGGTTCAGTGCACACTATATTGGTTATATGGGTATGTGCGAAGGGGGCCCCAGATGTGCCTTGAAACCTAACTCTTCTGTAACCCCAATTGTGCATTAGCAGAGCCAATAGGTCTTGCTAAACACTTATAAGGTCCCGAAAGCGAGACCGATTGCATTGTAAATGCTTGTTTAAGAAATGCTTTGGCATTGCTTTTTTTATTTACCAATCTAACCGGGATAAGTAAATAAAAATAAATAAAAGGCCTCGCACATTTTGTAGGCACTTGCATGCATTGTGCATGTGCCTACAAAATAAATGACACAACCGCTGCAACTTTTTTTTTTTTGGTTCCCCCTTTAGCCATGCTGCACAGTATCGTTAAAACCACTGGCAAAGCCAATCGTTCCCAAAGGCGAGACCTATTGGCTTTGCCAATGCTTATTATATACACTTTCACAACTGTCCTCAGCTCACACAGAGTATCAGGATTGGAAGGAGGGGGAAAGAAGGAGGATGAGAAAGGCGAAAAGACAAAGAGTAAAATCATTGATAAAAAAGAACCAGGAAGATGAGATAAAAGGGCAGGAGAGGAGGAAAAAGGCTGAGCTGAGCTGAACTCAGGACGGTGCAGCCGCCTTGGCATCCGGCCACCGTAGCATTCAACAGAGAGGCGGACGTGCTTCTGAGACAAACTTTGGTCCCAGGCGCGTATTCATTCACAAATTAAACACTGCATCCATCTAGGCATTATTCAAAACGCTTTGGGCACAAAGCATTTGACAGTGTCAAGGATTCTCGATGCGTCAGATGTTATTCACTTTTTGCCCCCCAAAGTGCTGGTGCCACTCCGGACGAGTGACAGGTGACAGCCCGCCTGGCAGGTCTCTCGCTTCGGGAGAGTGTTTTGCCAAAGGCTGGGGAGAAGCAGCAAGGATCGGCATTTGGGGGACTGAGGTAAATTAGGTCCTGTAGGAACTCCCAAGCTTCATGCGCGCGGAGGGGGGGGGGGTCGTACGCAAGCTTTCCGAGGGCCCCATGGGTGGCACTGGAGCTGCCAGGGACACTGCACCACTCAGCGATCACTTGTTTCTCTGCTCGGGTTCAAATAAAAAACTGCTGAAAAGAAGAACACAGATTCAGCACAACACACGCCCTTCTAACCATGCTCTCCTTCATAGTGCAGCGTGCTAGCCATGCGATGATGCGCTTCAGTGCCCCCACAATAGTGTATGGAGCGCTATATAAATGTCATAATACATCACAATGCAGTGTTTTTGCAGAGATTCAGCAACATGCCTTTTTACCTGAACCTCAATAAGCCCTCAAAGAAGGCTAATGGAAAGCTGCACCTACAGAACTCTGATATCTGGGACCCTAAAATCACGATGCTGTTTGTGTACACCATGGGTAACAGCCGCCTGGAATGCTTTGTCTCCAGATCTACTTGTGCTCAGCTGGGCCTGTCACTTGCGTTCTCCCGCCAAAGCATGGTTTATCTGCTCTGCTCTGTTTCCTTATTTCTAAATTGAATCAGTTCGGCTGCTTGCGCGAGGCCCCTTCATCGAGTCTTAGCGTCTCCGCGCGCTTAAGGTCAGCAACCCTGAGGCTGAGCCCTGGGCTGACCGAATGCCCCCTGACATGTAATAATCACACTCCAAGACCTTCCGCATAATAGGTTCTCGCCCGGGGAGGTGCTGGCATCGGCCCCTGATCACGCCTAGAGGTCTAAGGGACGTAGAAGCTTGCTTTATGTGCCTTTCCGTAATAAAAGCTCAGTTAATACCCGTCTCCTGGCTCAGTGAGGGTACATTTTCTTCTAATACAGTATAAACATGGGGGAATGGGTGCCTGCCTCCACTCTGTCATCTATCCTGCCTGGGCTTGGGGTGGCATCATTAGATTTGTCTTTAAATTAGGGCTCATTTGCACAGCATTTAAGGCAGCGCGTGAAATATATCTCCTCTTTCTTTGCTGTTCCAAAGTCGACAGCCAAGGGCTCCCTGTGGCAGTTGCCGCCTCCTGTGTCTTCTTGCTGCCTCTAATGTTCTTCTGTCCTCTGCATCACTGAACGGACCTCTGGTTCTCCCATTGGATCCAACTCTATGGCACTAACCCACTCTGGGCTCCATCCGACTACGCGTCGAGCATTGGGTCTGAGATCCCACTGGCAAGCTGTGATGGCCCTTGAAAATTCATGCTTACAACAACCTCCTCTAAATGAGGCATCAAGGGGGGGCGTGGCCAAGATGGCGGCGGAGTGGCATCATTTCTTCGGGGCTCCGCTCGCCGAGGCCGACAAAAGGCATCAATTTGCAGCTTGGAGATCCGAGAGGCAGCCAAAAGTGGTCTCAGGGCCTTCCGATCGTTTGAGGACAACGCAGACCCGAGGGCGACTGTCGAACCCCGCCTGCGGCGATCCAGGTGCTGCGAGCGGCAGCGGAGACGGGGACGGCGCGGAGGCCGCCCCGAGGAGTCCGTTGGTGGTAGAGAGGCGCGGGAGCTGCGCTACACGCTGACGGAGGTGCCGGCGAGGCCTCAGAGAGCCCAGGAGGTGAGACGGTGGAGCGGCGACGCGCCAGCCTGGGTGGGGGTGCGGCCCTAACCGGAGCCGGGGAGAGGCCTTCTTGAATCCCGGGACCACGAGGCAGCGGCCCCGAGTGAGGCCCGGTGACGACGCTGAGTAGTTGTGGCGCGATCCCCCGAGGCCTGGTCATAAGGTGCGGGCAGCGATACTTCCCTGAGCCACCGAAACAGGATTTGGAGGCCCCACTTTGGCGCGGCTCACCCCGTCTGGCGGCGACATCGAGGCCGACTCGCGCGGAGGCCGACGCGAGGAGCCCGCCGTTCGAGGAGAGGCGCAGCGTCTGCACTACGGGCTGCCACAGCCGCCATCGGAACCTCGGCAACCAAGACAGGTGAGGAGGTGCAGCGGAGGGGCCCTGACCCAGCTGAAGAGCGGCGTTTCCAGGCGCCGCGGTGAGATAGCACCGGAGCCCGAGACCACGAGGCAGAGGCCGGGGGGGAGGCCTGGAGTCGGCGCCGGGCAGGGGTGGTGCGGCCCCGAGGCCCGATCCCCGACGACACAAGCAGTGGCACTCCCCCGAATCCAGATTAGCAGGGAATGCACCAAAGAGAGGCCGGCGGCGCTCAGCGGCCCCACCACCGCCATATTTCACAATCTGCCGCAGGAGTGAGTGAGTGTGGTGAGAGACTGCAGCGCCAACTCTAGTGCCAGGTCTAACGGCCCGATTCCAGATAAAGGGGAGACAACCCCGAGGAACAACGCACCGCCGGAGAACTCCCGGCCAGATTCGGGCAAAGAAGGCGCAACGACACAGAGGGACGCAAGGACGGAGTAGGAGCTGCGGTGAGCAGTGCGAAAGGCGAGGCCTAGCGGGCCTCTGCTGGCATCGGCCCCTGATCACGCCTAGAGGTCTAAGGGACATAGAAGCGGCTTCCTGACCCCACAACCTACTGTGCTTATAGTGGGTGGCGTTAAACGAATTTCACGTGACCCGACAACAGACTTGGCCTACTAGCCTTCTCCACACTACGCCAATCCGGGGGCCACAGCCAGGATCGGACCCCATCCAGGGGGTGGGCTGATTGGACGGGTCACAACAGGCACCCATTCAGAGCTTAGTCCTGAGGGCCCAGTACTGCGCTAAGCCCTGCCTCGTGACCAGCGGTGCATTCTCCAGGGGCGGTGAAAGGGAGTCTGGAGCACAGCCGTGGGGGACCCTGCCCTCGCTTGGTGACAAGGCCATCGTGATCACCGTGGCTTGGCCCACCCTGAATGGCCCAGAGGCAACAGCCCAGAGGGGAAGACCCGAAGGGGATCGCAGAGTCCCGGTGGTGAGTGCCCGGAGGAGGCCCACGTACGCACCCCCGGGCGTCGGGCCGCTGGGCTCCCTGTGACCAGGACCAGTGGACGACCGGAGGAGCGCTAATCCCCATTCGAAACAACGCTGAGAGGGGGGTTCGTGGGCCCGCGCCACGCCAAAAACGGCAATGACCACACCGCGGTCCAAAAAGGACACATCGATTAAAGACTTGCTCCAGAAACCGAGCGCGAAGAAAGCAGGGGGGCCCGGACCCGACCCACAGGGGCCTCAGCCAAGTGAGAGAGAGATGGACCCAGACACCGGGCGAGCAGAAGACCCGATCACAAAGGGTTTTATGGAGAAGCTGTTTAGCTCGCTCCGTGATGACTTTGCGGGACTGCGGCAAGATGTGGCCTCCGATATTAAACAGTTGCGAATGGAACTCCAGGAAGTGGGAGACAGGGTGGACCCCTGGTACGCAACAGGGACCGCAGAGAGGAAGAACTCACTGAACAAGCCCGGGAACTGGTTGACCTGCGCGAACGGAACGAGGAGCTTTATCTCAAGCTGGAAGATTTGGAGAGCCGCTCGAGGCACTCCAATATCCGCATCAAAGGTGTACCACTTCAAGCGGACGGAGGCAAGCTGGAGGAGTGGGTACTTTGCTTCTTTAAACACATAGCACCAGAGCTGAGGGACAAGGAAATCACGCTGGACTGGACCCACTGTGTCGGGCGGCCTGCCTCCAGTCCCGGCCAGCCTCAGGACATTCTCACCTGCCTACACTCCTACCGTCAGAAGGAGATCATCATGGCTTCCACACTGGACCGATCGACGGTGGAGTTTGAGGGGCTTCAGGTAGGGGTCTTCCAGGACCTCTCGCCCCTCACCCTTCAGAGGCGTAAAGAGCTGCTACCGGTCACAGTCTTCTTACGAGAGCAAGGAATTCATTACAGGTGGGGACATCCGTTTCGATTGTCCTTCGTCTGGAATAAGGAGATGCAAGGGGTGCAGAACCTAACGGAGGCGAGGGAAGTCCATGGGAGTGCCTTGGCGGCGGCAGGTGACTTGGAGGCGACAGAGGGAGGCCCATCCTCTGGGAAGCCACCTAAATCGACCCGGAGAAGAGGCCTCAGGAGAGGAAACAACACGAAGCCATCAGAGGAAGAGCGTCAGAAGGAAAAGGAAGCCCTACTGCGTCAAATCCAGGATCGGGAGGGTACCAGCGACCAGGCCAATGACTGAGCTTAGCAGTTGCCGACCTGAGACCCAGCGGTGGTGAAGATGGTCCAAGTCCAGTAGCCAGAGTTGTCGGTCTTGGTGGGGGGAGTCCCACCTCTGGAGGGGTGATGACCATCCGTCGGATACATGGACCCTTGCACGAATGTGCGACCCATCGCTGTTGGAGGACGCTTTGGAAGTTTATTTGTTCTCTCTTACTCTACTCTATTTCTTTCTTCCTTTTTCTTCTTCTTACTACCCACAAGAGATCTGAAGTCCTCTGTGTAGGAAAGTGGGTTTCTGTTGCAGTAACCCCCCCCCCCACTTTTTGCCTGATAACTGATGCACTTTTCCTTGGTGTGCACTGGGTCCCTGCCAATCAGGTACCCAGGGCCTGTGTTCCTTCCCTAAAAACTGTACTAAAGCCTAAACCCAATTGGCATCTCTGGCCACAGGTAAGCCCCTGGTAAATGGTACCCTAGGTACCCAGGGCACTGTGACCAGAGAAGGCCCCTAAGGGCTGCAGCACTTATTGTGCCACCCTTAGAGGCCCTGTACCCTGACACACACACCCTGCCTTTGCAGGCTGAGTGTCTTGTGCAGAACTAAACAGAGAGTCGACATGGCACACATCCCTGTGTGCCATGCCCACAAACACACTGCCCTGGCATACCTCAGTCACCCCTCTAGCTGGGTGCACTATGCCAGTGGTGTGGGCACAGGTGCATGAGCCCTGTGCCCCTACAGTACCCATGGCCATTCCTGGGCACTGTAAGTGCAGTGATGCCATATATGGTGCTGGGAGGTTGTCATTACGAACTCCACAGCACCATAATGGCTACACTGAAGACTGAGAAGTTTGGTATCAAACTTCTCAGCACATTGAACCCACACTGATGCCAGTGTGGGATTTAATGTAAAATGCACGACAGAGGGCAACTTAGAGTTGCCCCCTGAACCTAACCTACAATCCACGTCTTGTCTGAGGGGCTGCCCCAGCTGCCACACAGCAGACATGTTGCTGGACCCCTGGGTGGAGAGCCATCCGCTCTCCTGGGCCTGCAACAATGCACATCCTGGGGAGGTGTTAGGTCTCCTCCCCCAGGATGGGCAGGGGAAGCTTCAAAGGCATGCCGCCTTTGTGAGCTTCTCCAGGCCACTTGCTGTACTCAGCAACTGGCCCCCACCGGTTCTGACCCCCTCTCTGGCGGGAAGACTGGCGGGAAACCCCAAGGGAGGAAAGGGGATGTGCCAGCCTCTGCCAACCCCACCCCTCAGGTGGGGGAGGCGAGGTGAAGCACAACTCCGGGCTCTTGCCATCTTGAAGATGGGGAGCCCTGCCCAATCAGGACTAGGCTACTGCCCCCCTCCCACAGGAGAGGGGCAGGATAGGGGGTGTACCCACCCCAGGGAAGGGACCCATTGGTCCCTGCCCTTTACCTACATGTAACGCCCCTAAATTTAGTATTTAGGGGCACCCTGAACCTTCCTTCCTCAGATCCAGCAACAACAACAAGAAAAGAAGAACAAGGACCAAACAGCCGTGCAGCCTGCTAACAAGAGGAAGACAACAACTGACTTGGCCCCACCCCTACCGGCCTGTCTCCCCTCGAACCTGCTTTCTGCGAAATCCCGGTGTGTCCTCGAGCCAGCAACCTCACAAACCCCGGAGGACCTGCCTGCCTTCACTTGAACCGCCTGCTTCTCCCGTGAACACCGGATTTGTCCAAAACCAGCACCCCTGGCACCAGCCCGGGATCACGAATCCAGCCCACTCTGCACCCGCCGAACCCGGCCCGAGCTCGAGTAAAAAAACACCAAGAGGAGGTCTCCTCAGCGATCCTGACCTGGAATCCGGCGACTCCTGACCTGCCTCAAACCTCCAGACGAAGCCTGCAGCCTCAGTACAGAGGGTCCCCCCTACCGCGACCAGAGCGGGTAAGAAAAATCCGACACTAAAAGGCACCCCTGCACCCGACGCCCCACGGCCTTGTGTGCCCAAACCCAGGGTGCCTACCTAAGCCAAGACATCTCAACTTACCCCTCGAAGTGTTGGTAGATCCCAGGAGACTCTCGTTTCCAAGCCTGCAGTGTTTGTCCAGTCCGGAGAATCTCCATAGACTTCAACAGGGAACCCGACGCCATAATAGCCCTCTGCACCCAGCCGCCCGAGTGCCGCTGTGGGTGCGCTTTTGGTGCTCACTTGCTTCCCCCTTTGTGCCAAGTCTACAGCCAGGAGCTTTGCTCCCACAACCCAGTGGCCTGCTAGCCAGCAGCCACCAACCGAAGGCCCCCTATCCCCCATAGGATAACATTGGGGCCTCAACACTCTGCATCCGGCCGCCCTAGTGCCGCTGTGGGTGCAACAAGAGTGCATCACTGACCCTGGGGGACCCCTGAGTCTAACCCCAGAACCTGGACTCCCACAGTCAAAAACTTACCTGCAAACCGATAACTTGTTTTCCCTCCATAGGATAACATTGGGTGTTTTTCTCTGAAAAAACGACTGTGTGGAGTTTCAAAAACTAAAAATATTGCTTAAAAATTGTGTGTTTAACCAAAACGACTTTACTCACCTGTTTGCAGGGAATGTCCCAGGACTGAATCTAGGACCCAGTCCTGAAGTTAGAAAAGTAACGCGATAATTACCTACCTGCATATTACAGTAAAAGTCAATGCATTTCAATGGACTGTTCGAAAAAGTTTCTAAGTGTCAACTTTTGAAATCTTGAAATATTCACTAAAAATCGTCCGAATATCAAAAACAAAATTACTCACCTGTTATCAGGAGGGATCCCAGTGCTGGATCTCGGTGCCCAGCACTGACCCTGAAAAGTAATCATAACTGTACTTACCGGTAACTTGAATTTCCTTCCATAGGATAACATTGCCTGGTTTTTGCTGAAAAAGTTTCTAAGTGTCGATTTTGCAAACTTACAAATATTCGTTAAAAATCGCCTGTATAACAAAAACACATTCTTTCAACTGTTTACAGGAGATGCACCAGTGCTGGATCCAGGATCCAACACTGAGTTAGAAAAAGTAACAATAACCCCACTTACCTGCTAAGTGAATTTCCTCCCATAGGATAACATTGGTGATTCTATGTGAAAAAGTTTCTAAGTGTCAACTTTTAAAATACAATAATGTTCCTTGAAAATCACAACTGTAACCAAAACGTTTTTACTCAACTGTTTACAGGAGATGTCCCAGGACTGAATCTAGGATCCAGTCTTGTGGTAAGAAAAGTAATCCAAAAAGTAATCTATTGCATTTAACTAGAAATTCCCATTGAGCTCAATGTATTATTGTGTTTGAAATTGTGTTGCCTATTGCAACAACTGTAACGATTGTATTCAAAAGTCTATTGCCAATTTGAAAAGTATTTAACTAAAGTAATTCATTCTGAGAAAGTATATTTTGATACCTATTGTTGGTTCTAAAATAAAACAACTATATATGTTGATACAAAACCATTGGCCTAGAGTTCAGTTCTTGAGTGTGTGAGACCATTTGCTGACTGAGTGTGTACAACAAATGCTTTACACTGTCCTCTGATACTGCCTTACTGCTCGACCAAGCTACCACTTTAGAGAGTAAGGTTATATCTAACTTTAGCCTCTGCCAAACATCTGGGGACTGTGGACTCTGTGCACACTGAACCTTACTTTGGTTCAGTATATACAGAGCCACTTTCTTACACTCACACAGACAGGTAGGGTAACCCTTCGATATCAGGACCCAGGGGTGGCAAGCAGAGGCAGGGGAGGCTGGGCGTCGCTTATGCGGGGGGCGGGAATACCACGGACGTTAATATTGCACCATCTGTGGTCCCTGGCTGTAATCTCCCCGGAGGGAAACACGGGGACTCCGGACATGCGATGAAGTCCCACACAACACCACCCACAGAGGGACTACTATACTCCATTAGGCGGGAGGCGCGTGGTACTTCGGGAGGGGGACAGAGAGAATGAGGGGCCTTCCAATAGACTAGGGTGGGTGGAGGGGAACAGGAGACTATGTGCAGTTAGGTTGGTGTGCCAATGTCCAGCTGCTGCCCAGGCGTACACTCAAAACATATACCCATGATAGGACTTAAAGTGGTTATTATGAGCTTCAATGTTCGGGCCTTAACTCACCTGTTAAGAGACGAGCGCTTCTGGCTTTGTTGAGAGATGCCAAATGTGATATCTGTCTCTTACAAGAGACCCATCTCCTGCGTGCCGACTGGAAGAGACTCCGGTCAAAATGGTTCGACAGATAATACTTTTCATCGGGAATGGGGAAGAGGGCTGGGGTGGCAATCCTTCTATCCACGCAATTCCAAGGGACTGTCGTGGGGGTACAAGCGGATGTAGCGGGTAGACTATTGGCATTGAGCGTGTCGATGGGGGCGCGCATACACACGATAGCCTCAGTTTATAGCCCCAACGAGCAGCAAGAAGCCTTTCTCCGAGATACGATACACACGATCCTGGAGTCCCTAGACGAGGACTTGGTAATAGGGGGGGATTTCAATTTGGTTCCGGATGCCCATCTGGACAGATCGGCGCTCAGGGTGGGAAACTCTGGATCCATCTCTGACACATTGCTACAGAGGTTGGGTGAGGTTTGGCTCAAGGATGCTTGGCGACACCGCTACCCGAACGCTCTGGAATACACCTTCTTCTCGGCGGCGTAACAAACGTTTGCCCGTATAGATCTGTTTTGGACCTCGCCCAGGATCACGGTGGCCCAGAGGAGGTGTCTATCGGGGTGGCAGCGTTTTTGGACCACTCCCCGATTGTTTTAACACTGCTCCTTCCTGGAGGTTCCCCTCGGCAGAGGTCGTGGCGATTGAACTACAAACTGCTCACATACGACGCCAATATTGCCGAGATACAGGGAGCTATCAAAGCATATTTGGAGGTGAATAACGTGGGCTCTGTCGGCATAGACACACTCTGGGATGCCCTGAAGGCGGTCCTCCGAGGACGCTGTATAGCTATCGCGGCGGGCCTGAACAACGACCGTAGAGCCAAAAAGGAGGAACTAGAAGACCAAATTAAGGAGCTGGAGGGAGTCCACCGCTGCAATGGGGCAGTTCAAACACGGTGGTTACTTACTAAGGTGAGGAAACAGTTGAGGGCCCTTGATCTTGACCAGGCCGAATATGCTCTGCTTCGCACTAGGCAGTGCTACTATGGGGGGGGAACAAGGCTGGGAAGCTTCTGGCACACGCACTCCGGGCTGAGACGGCGACACGACGGGTCGCGGAGATTAAGAACGACCGTGGAGAGATCCTGAGGTCGGATAGGGACATTGCGGCCGAGTTCGAGGCCTTCTACACCGCCCTCTACTCGGCAGAATGCCTAGACCCTGTGGTGGCCAAGGAATACACACGTGCGGTGCCGGTGACCCCTCTACGGGCATCAGAGGCAGCCCACTTAGAAGCGGATATTAGACCCGAAGAGGTCCTACGAGCCATTCTGGGACTCTCCACCGGGAAAGCCCCGGGCGAGGATGGCTTCCCGGCTGACTTCTATAAAATCTTTGTTTCGGATCTTGCCACTCTTCAGACATGCCTGTTAAACACCTTTAGCACGACCGGAAGGCTAGCCCCATGGATGTCCATGGCCGAGGTGGTAGTTATCCCCAACCCGGGGAAGCACCCCCAAGAATGCGCATCATACCACCCTATATCTTTGCTCAATGTCGACCTGAAGATATTTACAAGCATTTTAGCGGCAAGGCTCGCCCCCCATATGCAGGGCCTGGTCGACCCGGATCAGTCGGGCTTTATCCCGGAGCGTAATTGCAGCGACGGGAACCGGCGACTATGTCACCTCTTGGATAAGGTGCAACGCACCCAGACCCCAGCGATACTTTTATCGGTGGATGCCGAGAAGGCATTTGACCGGGTCCACTGGCCCTACCTTCGACAGGTCCTATGCAGGTTTGGTATAGGGGAGAGATTCACAAAGTGGGTGAATTGTGTATACCATAGCCCGCAGGCTTGCATCAGAGTGAACGGGGTGGCCTCCCGTCTCTTTCAGATCGGGTGGGGTACGAGGCAGGGGTGCCCGCTCTCCCCTCTTCTATTCGCGTTCTATATGGAGCCTTTCGCCGAGCGAGTTCGACACCTACCCACGGTCACTGGGATCCGGATGGGAGATGGAGAGCACAAGATTTTGCTCTATGCGGATGATGTGGTGCTCTTTTTGACCTGTCCGTTGCTCTCTCTTCCCCCCCTGATGGCAGAGATCGGTGTGTTTGGCGCGGCATCGGGATTTAAAATCAACCTGAGAAAGACTCAGGCTCTTAGCTTAACATTGCCTACCACAGATCAACACCAGATAGCGGCACAGTTCCCGTTCTCATGGGCCTCTAGCGGCATCCCTTATCTGGGGATCCAGGTCTTTCTGACAACTGCGAAGATTGCCCAGGTGAATTACTCGGAGATTTTGGCTAAGGTTCGACAAGAGCTGCACAGTTGGAAGAAACACGTCCTCTCATGGCTGGGCAAAGTGGCTGACATCAAGATGACGATTCTACCCCGTCTTCTTTACATAATGCAGACACTCCCATTATGTCCGCCGCCTAAGATACTGGTCCAACCACAGCAATTAGTCGATGGCTTCATATGGGGTGGGAAGAAACACGTATTGCTCGCCACCTCACTTATCTGAGGCAGGAGGATGGGGGACTTGGGGTCCCGCATTTGGGGCGGTATTACGAGGCAGCGCAATTACGCTGTATGGTAGAGTGGTATCAACTAGAATCTGAAAAACATTGGTGTTTCATAGACAGAGGGGTGGCTGGTATCCACATCTGGAAGGTCCCCTGGCTTCCCAAAAGACACCGTCCGCAGGGTGTGTACATCTCCCCGGTTTTGAGATCCACTATGAAGGTATGGGGCAAGGTGCAGGAAAGGTGTGGGCTCTCGACTGTCGTGTCGCCCTTGACTGCCTTTATAGGGAACCCGGACTTCCCTCCAGCTCACGTAGGGAACACGTATTTGAAATGGCAGGAAGCTAACTGTAAACGCATAGGCGACCTATTTGATACGCAGGAAGTTATGGACTTCCCTCAACTGGTGACGGCCTATGGGATTCCCAAGGAGGCGTACTGGCAGTACCTGGCGCTATGCCACTGGGTCACACAACCACGGATGGGCGCACATGCAGGTCGCCTCCTTACCAAATTCGAACTTTGGTTTATCACCCACACTTCAAACAAACGTCTCTTATCAGATATCTATAATTTTCTCAACAAGGCCAAGAACCCCGCTAAGTCCCCGGCACAGCGCAGGTGGGAATCGGAGCTGGAACGGGAATTCTCTCCGAAGGAGTGGGCAGACATCATCCACAGGGCCCGGGCTTCCTCATGCAGTACCTCGGGTAAGGAAATGCTACAAAAGATTGCGCATTACTGGTACTATACCCTGGCACGTATTGCCCGCTGGAGACCCCGTAGCAGTGATCTCTGCTGGCGCAGGTGTGGACAGGTAGGCACACTGACCCACATACTATGGCAATGTCCTAAGATACAAGCCTTCTGGGACACTATCCTATCTGTTGTTGACCATATATACCAGACGGAGCTTCCCAGATTCCCTAGCTACATCTTGTTGGGACTTCCCAACCCTCTTACATACCCTCTTAAGTCCTGTAGGAGGAGATCGATTACCCTGGCACTTGGGGCGGCTAAACAGGTGCTACTAGCAAAGTGGGGCACGGAAGACATCCCAACAAAACTAAATTGGCTTCATAGAGTTTGGGAGGTAGTGGGGATGGAAAGGATTACATCAGGGATTAATCACACGCTGCCCAATTTTGATGAGACCTGGGGATCCACTGTGGCTTACTTGTCCTCTGAGTTCGTTGAGCTCACCTGCCCACGTTGCTTATGGGTCCTGAGGTTTCCCACTACTCAACTCGCTGACGAGCCATCCTCCTGAAACGAGGCAACACCACATGAGGGCTAGAACCCTACTATGTCGAGTACTGGGCAATGGGTAGGCCCCTGTCTTTCTTCTCCCTCTCTATCCTTCTTTCTTTTTCTTTCTCTCTTCTATTCCTCTCTTTTTAAAATCTGCGTATAAGCCATGCTATTCCCCACCGGCCAGTGGTTGTAGGTGGGTGTGGTGTTTACTGTTTGCAACAAAAATTCAATAAAATGATTAAACCATAAATGAGGCATCAAATATCAATTCAATTAATCTTTATTTGGTTTTAGGAAAAACCAGAAAGGAATACAGTACATTTTGAGCAACAACGGCCTAAAAACAATAGCCATAACATCCTAAATTTTTTTTTAAAGTGTATGCTGCGCCAACCAAATACCCAACAGAAGGCCCTTCCTCCCAGTCTTGCAGATAATGCAGTGAATTAATAAAAAAAAATCCTTAATCCACTCAAACACATTTAAAAATAAAAATAAATGTACTGAGTAAGCCTACTATAAAGTAATAATACAATTATAAGATCAATCAAAATATCTAAAATAAAAACGACACTAAGGGGCCGATTCCGATTCGGGCCGGAAATCTCTCCGACCGAGCCGGACCCGGAGAGATTTCCGACCGAATCGGACCCGTGCAGCCCGACCGAACGAGTACGATGCGCACGTATGCCATCGGACTCGAGTCGGTCGGACTCCCATTGAAGTCAATGGGAGCCTGTCGTACAACGCGTTCGCGGGCTCCCATTGACTCAATGGGTGCGAGGCGGACAAGTGCGCCCCCTACAGCGTGTACGCGGCAAAGCGACTCGCGCCGTACACGCACAGGTAGGGGGGTCCCATGGGTCCCCCCTGTGTGCGACTCGCGCGGCTACACGTACAGGGGGGTCCGACACGGACCCCCAAAGTACGGCTCCGACTGCTCTTTGGAGCCGGAGTGCGCGGCTCGGTCGGACTGCTCGCGGCGCGCATCGTACTTACCCGGCCGGGGAACGTCTCCATTGCGCGGTGCGAGTCGAGTCCGAGCGAGTCGGTCGGTGCGGTTAGACCCGGGAACGAGTCGGTCGGAGCGGTCGGGACGCCCGGACGAGTCGGTCGGCGATTTCGCATCGTACTCGCTCGCCCGGACGCGCGTACGAATCGGTCGGGAAATAGGGCTCCGAATTGGATCCGGTTAAGCCGAATCCGATTCGGAGCCCTACCGGCCGAGATCGGAATCGGCCCCTTAATGTGTACAAAAGAACAACAGGAGGCCCGGCGACTCAGCCCTCCATCGATTTCCTACATCTTACTGATGCTTTAGGAAAAGAACAAACTAAATATCAAAAACGGATTGCCAAACAAAACCTCTGCCCATTGAGGCACAAAATGTCATAAACTGGTTGCCACGCAGAATGCTGGACTGGAGCCTTTGCTGGACTCTAAGATAACTGCAACCTACTTAGCGCCAGAAGCCCCAAACCCATCACAAAAGGGTGTGCCACGCCTCTAGGGATCCACCAGCGTATATGATAATGGATTATGTTCAGGTCCTAAGATATCTGCCCTTGAAGTTCCCTCTGTAGCCCCAACTCAGTGGCAAGTGATTCTCAAGACTCCAACACACCAGGGACTTAACAATTTTGGCTGCGATTGGCCAGTTCTATGTAGGCCTGGGCGGAGTTCACCTTCCCCGCGCTACATGGAGTTTTGCAAGTGGTGGAGTGAATTACGTCAGGCCGTTCGCACTGATTTTTAGTGCCGGGTGTTTGTCCCATGCTGTAAAATCAGCATGAATGGCACCACACACAGTGCAAGAGGGCACTGCTTCTTTCTGCTGCTCCAGTAGATGTTCTACTTGAGGGGCAGCTTCCTCAATGCAAGCGGAAGGTTTCTTAACGCAAGTGGTAGCGACCATCGGCGACCACCCATGTTGAGAAATCTCACTGGGAGGTGGTCTGGAGTAAGATTTTCCTCGCTCACCAACTTAATGTTGGTGAGCGAGGAAAAAACTCAGCTCTGCTGAGTTTTTCGGAACTGCGTGCGCTATTCGGCGCATGGAGTGGGAAAAACTCCACAAACTCTGTGAGCGGAATGGAATTTCACACCCAGGACTAGTTCTAAGACATAGGCCCTTGAATTTGGCTCACCACTTCAATCTGGGACTGCAAAGTTGCAGTAATCCAAAGACAACCTGAAGGGTCCACTATATGTGGACAGTTTAGAGATAGTAGACCTTAAAGTCTACCTATTGACCTCAACCCCTAACTGTGAGTATGGTCGCTCCAGCGCACCAGTAGACACTGTATATATCATTGGCTGAAGCCAGCCTCAAAAGCACAAAGCTACTCAAACTTTCAGCATCCAGTGGACCCTAGCTGAACATTTGCCCTAAAAGTAGAAATCAAAGTTGATTAGATTCCATAGATTGTAATCAAAAAGCAAAGTAATGAGGAGTCGGCAGCGCGCGCGAACCAAGATGGCCGCCGTGCTTTGAGCTCTGCTCTCACCTGCCAAAACGACGATCTTCAGGCACCGATAGGGGCTTTGTGAACGCTTCATTTTCGGCCCAGGTGCTCCTTTGTGCCTGCGGTGTCAGTGGGTTGAGTTTTGGAGCTCTGGCATCTTCGTGGGACGAGTGGTAGGCATTTTTGTGCCCTCCTCAGAAAGGGCTCCTGCTCCCTCGATCTCCTCTGTGGGCTCTACATGCAGGGGAGGCGGGCTTGACTGCAGGGCGCCTCCCCCTCTCTTCAGAAGCCTTTCTTTCTTAAAGGGGCGTTCTTCTGCCTCTTCTGAAAACTACCTAACAGGTTTAAAGGGATTTTGTTTTCATAAAGCTTTATTGATAAGCTGAATTCAGTCTTTCTGGAGCCATTTCATTGTATTGTTCTGTCAGAGAACCATATTCCAACTCAGAGTTTTTCCTATCTGTGGCATAAACTATTTATTACTATTTGCCTGCCTTCTGTCTGTCAATATGGAATCTAAAACAGCAGCAAATAAACGTAAACAAACTGTTTCACCTCCTCCTGCCAAATCCAAAGCCATTGATTCTCAAGATAACTCCTTGGCAAAAATTTTGGAGGAAATTCAAGCGATTCATACTAATACTGACATAATTTCTTTCGATATTAAAAATATTCAGAGAGATATGGCTTCATTATCGATGAAAGTTGCTGATAATGAGATTAAAATCTGTGACAATACTAAAACCATCACTACTATGGCTCCACTTATTCCTCAGGTTGCTTCTCTCCAACGTTCCTTATTGGATTTGGAAAATAGAAACAGGCAATACAACCTACGCATATTTAATGTCCCGGAGGGAGTTGAGGGACAGAGTTGTCGTCTTTTCTTGGAAAACCTCCTACCTAAGCTATTAAATCTCAAATTTCCAGAACGTTTTGAGATCGACAAAGCTCACAGGATTCCTTCGATTCGCAAACCTCATAAAGCCAAACCAAGACAAATCATATTCAAAGTTCTGAGGCATCCTCACCTTCTCCTCATACGAAAAGCTGTCCGAGAAATCCCTTCTCTCCTAATTGAAGGAAATAAAGTCTTTATCCATCAAGACTTTGCAAAGGAGACAGTTCAAATACGATGACAATTTTCTGAATTGAGGCCTCGGTTACGTGAAGCTGGTTACAAATGTGGCCTTTTTGACCCTGCGATTATGCGCATTTGGAAAAATGATGTCTCCAAGTCTTTTTCAGCTCCTGCGGATTTAATCAGATTCTTGGACCAACATGATCCTATTTGCATGGACTCTCAGCCTTCTGGTTCTGCGGATTAACATTCTATAGCCCTTAATGCAGGTTGTTATTCTTTTTTAGGCGGGTGCATATGTTGGTGGTTTTCTTGCTTCGCACCTCCGTCTCCAATGTTCTATTAGTATGAGGTCTTGAAGACTGACCTCTTTTTATGTTGTTTGTCTTGTTTTGTCTTTTTTTATATGGGCTACTGTCTCTGTTCTTTTATTCTCTTCTATTGTTTATGAGAAAGCAATATGTCTGGATCACGTAAGTTAGTTGTTGCCTCCTTAAATGTGAAAGGTCTGAGACACCCTGTTAAAAGACATGAAATTTTTAGAATATCTCAAAAAATCTAATGTGGATATCTGTTTTGTACAAGAAACTCATGTGGATGATAAGATATTACATACCATGTCTAAAGGTTGGGTAGGGCTTATAGTTTCATCTCCTGCTGCAACACGTAAAAATGGTGTAGCTATACTTTTTCACATAGAACTCCGGTACAACTATTGTCTCATCATCATGATGCAGATGGCAGATTTGTTTTTGCTCAAGTTCAGATTGACAAACTCATTTTGAATTTGGCCAATATATATGCTCCTACATCTGATGACCCTGCCTTTGGTCTTATGTCTCTGCTAAAATACTCAAAATTGGTAGTATGTCTCTTATAGTAGGTGGTGATTTTAACCTTATCAGGGACCCTTTGTTGGACCGGTCTTCTGCTTTTAAATTCCGACCTAACAAAGCATTTTTTGCTTTGAAGTCTTTCCTTTCTGTTACCAAATTAATTGATTTTTGGAGACTGGAACATCCTACAGACAAAGAATTTACCTTTTACTCCAATGCTCACTCCTCTTTTTCTAGAATTGATTACTTATTAACTTCACGTAACCTATGTCACATGATTAGTGAGGCGGTTATACACCCTATTACGGTTTCAGACCATGCTTTGATTTCCTTTTCTCTTTGTATTTCTGATCCCCAAGTCTCTAATAAAAAATGGAGAATGAACTCAGACATAGTTCTTAATCCAATTAATTCTAAAAAAATGGCCTTAGCTATTAATGACTATTTTCTGAATAATATTTCATGTGACACTTCCAAAATTATCCATTGGGATGCTTTTAAAGCTTATATTCGTGGAGTTTCAATTTCTATTATGGCACATGAAAATAAATCTTTTTACTCTCACCTCACTAAATTAGAAAAACAGATTGCATCTGTGGAAAGACTTTTTATTACGTCTCGAGATCCACAATACAAATCCCAACTTCAGAAATATAGATATGAATATAATTGTATGCTTAGTAAAAGAGCAGGTTTACTTATCTCAAAAGAAAAATCTAATTTTCATTTTAACTCCAACAAATCCGGTCGACTGTTAGCTAATTATATACGCCTCAAACGTGATAGGATTCAAATTCCAGTCATCAAAACGAATAATGGTATATTAGTGACAGATGTTCAGGATAGTCTCAAAGAGTTTCTTTCTTTTTACTCTTCCTTATATAACGAGCCTCTCACACCCAATAGTAATGTTATCAGTGATTTTCTTCATTCTTGTCGACTGCCTCAGATTGCTGCTACTGATAGATTGACCTTAGATAATCCCATTGACGTTAAAGAAATTGTTGCAGCAATTAATGCTTTGAATTCCAAAAAAACTCCTGGTCCAGATGGTATCCCGGCTGAATTCTATAAGTGTTATCAAGAACAATTATCCCCTTTTTTACTATCCCTTTTTACTGATTTTCAGCACAATTCCATGATGGGGGGATCTTTTAATGAAGCCACTATAATTGTTCTTCCCAAACCTAATAAAGACCATACCCTAGTATAAAATTTCCGTCCCATATCTTTGATTAATCAGGATTGCAAAATATATGCCAAAATCTTAGCAAATAGATTGTCTCCCTTATTATCCAACATTATACAACCTGATCAAACTGGCTTTATGAAAGGTAGATTATCCTCTCATAATACCCGGTTGTTATGTCATGTATTATCTCTTTTTAAACTATCTAGTTGTCCAATTGGTGTAATGGCCTTAGATGCAGAGAAGGCATTTGATAAGGTTAATTGGCAATTTCTGTTTAAAACTTTCGAAGTATTACATTTTGGTCCTCTTTTTATTAATATGATTAAAGCATTATATTCAGCCCCCTCAGCTTCCATTTTTGTCAATGGTAGATGCTCTTCCCCATTTCGCTTATATAGAGTCACTCGGCAAGGATGTCCTCTTTCTACTTTACTTTTTCTCATTGAAATTGAGCCCCTTTTATGTTCTCTCCGTATTAGTAATTTGTATACAGGTGTTGTTTTAAAAAATACTACCATTAAAGTTTCTGCATATGCTGATGATGTGTTATTAATGATCCCCTTACCTCTATACCTATTATTCTTGATATTATTCATAAATATGCTAATTTTCTGGTTATTCACTGAATACTAATAAGACAGAATTTTTTCCATTCAATGTTTTTGTAATTCTACAATGTTGGCAAATACTGATATAATTTGGTCTCCAAAAAAACTTAAATATTTAGGGATAACTTTTACTAATTCGATTAAAGATACAGTTGAAACCAATTGTTCCACAATTCTAACTAACACCAAAGAGAAACTAGATAGATGGTCTACTCTTCATTTAAACTGGTGGGGACGTATTGAAGCACTTAAAATGTCTAACACCCCACAAATTTTATATTTCTTGTCTATGTTACTTTTTATGTTAAAATATACAAGTTGTTTACTAAATTCATTTGGAATAATAAACCTGCACGAATTGGTCTTAAGACTCTTCAACTGCCCAAGTGTGAAGGTGGGGTTGGCCTTCCAGATTTAAAAAGTTATCATTTTGCATTTATTGTGGCACAATGCTCCTTATGGTTCCATAATATTCCCCCCACTAATGCACCTACATGGCTTACTCTAGAAAAGAATATTTTAGCCCTATATCCATTAACTTCTTTTCTTACCATGGCAAATGGTTCTTTTGGTAAACGTTCCTCCATTATTGCCAACTCTAAAACTGCCCTTTTGTCATTTGATAGTAGTTTTTCTATTAATTTGGCTTCCACTAAAAGTTTCTCTTTGGTTTAATTCTAAACTCCAATATCACAAACATATTTCTTTTTGGAACCTATGGATTACTGCTGGTATATTCTTTGTTGATGACATCTGTCAATATGATATGTTTTACACATTTGATGTACTTCAAGCTAAATATAACCTACCATTATCTGAATTGCCCAAATATACATTATTATGTAATACTGTTCTTAATGCCTACCCGCATTTACTTTCTATGTCTCAGTCCTCCGGTATAGAGTTATGCATTCCAATGTTCAGCCGTTCAGGACATATAGCTTCTAAAGTATATAAAAAACGTATTACTTCTAATTCCTCCTTTTCACATTTTAATCAAAAATGGCCAACACTCATGAATCTTCACTCCTCCACATTATCCTGGAAGGATATTTGGAAATCCAACACAGCTAATTACCTCCCTGCTACTCTTATACAAACAAACGTTTATCTACTTTACCAATGCTTCTGGACTCCAGATAAATTATTTAAAGCTAAACTTTTAGATACTCCAAATTGTTGGTATTGTAAGTCTGACACTGGTGACTTGCGTCACTTATTTTTCAATTGTGCTATTATTCATAAGTTTTTATTAGATATAGGGAATATCATAACCAGGATCCTTAAGATTCATACAACTTTATCTTTTCATATTCTACTCCTCAAATCTTCTTTTTTTAAATCTACATTATCCTCTATGGATTGTAAATTGCTTGATTTTCTTATCTCTACTGCAATTAAATCTATCACTTGTAATTGGAAAGACGCCACATTACTTTCAGTTCATGTATGGTGGGAATGGATTATTTTTCTTAGACGTGGGCAATGCTCTTTTCCATGTTCCCCTAATGAATTTTCTCCTTCTAGGTCTAATATGTGGTCCAGTTTAGATTCCTATATAAGTACATGTTCTTCAATTTAAAGTATGCATTAAAAAAATGTATTAGTCAATTTTTATACAATGTAGCCCCTTCATTGTTTGTATTATGTCTGTAATATAGTTTTTATATCTAATATATAATTATTAATGCTGGTATAGGTATTCTCTTTCATTATTAATGGTTTACATTTTTTATATTGTAATATGTACCTATACTTTTATGTTCGGTAGTATTCTTTGTATTGTGTTTCTTAATGTTTATGAAAAATTTACCTAATAAAATATTTTGAACACAAAAAAAAAAGCAAAGTAATGAAAATTGATGTATAAGTTTGGTATATGACAATGAATATATCATTACAGAATTGTTTTTGTGTCATGTGTTGGTTTTTTAGTTGATCTTTATGACTTCCTGTTTTTGGTTCATCCCTGGAAAATAGGCATTGCATTTGTTTTCAGGTGATGTGAAATAGAGATCTCTAATTAGTAAGAGACTCTCCTCCCAAAAGGGATCACTTTGTGACCCATCTATACTGATGTAGATTTTTCAACATTGCACAATTCTTCTGTAAGAATCTAGAATTTTCCCAGCACAAGGTGTCTGGATTTAGAATGTTATAGAGACTGTTTTATATTGTTCTTTGGAAAAAACACTATATTTCAAGCAGCCAGATTCAAAATATAAATATGTAGTGTTACTCAGCAAAAGAGATCAAATGGTGCACTTTAACACCGTGCAGGTGGGGGACTAACAGCTGTTCAACATCCATTGCCATTTGTAATAAGTAAAAGTGAATATTAAAAATGCAAAAAGACAGAAATAAAGACCAAAAGAGTGGGCTGGGGTTGTGGCTGTGAGGCCGTATCTCCAGGAAGGTGGGCACTTCCATGAGGCAAGGTGAGGCAGGAGGAGTCTTATGTCCCCACCTTGTGGCTGTGCCAGATTACTGGATATAAACTACAGTGGGTTCTGCTGGGTAATACAATTCTCATGCTGGTGTTTGTCTGAAAAGTGCAGTCACCAGCTCGAACTGTGCGTTTAGATTTCACAAAGTATCTGAATGTACCAGCATTGGCTGCTTAGGGTTTTCAGATTGGGAATTCAGTTGTTCCCCTTCGGCTCTTCATAATGTGGGACATCATATGGACAATAAGGAGGGGTCACTAGAACTACGCATTTCTGCAGCCGTGGTGCTTTCTGCAAAAATATAGATTCACCTCACTGGCCACATACCCACCATCTGCTACATCGTTAGCAGAGTTTGATCAAAAATAACATTCCTATTTCAAATGGGCATAAAATTATTGAAAACAATACATATAGGCTGTAAAACTGTGTCAGACACTGTGCAAAAGTTAACAGCCTGTGTCACATGTAGATTGATCGAGTCATTTAAGAAGAAGGCAATTTCACCCAGATGGTGCTAACATCCCCAGCAGGTGGTGTTTCCTCTACACAAAGAAACAAAAATAATAATAATAATAATGCTTAAATGCGATACAAACAGTTTTCTTTTAACGAACCACATTCCTCCGAGTGGCAGAAATGAGAATATTAACAAAAAGGGGCTTTGAGTTTCCATGCAAAACAAAATCATTAATTGTTGGTGAACAACAATTTGAATAGAATCACCTGAATGTGTATAGTTTTTATTTAAAACATCCTTTGTATTTGCAGTATCAGGATTCCATTTACACTACTAAATGGCAACATTTTAACATATCAAGATAATGTCACAGAAGGTGCTTCATAATATGTCATTAATAGAGTGATATCAGCATAGCTTGCCTTTCCTTGCCGTTTAATTTGCCCTTTCTTTACTGCATAATGTAGTCAAATCTGCCACATAAATTGGTCCTCTATTGCCGCATAACTTTTTGTGGCCTTGACTAGCACGGGAATTCAGAAGAAGTTTTGTTATGTATATTATAATGTAATATAATATTGGTTGATAATATGTGATAGCACACTGACAGTAGCACTGGGATTCTTTTACCTCTGTTTGATTAAAACACTAGGATTTAGCAAAAGACTGGAAATATCTATGACATGAACTTGTCTGTGATGGCACAATGACCTCGGCATTCAATAGCAGCAGTAGCCTGAAATTCATGGACTTCCCACCCGCTGGTAATCTGAAACATTGCGTTGAATGAATGTGAGGATTCAACAATACTTGATAATCTGTGACATCTCACTGACCATATCAATAAGATTGATCTAAGACCTGTCAATTTGTGACATCACATTGAGTAGTGAGTCATCTGTGAAAACACATTGACAATAAAATTGGGATTTAGCAGAAGCCTGGTAATCTTTGACACATCATTAATAGTAGCATTGTGATTTAACATAGGTCTGGGTATACATGATGCGGAGTGGTAATCCCTGATTACATTACTTGCTATTCTCTGACGTCACATTGGCCATTGCCCTGGAATTTGACATGAACCATTTTTAGATCTAGTATTTAATTCATGACACTGCATTGGTTTATAATTGCTAATTTTCCACGGATAATAGCCATATTAATTAATAGAAGTCAGTAATCTATGACATTATATTAACTAGTAATTTGTGACATCACATTGATGAAAGCTATGACCTCATCTTGAGTGGTAACCTTTGAGATCATGTTACCTAAAGCACTAGAGTTAGTACAGACCTTGTGATCTGTTATCACATCGCCTATATTCGGTGAAAACGTGGTGCGTAATGACATCACACTCACTGGTAATCCTTGACATCAAATTAACTAGAGCGCTGTGGCTCGTGGAAGTCTAGTTGTCTGTATGATCAGTTTGGCTACTGAACAGTGATATCATGAAAGCAAACTGTATAGCAAGGCGCGCTATGGGATTTAGTAAAACCCTAGAAATCTATTAAATATGTTTGCCTGAATGTTCCAGAAACTGTTAGGCACAGTACGGCTGGTAATCATAGAGTTTTGGCGGTTGTTAGAAATTGGTAATCCGTGGTTAATTAAAGTTCTTGCATTGTCGGAGCAGTGACATCGAATGGCGTCTTTTGGGCAGTGCGCATTCCAGTGCAATATGCCCAGGTTTCTATAAAGCTCCCGCAGTCTTCAGCGAGATCTGCAGCAGAGACCTGAGATTTAGCAAGATGTCACCGAGCCCGACGTGTCCTCATTAGAGCTGCGTATTCGCTTTCCTTGGGACCCCCAAGACATTAGGAGACCCTGTGCCTGCCGGTCGCTGTGCTCGGCACACCTTGCTCTGTTATAGGATAATGCGCTCAGTAAAAACGCTACAATGGATTTCTCATTTCCTCATAAATGTCAAAGTCGTAGAGACGTGAGTGTGGCTGTCTGAAGACGGCAGGGAGAGGCGGTGTTCTTGTCATTGCCCTTCAGACGCCTCCAGGACTTCCCATCATCGTGACAGGGAGGTTACGGGAGGGAGACATTGTGTGCATGTGGCTCCGCACGTGCATGCTTGTGTATGTGCATGTGAGTGAGTCTGTGTGTCACGGGCGAGTATGTGAAGTGGAGGTATGTGTGCGGAAGTGTTGTGAGGTGGGTATCGTGAGTGATGCGATATATGCGGGGAATGTGGTCAAGTGTGAAGAAGCGGTATGCGAAGGAGTGCAAAGCATGAGGTACGCAAGACTCAAGTATTTTATTCATTGGCATGTGAGGGAAGAAGTATGTGAGGAAGTATGTGAAGGGAAAACGTGAGGAAGTATGTGAAGGGAAGACATGTGAGGAAGTATATGAAGGGAAGACATGTGAGGAAGTATGCGAAGGGAAGACCTGTGAGGGAAGATATGTGAGGAAGTATGTGAAGGGAAGACATGTGAGGAAATATGCGAAGGGAAGACATGCGAGGAAGTATGAGAAGGCAAGACGTGAAGAACTATGTGAAGGGAAGACATGAAGAAGTATGTGAAGGGAAGACATGTGAGGATGTGTGAAGGGAAGACGTGTGGAAGTATGTGAAGGGAAGACATGTGAGGATTTATGTAAAGGGAAGACATGTGAGGAAGTATGTGAAGGGAAGACATTTGAGAAAGTATGCGAAGGAAAGACATGTGAGGAAGTATGTGAAGGGAAGGCATGTGAGGAAGTATGTGAAGGGAAGACGTGGGGAAGTATACAAAGGAAAGACATTTGAGGAAGTATGTGAAGGGAAGACATGTGAGGAAGTATGTGAAGGGAAGACATGTGAGGAAGTATGTGAAGGGAAGACATGTGAGGAAGTATGTGAAGGGAAGACATGTGAGGAAGTATACGAAGGAAAGACATGTGAGGAAGTATGTGAAGGGAAGACATGTATGGAAGTATGTGAAGGGAAGACATGTGAGGTATGTGAAGGGAAGACGTGAGGAAGTATACGAAGGAAAGACATTTGAGGAAGTATGTGAAGGCAAGACATGTGAGGAAGTATGTGAAGGGTAGACATGTGAGGAAGTATACGAAGGAAAGACATTTGAGGATGTATGTGAAGGGAAGACGTGTGGAAGTATGTGAAGGGAAGACATGTGAGGAAGTATGTGACGGAAAGACATTTGAGGAAGTATGTGAAGGGAAGACATGTATGGAAGTATGTGAAGGGAAGACATGTTAGGAAGTATGTGAAGGGAAGACGTGAGGAAGTATACGAAGGAAAGACATTTGAGGAAGTATGTGAAGGGAAGACATATGAGGAAGTATGTGAAGGGAAGACATGTGAGGAAGTATACGAAGGAAAGACATTTGAGGAAGTATGTGAAGGGAAGACATGTGGAAGTATGTGAAGGGAAGACATGTGAGGAAGTATGTGAAGGGAAGACATGTGAGGAAGTATACGAAGGAAAGACATTTGAGGAAGAATGTAAAGGGAAGACATGTGAGGAAGTATGTGAAGGGAAGACATGTGAGGAAGTATACGAAGGAAAGACATTTGAGAAAGTATGTGAAGGGAAGACATGTGTGGAAGTATGTGAAGGGAAGACATGTGAGGAAGTATGTGACGGAAAGGCATTTGAGGAAGTATGTGAAGGTAAGACATGTATGGAAGTATGTGAAGGTAAAACATGTGAGGAAGTATGTGAAGGGAAGACGTGAGGAAGTATACGAAGGAAAGACATTTGAGGAAGTATGTGAAGGGAAGACATGTGAAGAAGTATGTGAAGGGAAGACATGAGGAAGTATGTGAAGGGAAGACATGTGAGGATGTGTGAAGGGAAGACGTGTGGAAGTATGTGAAGGGAAGACATGTGAGGATTTATATAAAGGGAAGACATGTGAGGAAGTATGTGAAGGGAAGACATTTGAGAAAGTATGCGAAGGAAAGACATGTGAGGAAGTATGTGAAGGGAAGGCATGTGAGGAAGTATGTGAAGGGAAGACGTGAGGAAGTATACAAAGGAAAGACATTTGAGGAAGTATGTGAAGGGAAGACATGTGAGGAAGTATGTGAAGGGAAGACATGTGAGGAAGTATACGAAGGAAAGACATTTGAGGAAGTATGTGAAGGGAAGACATGTGTGGAAGTATGTGAAGGGAAGACATGTGAGGAAGTATGTGACGGAAAGACATTTGAGGAAGTATGTGAAGGGAAGACATGTATGGAAGTATGTGAAGGGAAGACATGTGAGGAAGTATGTGAAGGGAAGACGTGAGGAAGTATACGAAGGAAAGACATTTGAGGAAGTATGTGAAGGGAAGACATGTGAGGAAATATGCGAAGGGAAGACATGCGAGGAAGTATGAGAAGGGAAGACATGTGAAGGGAAGACATGAGGAAGTATGTGAAGGGAAGACATGTGAGGATGTGTGAAGGGAAGACGTGTGGAAGTATGTGAAGGGAAGACATGTGAGGATTTATGTAAAGGGAAGACATGTGAGGAAGTATGTGAAGGGAACACATTTGAGAAAGTATGCAAAGGAAAGACATGTGAGGAAGTATGTGAAGGGAAGGCATGTGAGGAAGTATGTGAAGGGAAGACGTGAGGAAGTATACAAAGGAAAGACATTTGAGGAAGTATGTGAAGGGAAGACATGTGAGGAAGTATGTGAAGGGAAGACATGTGAGGAAGTATACGAAGGAAAGACATTTGAGGAAGTATGTGAAGGGAAGACATGTGTGGAAGTATGTAAAGGGAAGACATGTGAGGAATTATGTGACGGCAAGACATTTGAGGAAGTGTGTGAAGGGAACACATTTGAGAAAGTATGCAAAGGAAAGACATGTGAGGAAGTATGTGAAGGGAAGGCATGTGAGGAAGTATGTGAAGGGAAGACGTGAGGAAGTATACAAAGGAAAGACATTTGAGGAAGTATGTGAAGGGAAGACATGTGAGGAAGTATGTGAAGGGAAGACATGTGAGGAAGTATACGAAGGAAAGACATTTGAGGAAGTATGTGAAGGGAAGACATGTGTGGAAGTATGTGAAGAGAAGACATGTGAGGAAGTATGTGACGGGAAGACATTTGAGGAAGTATGTGAAGGGAAGACATGTATGGAAGTATGTGAAGGGAAGACATGTGAGGAAGTATGTGAAGGGAAGACGTGAGGAAGTATACGAAGGAAAGACATTTGAGGAAGTATGTGAAGGGAAGACATGTGAGGAAGTATGTGAAGAGAAGACATGTGAGGAAGTATACGAAGGAAAGACATTTGAGGAAGTATGTGAAGCGAAGACATGTGAGGAAGTATGTGAAGGGAAGACATGTGAGGAAGTATACGAAGGAAAGACATTTGAGGAAGTATGTGAAGGGAAGACGTGTGGAAGTATGTGAAGGGAAGACATGTGAGGAAGTATGTGACGGAAAGACATTTGAGGAAGTATGTGAAGGGAAGACATGTATGGAAGTATGTGAAGGGAAGACATGTGAGGAAGTATGTGAAGGGAAGACGTGAGGAAGTATACGAAGGAAAGACATTTGAGGAAGTATGTGAAGGGAAGACATGTGAGGAAGTATGTGAAGGGAAGACATGTGAGGAAGTATACGAAGGAAAGACATTTGAGGAAGTATGTGAAGGGAAGGCATGTGAGGAAGTATGTGAAGGGAAGACGTGAGGAAGTATACAAAGGAAAGACATTTGAGGAAGTATGTGAAGGGAAGACATGTGAGGAAGTATGTGAAGGGAAGACATGTGAGGAAGTATACGAAGGAAAGACATTTGAGGAAGTATGTGAAGGGAAGACATGTGTGGAAGTATGTAAAGGGAAGACATGTGAGGAATTATGTGACGGCAAGACATTTGAGGAAGTGTGTGAAGGGAACACATTTGAGAAAGTATGCAAAGGAAAGACATGTGAGGAAGTATGTGAAGGGAAGGCATGTGAGGAAGTATGTGAAGGGAAGACGTGAGGAAGTATACAAAGGAAAGACATTTGAGGAAGTATGTGAAGGGAAGACATGTGAGGAAGTATGTGAAGGGAAGACATGTGAGGAAGTATACGAAGGAAAGACATTTGAGGAAGTATGTGAAGGGAAGACATGTGTGGAAGTATGTGAAGAGAAGACATGTGAGGAAGTATGTGACGGGAAGACATTTGAGGAAGTATGTGAAGGGAAGACATGTATGGAAGTATGTGAAGGGAAGACATGTGAGGAAGTATGTGAAGGGAAGACGTGAGGAAGTATACGAAGGAAAGACATTTGAGGAAGTATGTGAAGGGAAGACATGTGAGGAAGTATGTGAAGAGAAGACATGTGAGGAAGTATACGAAGGAAAGACATTTGAGGAAGTATGTGAAGCGAAGACATGTGAGGAAGTATGTGAAGGGAAGACATGTGAGGAAGTATACGAAGGAAAGACATTTGAGGAAGTATGTGAAGGGAAGACGTGTGGAAGTATGTGAAGGGAAGACATGTGAGGAAGTATGTGACGGAAAGACATTTGAGGAAGTATGTGAAGGGAAGACATGTATGGAAGTATGTGAAGGGAAGACATGTGAGGAAGTATGTGAAGGGAAGACGTGAGGAAGTATACGAAGGAAAGACATTTGAGGAAGTATGTGAAGGGAAGACATGTGAGGAAGTATGTGAAGGGAAGACATGTGAGGAAGTATACGAAGGAAAGACATTTGAGGAAGTATGTGAAGGGAAGACGTGTGGAAGTATGTGAAGGGAAGACATGTGAGGAAGTATGTGAAGGGAAGACATGTGAGGAAGTATACGAAGGAAAAACATTTGAGGAAGTATGTGAAGGGAAGACATGTGAGGAAGTATACGAAGGAAAGACATTTGAGGAAGTATGTGAAGGGAAGACGTGTGGAAGTATGTGAAGGGAAGACATGTGAGGAAGTATGTGACGGAAAGACATTTGAGGAAGTATGTGAAGGTAAGACATGTATGGAAGTATGTGAAGGGAAGACATGTAAGGAAGTATGTGAAGGGAAGACGTGAGGAAGTATACGAAGGCAAGACATTTGAGGAAGTATGTGAAGGGAAGACATGTGAGGAAGTATGTGAAGAGAAGACATGTGAGGAAGTATACGAAGGAAAGACATTTGAGGAAGTATGTGAAGGGAAGACATGTGAGGAAGTATGTGAAGGGAAGACATGTGAGGAAGTATACGAAGGGAAGACATGAGGAAGTATACGAAGGAAAGACATTTGAGGAAGTATGTGAAGGGAAGACGTGAGGAAATATGGGAAGGGAAGACATGCGAGGAAGTATGAGAAGGGAAGACATGTGAAGAAGTATGTGAAGGGAAGACATGAGGAAGTATGTGAAGGGAAGACATGTGAGGATGTGTGAAGGGAAGACGTGTGGAAGTATGTGAAGGGAAGACATGTGAGGATTTATGTAAAGGGAAGACATGTGAGGAAGTGTGTGAAGGGAAGACATTTGAGAAAGAATGCGAAGGAAAGACATGTGAGGAAGTATGTGAAGGGAAGGCATGTGAGGAAGTATGTGAAGGGAAGACGTGAGGAAGTATACGAAGGAAAGACATTTGAGGAAGTATGTGAAGGGAAGACATGTGAGGAAGTATGTGAAGGGAAGACATGTGAGGAAGTATACGAAGGAAAGACATTTGAGGAAGTATGTGAAGGGAAGGCATGTGAGGAAGTATGTGAAGGGAAGACGTGAGGAAGTATACAAAGGAAAGACATTTGAGGAAGTATGTGAAGGGAAGACATGTGAGGAAGTATGTGAAGGGAAGACATGTGAGGAAGTATACGAAGGAAAGACATTTGAGGAAGTATGTGAAGGGAAGACATGTGTGGAAGTATGTAAAGGGAAGACATGTGAGGAATTATGTGACGGCAAGACATTTGAGGAAGTGTGTGAAGGGAACACATTTGAGAAAGTATGCAAAGGAAAGACATGTGAGGAAGTATGTGAAGGGAAGGCATGTGAGGAAGTATGTGAAGGGAAGACGTGAGGAAGTATACAAAGGAAAGACATTTGAGGAAGTATGTGAAGGGAAGACATGTGAGGAAGTATGTGAAGGGAAGACATGTGAGGAAGTATACGAAGGAAAGACATTTGAGGAAGTATGTGAAGGGAAGACATGTGTGGAAGTATGTGAAGAGAAGACATGTGAGGAAGTATGTGACGGGAAGACATTTGAGGAAGTATGTGAAGGGAAGACATGTATGGAAGTATGTGAAGGGAAGACATGTGAGGAAGTATGTGAAGGGAAGACGTGAGGAAGTATACGAAGGAAAGACATTTGAGGAAGTATGTGAAGGGAAGACATGTGAGGAAGTATGTGAAGAGAAGACATGTGAGGAAGTATACGAAGGAAAGACATTTGAGGAAGTATGTGAAGCGAAGACATGTGAGGAAGTATGTGAAGGGAAGACATGTGAGGAAGTATACGAAGGAAAGACATTTGAGGAAGTATGTGAAGGGAAGACGTGTGGAAGTATGTGAAGGGAAGACATGTGAGGAAGTATGTGACGGAAAGACATTTGAGGAAGTATGTGAAGGGAAGACATGTATGGAAGTATGTGAAGGGAAGACATGTGAGGAAGTATGTGAAGGGAAGACGTGAGGAAGTATACGAAGGAAAGACATTTGAGGAAGTATGTGAAGGGAAGACATGTGAGGAAGTATGTGAAGGGAAGACATGTGAGGAAGTATACGAAGGAAAGACATTTGAGGAAGTATGTGAAGGGAAGACGTGTGGAAGTATGTGAAGGGAAGACATGTGAGGAAGTATGTGAAGGGAAGACATGTGAGGAAGTATACGAAGGAAAAACATTTGAGGAAGTATGTGAAGGGAAGACATGTGAGGAAGTATACGAAGGAAAGACATTTGAGGAAGTATGTGAAGGGAAGACGTGTGGAAGTATGTGAAGGGAAGACATGTGAGGAAGTATGTGACGGAAAGACATTTGAGGAAGTATGTGAAGGTAAGACATGTATGGAAGTATGTGAAGGGAAGACATGTAAGGAAGTATGTGAAGGGAAGACGTGAGGAAGTATACGAAGGCAAGACATTTGAGGAAGTATGTGAAGGGAAGACATGTGAGGAAGTATGTGAAGAGAAGACATGTGAGGAAGTATACGAAGGAAAGACATTTGAGGAAGTATGTGAAGGGAAGACATGTGAGGAAGTATGTGAAGGGAAGACATGTGAGGAAGTATACGAAGGGAAGACATGAGGAAGTATACGAAGGAAAGACATTTGAGGAAGTATGTGAAGGGAAGACGTGAGGAAATATGGGAAGGGAAGACATGCGAGGAAGTATGAGAAGGGAAGACATGTGAAGAAGTATGTGAAGGGAAGACATGAGGAAGTATGTGAAGGGAAGACATGTGAGGATGTGTGAAGGGAAGACGTGTGGAAGTATGTGAAGGGAAGACATGTGAGGATTTATGTAAAGGGAAGACATGTGAGGAAGTGTGTGAAGGGAAGACATTTGAGAAAGAATGCGAAGGAAAGACATGTGAGGAAGTATGTGAAGGGAAGGCATGTGAGGAAGTATGTGAAGGGAAGACGTGAGGAAGTATACAAAGGAAAGACATTTGAGGAAGTATGTGAAGGGAAGACATGTGAGGAAGTATGTGAAGGGAAGACATGTGAGGAAGTATACAAAGGAAAGACATTTGAGGAAGTATGTGAAGGGAAGACATGTGTGGAAATATGTGAAGGGAAGACATGTGAGGAAGTATGTGACAGAAAGATATTTGAGGAAGTATTTGAAGGGAAGACATGTATGGAAGTATGTGAAGGGAAGACATGTGAGGAAGTATGTGAAGGGAAGACGTGAGGAAGTATACGAAGGAAAGACATTTGAGGAAGTATGTGAAGGGAAGACATGTGAGGAAGAATGTGAAGAGAAGACATGTGAGGAAGTATACGAAGGAAAGACATTTGAGGAAGTATGTGAAGGGAAGACATGTGAGGAAGTATGTGAAGGGAAGACATGTGAGGAAGTATACGGAGGAAAGACATTTGAGGAAGTATGTGAAGGGAAGACGTGTGGAAGTATGTGAAGGGAAGACATGTGAGGAAGTATGTGACGGAAAGACATTTGAGGAAGTATGTGAAGGGAAGACATGTATGGAAGTATGTGAAGGGAAGACATGTGAGGAAGTATGTGAAGGGAAGACGTGAGGAAGTATACGAAGGAAAGACATTTGAGGAAGTATGTGAAGGGAAGACATGTGAGGAAGTATGTGAAGGGAAGACATGTGAGGAAGTATACGAAGGAAAGACATTTGAGGAAGTATGTGAAGGGAAGACGTGTGGAAGTATGTGAAGGGAAGACATGTGAGGAAGTATGTGAAGGGAAGACATGTGAGGAAGTATACGAAGGAAAGGCATTTGAGGAAGTATGTGAAGGGAAGACATGTGAGGAAGTATGTGAAGGGAAGACATGTGAGGAAGTATACGAAGGAAAGACATTTGAGGAAGTATGTGAAGGGAAGACATGTGTGGAAGTATGTGAAGGGAAGACATGTGAGGAAGTATGTGACAGAAAGACATTTGAGGAAGTATGTGAAGGTAAGACATGTATGGAAGTATGTGAAGGGAAGACATGTGAGGAAGTATGTGAAGGGAAGACGTGAGGAAGTATACGAAGGAAAGACATTTGAGGAAGTATGTGAAGGGAAGACATGTGAGGAAGTATGTGAAGAGAAGACATGTGAGGAAGTATACGAAGGAAAGACATTTGAGGAAGTATGTGAAGGGAAGACATGTGAGGAAGTATGTGAAGGGAAGACATGTGAGGAAGTATACGAAGGAAAGACATTTGAGGAAGTATGTGAAGGGAAGACATGTGTGGAAGTATGTGAAGGGATGACATGTGAGGAAGTATGTGACGGAAAGACATTTGAGGAAGTATGTGAAGGGAAGACATGTGAGGAAGTATGTGAAGGGAAGACATGTGAGGAAGTATGTGAAGGGAAGACGTGAGGAAGTATACGAAGGAAAGACATTTGAGGAAGTATGTGAAGGGAAGACATGTGAGGAAGCATGTGAAGGGAAGACATGTGAGGAAGTATACGAAGGAAAGACATTTGAGGAAGTATGTGAAGGGAAGACATGTGGAAGTATGTGAAGGGAAGACATGTGAGGAAGTATGTGAAGGGAAGACATTTGAGGAAGCACCTACCGCCACTGCAGCTGTTGTTTCCTTGCTGGGGGGCCACAGAACTACACTGCCCAGAAGCCTCTACTCCCTGGAGGGAGAATCACCGGCGTGCCATAAAAGCGCCTTCTGCTGCCCGCAGTGCGGGAGCACCTACCGCTGCTGCAGCTGTTGTTTCCTTGCTGGGGGGCCACAGAACTACACTGCCCAGAAGCCTCTACTCCCTGGAGGGAGAACCACCGATGCACCATAAAAGCGCCTTCTGCCGCCTGTGGCGCGGAACGCGCGCGGTCCATGCCCGGGCTTAGCCCGGGCCAAGGTCGGGCCCGTCCTTGCCTGTCACTGACCGGAGAAGGCCGGGCTGGTCAATCCCTCTGACATTTTGGACCCCATACTTATTTGAGGAAGTATGTGAAGGGAAGACATGTGAGGAAGTATGTGAAGAGAAGACATGTGAGGAAGTATACAAAGGAAAGACATTTGAGGAAGTATGTGAAGGGAAGACATGTGAGGAAGTATGTGAAGGGAAGACATGTGAGGAAGTATACGAAGGGAAGACATGAGGAAGTATACGAAGGAAAGACATTTGAGGAAGTATGTGAAGGGAAGACGTGAGGAAATATGCGAAGGGAAGACATGCGAGGAAGTATGAGAAGGGAAGACATGTGAAGAAGTATGTGAAGGGAAGACATGAGGAAGTATGTGAAGGGAAGACATGTGAGGATGTGTGAAGGGAAGACGTGTGGAAGTATGTGAAGGGAAGACATGTGAGCATTTATGTAAAGGGAAGACATGTGAGGAAGTGTGTGAAGGGAAGACATTTGAGAAAGAATGCGAAGGAAAGACATGTGAGGAAGTATGTGAAGGGAAGGCATGTGAGGAAGTATGTGAAGGGAAGACGTGAGGAAGTATACAAAGGAAAGACATTTGAGGAAGTATGTGAAGGGAAGACAAGTGAGGAAGTATGTGAAGGGAAGACATGTGAGGAAGTATACAAAGGAAAGACATTTGAGGAAGTATGTGAAGGGAAGACATGTGTGGAAGTATGTGAAGGGAAGACATGTGAGGAAGTATGTGACAGAAAGATATTTGAGGAAGTATTTGAAGGGAAGACATGTATGGAAGTATGTGAAGGGAAGACATGTGAGGAAGTATGTGAAGGGAAGACGTGAGGAAGTATACGAAGGAAAGACATTTGAGGAAGTATGTGAAGGGAAGACATGTGAGGAAGTATGTGAAGAGAAGACATGTGAGGAAGTATACGAAGGAAAGACATTTGAGGAAGTATGTGAAGGGAAGACATGTGAGGAAGTATACGGAGGAAAGACATTTGAGGAAGTATGTGAAGGGAAGACGTGTGGAAGTATGTGAAGGGAAGACATGTGAGGAAGTATGTGACGGAAAGACATTTGAGGAAGTATGTGAAGGGAAGACATGTATGGAAGTATGTGAAGGGAAGACATGTGAGGAAGTATGTGAAGGGAAGACGTGAGGAAGTATACGAAGGAAAGACATTTGAGGAAGTATGTGAAGGGAAGACATGTGAGGAAGTATGTGAAGGGAAGACATGTGAGGAAGTATACGAAGGAAAGACATTTGAGGAAGTATGTGAAGGGAAGACGTGTGGAAGTATGTGAAGGGAAGACATGTGAGGAAGTATGTGAAGGGAAGACATGTGAGGAAGTATACGAAGGAAAGACATTTGAGGAAGTATGTGAAGGGAAGACATGTGAGGAAGTATGTGAAGGGAAGACATGTGAGGAAGTATACGAAGGAAAGACATTTGAGGAAGTATGTGAAGGGAAGACATGTGTGGAAGTATGTGAAGGGAAGACATGTGAGGAAGTATGTGACAGAAAGACATTTGAGGAAGTATGTGAAGGTAAGACATGTATGGAAGTATGTGAAGGGAAGACATGTGAGGAAGTATGTGAAGGGAAGACGTGAGGAAGTATACGAAGGAAAGACATTTGAGGAAGTATGTGAAGGGAAGACATGTGAGGAAGTATGTGAAGAGAAGACATGTGAGGAAGTATACGAAGGAAAGACATTTGAGGAAGTATGTGAAGGGAAGACATGTGAGGAAGTATGTGAAGGGAAGACATGTGAGGAAGTATACGAAGGAAAGACATTTGAGGAAGTATGTGAAGGGAAGACATGTGTGGAAGTATGTGAAGGGATGACATGTGAGGAAGTATGTGACGGAAAGACATTTGAGGAAGTATGTGAAGGGAAGACATGTGAGGAAGTATGTGAAGGGAAGACATGTGAGGAAGTATGTGAAGGGAAGACGTGAGGAAGTATACGAAGGAAAGACATTTGAGGAAGTATGTGAAGGGAAGACATGTGAGGAAGTATGTGAGGGGAAGACATGTGAGGAAGTATACGAAGGAAAGACATTTGAGGAAGTATGTGAAGGGAAGACATGTGGAAGTATTGTATTGTATTGTATTGTATTGTCATTGCATTTATATAGCGCTTACTACCCCTGACGAGGCGTCGAAGCGCTTTTTCGGCGAGTAGCACGCTACTCCGGGACCCATAGAGGATTAGTGTTGAATTAGTATAGTGAAACATGCAAGTACATTTTAAGTGATGGATAGGTTAGGCAGTTATTTGGATTTGGAATGATAGCAGAAGGATAGAGGAGGAAAGAAAGGTTTGTATTTATATAGCACTGGTTACCCCTGATGGGGTGTTGAAGCATGCTACTCTGGAAGCCCATCAAGGATTAGTGGTGAATTAATATGGTGAAAATATGAAAGTAGTTTCAGTGGTGGATATTAGTCAGTTATTTGGAGTGAGAAGGATAGCGGAGGGATAAAAGGGAAGAAAGGTTTGCATTCATATAGCACTTGTTACCCCTGATGAGTGTTGAAGCGCTTTTCTGGCGAGTAGCACGCCACTCCGGAACCCATTAAGGATTAGTGTTGAACATTAGTCTAGTAAAAAATGAAGTAACTTTGATTAGTGGACATGTTACTCAGTTATTTGGGTAGAGAAGGGTAGGTGGCGGGATAGAAGAGGGAAAGAGGTTTGTATTTATATAGCGCTTGCTACCCCTGATGGGGTTTTGAAGCGCAAGTAGCACGCTACTCTGGAACCCAGAAGTATTAGTGTTGAATTATTATGGTGAAACATGAAAGTAATTTTAGTGGTGGATATGTTAGTCAGTTATTTGGATTGAGAAGGGTTGGGGAGGGTAGAAAGGGAAAAAGGTTTGCATTTATATAGCGCTTGTAACCCTGATGGGGTGTTGAGACGCTTTATTGGCGAGTAGCACGCTACTCTGGAACCCATAAAGGATTAGTGGTGAATTAGTATAGTTGAAAATTGAATATGTTAGACTGTTAATTCTGATTGAAAAGGATAGTGGAGGGATAAAAGAGTGAAGGATTTTTTTTTTTTTATAGGTCTTAGCAGTAGGAGGGGGAGAAGGGGGTTTGAGGGGAGGAGTCAGGGAAGAGTTTAGAAAGGTTTGTTTTAGGGCATCGGTATAGTAAAAGAGGTGTCCGATGATGCAAGGAGGGTAGAGTAGGCAAGAGTCTAGAAAGGGTTATTTTGGTGGTCATAGTAGTGGTATGGGGTTTGGGATAAATGAGTGTGGATTTAGAGGATATATTGATAGATGTATAGGATGAGAAATAGGGTAGTGCATTGGAAAGAGTAGTAGAAAGAAGTTTGAGATGAGTCAGAAGGTTGGGCTAGAAGATATATTGAGATAAGTATAGGCTGAGAACTAGGGTAGTGCCTTGGAAATGCTAAATTAGAAGAAAGTGATAAATATATAGATCCATAAATACATTGAAAGTATATAGATACATAAAGGAGGTAAGTATATGCAGATTAAAGATATGGATAGAGGCACAGGATGAGAAATAGGGTAGTGCATTGGATATGCTTTTTCAGGAGAAAAGTTACAGAGACACACAGTTCCAAGTACATGGAAGGTACATAGATGCACAATGGAAGTTAGTACATGTAGACCAAAGATGATATTTATTTATTATTATTATTTTTTTTTTTCCTCTCAACAACATAATTATTGTACATGTTTATACAAAGCAATACACAAAGATAGGTACATGTCTATAGTGAAAACAAATGCTTATATACAGAGGGATATGCTGTAAATTTCTGTTTGCGTATGGTGCTTATGTGGGGAAAAGCCAATTCTTGAGTAGTTTTCTGAAGATAAGGTGGCTGTCGGTGGATCTTATGTTGGGGGGTAAAGAGTTCCATAGTTTGGCTGCTTGAACAGAGAAGGATGTGCCACCCATGGTTTTTTTCTTGTATCTTGGGATTTTGAGGCGAGATGCTCCTTTAGAGCGGAGGTTCCTCTGTTGAATGTGTTTGGTGATTTTATTCCTGATGAAGAGTGGTCCCATTCCATGTATTGCTTTGTGGGTGATACAAAGCAGCTTGAACGTGGATCTTCTGGCAACCGGTAACCAATGCAGGGCTTTCAAGGCAGGGGATATGTGGTCTCGCGGTTTGATATGTAAGAGTAGTCTGGCAGCCGAGTTCTGAATCCGTTGTAGTCTTTTCATGGTCGTCAAAGGTGATCCGTGGTAGAGGCTATTGGCGTAATCGAGTTTGGACAGGACAAGGGAGATAGTAGCTTGGACCTTGTGCGGAAATCCCAAATGAGGGAAAATTCGTCGCAGCGTTTTTATAGTGACAAAGCTTGATCTTGCTAGTTTGTCCACTTGGGCATTCATCGACAGCTTGGAGTCCATGGTCATTCCTAGGTTTCTTACTTCCTTCGATACTTTAGGTGGTGATCCCAGTTCATTAGGCCATGCAGCAAGCGGGTTGTAATGTTTCCAATCGCCACACGTGAGTATTTCCGTTTTGAAGTATTCAATTTGAGATGGCTCCAAGTCATCCACTGATCCACGGCTCTGAGACAGCTGAAAATTGGTGATTTTCCAATGTCTTTGGGGCATTCCAGTTGAAGGAGTATTTGCGTGTCATCTGCATAGTTATAGCACGTGAGGTGAAATTTATTGATCAGTACTGGTAGACTTCATGTAGATGTTGAAAAGCATGGGTGAGATGATAGAGCCTTGAGGGACCCCTGCTTTTGTGGAGTACAGTTTGGACGAGAAAGGTGGGGTATGGATGACATTAGTTCTGTTTTGAAGGTAGGACGCGATCCAGTCTAGAGCAGTTCCCTCTATGCCGGATTCATAGAGTCTTTGTTTCAGAGTGTCATGGTCAACCGTGTCAAAGGCAGCTGAGAGGTCCAAGAGGAGTAGCGCAGCAACTCCGTTGCGGTCAACTGTATTTTTTAGGTCATCCCAGATGGCAAGGAGGGCAGATTCAGTGCCTCTCCCCGGACGGAATCCTGTTTGGAAGTCTGAGAGTATGTCATTCTCTTCAATGAATTGTGACATCTGGGCGAACGCTGCTCTTTCTACCAGTTTGCCCAGGAAAGGTCCATTTGTAATGGATCTGTAGTTGTCAGGGTTCAGCGGGTCCAAGTTTGTTTTCTTCAGTAAAGGGCGTATGTGTGATTTTTTAAGTTCTTCTGGAAATATTCCGGTCGTGAAGGAGTTGTTGATGATTCTTCTTACTGGAGTGGCAGCAGAGGTTGTTAAAAGAATTGTCTTGAAAATTTGTGATGGACAGGGGTCAGAAGGGCTGCCGGCAGGCCAGCTTGCTTTGACCAGGTCCATAAATTCATCGTGTGAGATGTGTTGGAAGGAACGGAGAGGCTTGGTTAGATTATTCTTGGATTGTTGTTTTGTACAAGGGTTAGTGCTGGTGCTTTGTTTCTGTTTTAAGTATGAGTCCAACGTGTTTGCTTTGTCCGTGTAATGATTTGCCAGTTTGTCTGTGAAATCTTGAGTAACAGGATGAGCTCTTTCTAGGGAATTTGGTTTGCGAAATTCATTGAGTATTTTATAGAATTTTTTATTTGCACATTTAGCGTTTTGAATTCTGTCTGAATAGTACCTTTTCTTAGCTTTTTTGATAGCCGACTTGTATAATCTGTTAATTTTTTGTAGGTGAAGTTTGTCTTGTTTGGAGTTTGTTTTGAGGCAGGTACGTTGCAGCTTTCTAATTTGTTGTTTTATGTCTTTTATTTCTATGTTTCTCCAAGGCGCTTTTTTTCTTTTGTTCTGTTGTGTGGTTTTGAGTGGTATCAGGATGTCAAAAGCTTCTTGTAGCCACTCATATAGTTTTTGAACAGAATTTATTGTTTCTAGATTTGTACTTGATGTTAGTTGTGTTTCTAAGTGTTCCAAATTGAGTTTGTTCCACGGCCGATAGGTGGATGGATGTAAAGTAGTTTTAGGTGAGTCGCTTAGTGTTGTTTTATGTTGGAAAGCAAGCAAGTGGTGGTCTGACCATGTGACTGGAGTTATAGTTTGAAAGGTAACTAGTTCAGTATTAGCAAAAATGACATCTAGTATATGTCCAGCGGTGTGTGTCGGTTTGTGGACAATCTGATGGAGGTTCAGTGCGTCTAGGCCAGTGATTATTGTTTTTGGATGGGTCATATTGGGTTTGTCAAACCAAATGTTGAGGTCACCCAGAACGCATAGGTTGGAGTGTATTGTTATCAGGTTTGAAACTGTGTCTAGAAGTGCGTCTGGGAATGTCGCCTTGCTAGGTGGAGGTCTGTAAAGGAGCAGGAAGTTAAAGGAGGAAGACGGTGTAGGATTGCATCTTGTTAGAAGAGCCTCACAATTCTTTATGGAGATGTCGTCAATTTTTGTGATCTGTATTGTTTGCCTGAATACAACAGCTAGACCACCTCCTTTTTGGCTATACGATTTTGGGTGATTGTTTGATAGCCTAGAGGAATGGCTTCATGCAGGACTGGAGCCATATCATCTCCCAACCATGATTCAGTTATGAATAGTATGTCTGGTTTTGCATCTGTGAGAAGGTCGTAGATGTGATGTTTGTTTTTAGAGAGGGATCGAGCATTTATTAGTAGACAGTTTAGAGAGTGGTCTTTGGTGATTGTGAGACTTTGTTTTGTAGAAGAGTGGTCAGTAATGTGTGGGTTTGTAGCAGGTGTGTTTTTAGAGCTGGTATTAGCTGTATTAGGATAGCAATTGTGTAGCTGTTCTATATCATGTTCCTCATCCAGCATGCTAAGAAGGCATTTTGATGGGTCTGCGTGTGTATGTGGTGGAGATGGTGTTTGAGAGGGAGTAGGAGTACTGTGTTGTTTTTGTGGTGTAACATTGTGAAGTAGACATGGGGAAGCGAAGTTGTGAGGTATGGCATGTTGCTTATATAGTTTGCGTGTGTTTAATGCGGAAGGTGTATGAGTCAGGGTTGGTGGTGCAGCATGTTGGTCATGTAGTGAAGTTCTAAATTGTGAAGGGAAGACATGTGAGGAAGTATGTGAAGGGAAGACATTTGAGGAAGCACCTACCGCCACTGCAGCTGTTGTTTCCTTGCTGGGGGGCCACAGAACTACACTGCCCAGAAGCCTCTACTCCCTGGAGGGAGAATCACCGGCGTGCCATAAAAGCGCCTTCTGCTGCCCGCAGTGCGGGAGCACCTACCGCCGCTGCAGCTGTTGTTTCCTTGCTGGGGGGCCACAGAACTACACTGCCCCGAAGCCTCTACTCCCTGGAGGGAGAACCACCGGCGTGCCATAAAAGCGCCTTCTGCTGCCCGCAGTGCGGGAGCACCTACCGCTGCTGCAGCTGTTGTTTCCTTGCTGGGGGGCCACAGAACTACACTGCCCAGAAGCCTCTACTCCCTGGAGGGAGAACCACCGATGCACCATAAAAGCGCCTTCTGCCGCCTGTGGCGCGGAACGCGCGCGGTCCATGCCCGGGCGTAGCCCGGGCCAAGGTCGGGCCCGTCCTTGCCTGTCACTGACCGGAGAAGGCCGGGCTGGTCAATCCCTCTGACATTTTGGACCCCATACTTATTGAAAGGTACTGTTTATTTGTCTGTCCTCGATGTTCTGTTTGCAGGAGAGACATAGGCAAGTAGGCAAGTAGCAGTGTGGCGATTAAGTTGTGCCTCCCTACTAGTAAAAGTGGGACATATCTCCCTCAGCGTAACTAACCAATAGACCTTTCATTTAGGATCTGCCTGGTCGCTATTTTTATATCTGGTCCGCTCATACTTTACACAGTTTGATATAGGTGTTTGATATTCAGGTAGCCATGGGTAAACACAAGGCAGGTAATGCCCCACCAGTGCCCGATAGTGGCTGGTCAACCATCGATTCTTTTCTGGTGAGGGCAGTTAATGTGATCTCCCAGGAGATAGATATTGTTGAACGCCGCCTCTCTATAGGTGGAGGGCAAGGGAGTGAGATTGCTGTGTCCCCTGGAGATGCAGCAGCTATACCACTAGCAAATAATAGCCGAACAAGGGAAGATAATGCCCTGAGAGCCACTGATAGCTTGGTCACCCCCGCAATTAATGAGGCAACATGATCCCCTAGTAACAGCATCACTCTTTTTAACCCCCCTACCCCGAAAAGGAAAAGGAAATGCAAAAAGACCCCTCTTATCCCTGGAGGTCCCAAGAGATTAAACACATCCAAGATCCTGGCCCATTCTAGTATAGAGGCTGGGACCATACCATGCAACTTGGGGGGCTCACAATTGGCCTCGTTACTGGCCGAAATCTCCACTAGACTAGAGGTCCTGCTAGCACCAATTTTTGAGAAGTTAGAGGCTCTGTCCACCGAAGTTCAACAGATTAAGACATGCTATTCTAACATGCCGCTGGGACAAACAGAGGAAGGGCCAGACAGAGCTGACAGGATTTTTGCACCATCCACAACTTTACCAACTAACTTATCAACAGATAATGTAATGAGAATAAGTGCTAATATACCAAAGCCGGGGATTGTAGGCACCCTAACTGAAGCAAGCTCTAGAGATCACATGGGACTACCAGTATCTATATCCCAAATAGAGACCCAACCCCGGTTATTCAATGCTACCACCACGTATCCAGCACATAGCGAAAGGCAACAAGTTTCTATACTAGCAGAGGATAGTACTGCCAACATAATAGAAGCTAATGTCGCAGACGCCAAGATCACCATTAATTTACCTCCAGAATGTGTCCCCTATGTAGCAGTCATAGTTAATGTCCCCCCACTACGCCCGGGCCAAATAGAATCCTATGACTCTTTAAAGAACAGGGTGATCCATTGGCTTAACAGAAACTGCCATTTTCCGGTAAGGGACGCTCAACAAATATTGTTTGTAAGAAGAGTACCCTGGATTGGCCCCTTGAGGAAAAACCACAATGGAGATTGTATAGTAATCAATTCCAGGGACCCAAGGTGTGCCAAGGGTATTCTTATGGGGGAGGTACGCCACGCCCAATCGGTTTATAATATGTCACTCCAGCCATTGGGTTTCTTCTATAGGCACCTCCAGCCCTCTATACCTAACACGATCAGACTAGGCCCATTAATTAAACCACCCCGCTCGAGCATACCCACCCACCCCAATCATTGGTGGTCTCCAACAGATACCAGGCACTGAGGGACCTCCAGGACATCAATTGACATGAGATGGGGTTATATGATAATCAACCAAAACATACAAGGAAGGTGCTTTCACTTCACGAAGGGCGGGAAAATGATACTCATCTGGCCCCTGGGGGCCACTGCGATACTGCCGTCTTATCTGCCCCCCTTCCACCTCCCTGTGAGGGTGTAGCAGATCTTACATATATAGCAACTGCCCCATCCAATTTAGCACAACATAGTAGTAGTGATGGAGGGACGGCTAATGGGTATAGAATTGCAACTTGGAATGTAGGGGGTCTAGCTAAGAAACAGGGTACCCTAGGATGGATGGAGTTTATAAGCAACTTGGATATATTATGCATCCAAGAAACATGGTGTATCGAGCCTGTCTATTTTGAGGGCTTTACGACATACTGGTTGGAGGCTGAACCATCGGTAGCAGGGAGAGCTAAAGGGGGGGCTTATGGTCTTAATATCAAACAAACTTCCTGTAAGTTTAAAGAGGAAAATATCTATTGGCACCCATTCATTAATCTTATGGTTGTCATTCAGGGGAGGTCAGGACATGGTCCTGGTTAATTTTTATAATAATGTTTTTAATAATACCCGGGGGAGGGTAATTTTAGCCCTCGAAGGAGGTCTGGAGGCCCTTGCCCAGTCCATTACAAATAGTTTTATACTATTATGGGTCGGAGATTTTAATATTCATACATGCCCCCACTCTGCTACACGGGTATGTGGGATGACAGATGAGGCTGGACTTGGATACTTGCATTTCCCCCATAATGAATATGGTAATTTATAAAATTCTATGATCACCAAGTTTGATCTTCAATTACTGGAAAATGCTCTGGATAGTGATGCGAAACACATCCCAACCTTTATAGGGAGAAATTCAACCTCTGTTATCGACCACGTTCTAATTTCAGGTAACGTATGTATGTGGTGTGACCCATTATGGGTTGCACGCCCGGGCATGAGCGACCATAACTGTATAATCCTGTCAGTTTTCTTCTGGGACAGGTCTACCGTTACTACCCCTAGTTGTGTTACTAATATTGCCCCACTCAGACCCAATGGGATCCGTATCAAGTGGTTTGGAGTGGACCAGACCCGGTTCCTACTAGATATTTGTACAAGGGGCTATAATTATATAATGGGTTGTCTGGAGGACGTGGTTACCCCTGATCAGATACTCCTTAACTATACTGGTATCGTTACTATAATCAATGACCTTGTGACTCGTCCTATTAGAACTGGCCCAACAAAACGCAAAGGCTGGTTCGACCATGCCTGTACTACCGCTACTAGGGACTTGAAATTGGCTCTCTGCAAGGGGCCGAAGGACAATTTATTGATCAAATCCCTTAGATCTAAGCACAAAGAGTTACTGCTTGTTAGAAAAAAAGAACTACAAAATGAAGCATGGTTGAAACTGTCCCAAGCAGCAGATACAGGAAATAGCAAACTTTTCTGGGATACTGTTAACTCTCCTTTCTTAAAGGTTGACTCCTTCCCGGAATTGCTATCACATGTCACTTGCGACGCATGGGTTGCCCACTTTTCTAGTATTTTTAGCTCAGGCAAGGCACAAACGGTAACTACACGAAATGAGGAACAATTGTTATATTCATGCTACAAGAAGTGTCATGGGCTCTGAAAGAAAGCAAAGGGGGCAAAGCCCCGGGCCGAATGGGGTCCCTGTGGATGTTTTTAAAAACAACGCCGAGTTATGGGCACCAATTCTAACCAGGGTTTTTAATATGGCTGCGGAGACAAAGACTCCGCCGACATGGGGCACATCGATTATAGTTCCTATTTTTAAGAAGAGTAACAAATCAGACCCCAAAAATTACAGGCCTATATCACTCTTAGATTCATCAGTGAAAGTGATGAATAAAGTCTTGCTAAAAAGACTAGAAGAATGGGCATGGGATTACTCAATACTTTCGCCCGCTCAGTTTGGTTTCAGGAAAGGCCTGGGTACCATAGAGCAATGTGTGAACCTTGATCTACTCATAGGCAAGTACACCTGTGCCAAAGGGGGCAGATTATACCTCTGCTTTGCTAATCTGACTTTGACTTAGTAGATCAAACCATCCTTTTGAGTACTTTGCTTGCTATGGGGGCACCCAGGCCAATCATCCATTTCCTGGCCAGATTATATGAGGATCTAACGAGCAAAGTCCGCTATGGCCCCAGGGGGAATGCACTTTGCAGTTAAGCGAGGCATTCGGCAAGGCTGTGTATTAGCGCTACTGTTATTTTCCTTGTTTATTAATGGGGTAGATGAGACCTTACAAGCAGTGCCTTCCGATGCCCCCCAAGTGGCTGGGCGCCCCATACCTGTACTTTTGTATGCAGACGACGCCGCCCTGTTGGCCAGGACTCCAGTGGGACTGCAATGTTTAATGAATGCTTTTAGTGTTTTTATTGCTGCCAGGAAATTAACTATTAATAAAAGTAAAACTTATACTATGGTCTGTGGGGACAAACAAAGTAGAACATTTTTTATGGATAAATCGCCTGTGCACCCGGTTGATACCTTTTGCTACCTGGGCATTACTTTTTCAGGTAACGGGTCGTGGACTCGTGAAATTACCAATGTCAGGAGCAAAATGGCTAGAAGTACCCACGGCATTTTTAGATTTTCAGCAAAACTGGGCTCTAGGCCGGTCAAGGAGATGACAACTATTTGTAGGGCAAGGGTCTTATCGATTGCAACATATCGCGCTGGTATTGGGGGCTATCATAATTGTTCTGTATTACAGACAGAGGAAAATAGTTATCTCAAACGCCTCCTCAGTCTACCCTCCTCTGCATCTTCAGAGATTATACACAATGAAGTGGGGCTACAGTATCTTATAGATATAATTGCATCTCGCCCATTGTTGTTCTGGCACTCCATATGGTCCAAGGAAGAAACCAGTAGACTGTTTTACCCTGGATAATGCGATGAAGATTCCCTGGTTAAGCTATATTAGTTCATTGTACAGTAAGTTATTCAAGATGCCAATACGGACTAATCCTACTACAGTATCTTTACTCAGGAAGTTGGCCATTAGAGAAACATTTATGAGCCATAGGAGGAAAGTTCGGCTCAATTGTGAATGCAGAAAACCAACTGTAAACTTCTATTTATCACTTACCCTCAATGCGGGCTGGCAAGACTATTTAACATTCATTCCCAATCATGTGCACCGTTTTGTATTAGTCAGATTTAGATTGGGAATTGCCCACCATTTAGTGGCTTTCCCTAATATGAAAATCTGTCCCCCGGCCATGATCCCTTGCCCATGTGACGGACAGAGCAGACAGAGCACTATGCACTTTATGCTGTTTTGTGGTTTTTACACAGGTTTTAGAAATTACTACTTAAAACCACTTTTACTTGCGTATGGCAGTGGTTCACATCTTGCTGCAGTAAAATACCTGTCCGAACTCAACGATGCCACGGTCTGCCTTAATGTAGCACATTTTATTATAAATGCTTTCAATGCACGCAAGAGTATTGTTGTATCGTTATAGCAACGACCCCCGATGTCTTTTAAGAATTTGTGCTGTATTTAAATACAATTTTAAGTGTTTTAAATGTGATTAACTTTGGCCCCATGTCGTAGCCCACGCGTCATCTGCTTCGTTTTTTAATATCTGATTCTTTTGACATATTATGTATTTAATTTTAATGTATGTACGTTTTCAGATATGATCAATTTTGGCCCCATGTTGCGCACTGGATGCTATTTGTCTTGTTTTTTATGCATAATGCAATCAGCTTCCAATGAATGTATACTTTTATGGTTGTTCTATACACACCGAATAAAGCTTTTGAACTGAACTGAACTGAGAAAGTATGTGAAGGGAAGACATGTGTGGAAGTATGTGAAGGGAAGACATTTAAGGAAGTATGTGAAGGGAAAACATTTGAGGAAGTGTGTGAAGGGAAGACGTGAGGAAGTATACAAAGGATAGACATTTGAGGAAGTATACGAAGGAAAGACATGTGGGGAAGTATGTGAAGGGAAGACGTGAGGAAGTATACAAAGGATAGACATTTGAGGAAGTATACGAAGGAAAGACATTTGAGGAAGTATGTGAAGGGAAGACATGTGAGGAAGTATACAAAGGATAGACATTTGAGGAAGTATACGAAGGAAAGACATTTGAGGAAGTATGTGAAGGGAAGACATGTGAGAAAGTATACAAAGGAAAGACATTTGAGGAAGTATGTGAAGGGAAGACATGTGTGGAAGTATGTGAAGGGAAGACATGTGAGGAAGTATACGAAGGATAGACATTTGAGGAAGTATACAAAGGAAAGACATTTGAGGAAGTATGTGAAGAGAAGACATGTGAGGAAGTATACAAAGGAAAGACATTTGAAGAAGTATGTGTAGGGAAGACATGTGAGGAAGTGTGTGAAGGGAAGACACGTGAGGAGCTGAGGTGTCAGATCTGAGGGTGACAGTGTGTTAGTGGGTAGGTGGGGAGGAGGAGAGGTTTTGGAGGACTAAAGTACTTTGAACAGATAAGCATGTCCTTGTTTTGTAATGTTTTATATGGTGCATGGGTTAGAGGACTTCTAAAGACTCCCAAATTTGCCAGGCAACATGACTAAGGACAGGGAGATAAAGTGTGAGTCCCCCACATCATCCTCTTCAAATAAGTGGGGGATTTGAGATCAGTCCTTCAGATCTTGGTTTCGCGACTGACAAACACACCTGTTACTTGAAGGCACTGGACATATTAACCTCTAAATAGGTTCATAAACAGAGGCAAACCTGGGGTAGAAATCAGAGCAAGGCTGAAGGCAGTGATCAAAGTAAGACTAAACAGAGAGAACTGTACTTTACTAAAGACATTACTAAAGATGTAGATGAGAGAATAGCTGAAGGCAGAGATCTCAGCATGGCTAAAGGCATCCTTTAAAGCACAGATTTAAGCAAGATTATAGGCAGGGATCAAAGAAAGCCAGAAGGCAGAGATGTGAGCCAGTCTAAAGGATCAGAGGGTGGATAAACCAGAAAGTATGGCCTTTAGAAAGATGAGTCTGGCTACTCTTGTCTATGACCGATGGTAATTCTTGTAATGACTACTGACATTAGCTGATGGTTACAGACGTTAAGACAAAGGCGCTGTCCATGATTGTGGGTGAAGTAAAGACACATTGTGGAAATACTGGAGTGTCAAGCGTTGTGAAGACTCATAAAGTGTGTGTAGGTTACAAAAGCATGGCCCCTAAAGATGGTATTCACATTTTCAAAGGAAAAATGGTAGGGTTTTTATTGGGACCTATTCAAAGAGATAAGATGCATTTGGCTGTAATGTGCATTTAGGACTTTTTACAAGTCATCTGACCTTTGCACTAGTATGCCATGGAGCGATCCTAAAGCAATTCTGTTTCTCATTCAACATTCAATTCAACAGCACTTCCCAGAAAGTAGCTCTACTCTCTTCCCCCATAACGGGCAGGTCCTGCTTAAAATGCCTCCATACACACTTGGCATCCTATCTTGAATCCTCCCCTCCCAATTTTGAGCAGAAGAATTTGGACGCTAACGTTAAAAATGTCAACAACTGGATCTTGGATGCTTTAGATAAGGCAAACCCAATGACAACTCCCCAGAGAGCCTCTTCTTCAGCCCCTTGGTTTTCTTCAGAGCTCATAGAGGCCAAGCTGAAATGTAAACAAACAGAATGTCTCTTGCGCAGTTTGGATAATGACACAAGTAAATGTTTGTACCCGATTAAAGTACATTAGTACAATAAACTCAGGAGGCTTCACACTATCAGACAAGTATAGGCACTGCCCCTAATAAAGCAAGAGAAATGTTTAAAACTTTGGATGACATTGCAATCTGTCGGCTACTCCCTTCACCATCACTCCTTCATCAGAGCTCTGCTCCAGCCCGCTTGACTTTTACCATGAAAAATTACTAACATTCTGCAAACTCTCCAAAACACTTCCTTCCTCCCCAGTATTTTGCCTCATCCTTCGAGGGTATTGAATACTGTTTCCACTCCCAAAGACTTGCTACTTTCACCCGACCTGTCTCAGTCAGACACTTCTTGCAAGTTGACCATGATCTCATCGGGCTCCCCTTTGGATTCATGTCCTGGAAACATTTTGAAGTCTTACACGGTGATTCTCACCTCTGCACTGGCATATCTGCGCAACCTGTCATTGCCCACAGAGCACGCTCCCACCACCTGGTAGAAAGGTCTCATTAGCCTACTGCAAAAACCATTCGGACGATCCTGACCTTCCAGTCAATTTCAGGACTACTCTGCTACCTTTACCTACTAAACTAACACAACGTTACCTGTAGGATTATGCTGACGATCACAACATCATTGAACCGGCTCAGAAAGGTTTTGGTCATCCCACGGTACTGAATCTGTTCTTGTGTCTGCCATGAATGACATCTTTATGCTACTGGCTGAAGGTGCTCCTGCCGCCCTGGTCCTGTTAGACCCCTGCCCGGCCTGTGGTACGGTCTCTCGCTCCATCACGGCCAGCTGTCTGTTCACCATTGGAGTGGGGACCAAGTACTGTAGTGGCTGATCTCCTGCCTGCCTGAAGGTGAACTGTGGTTGAATGAATAAGATACTTTTATTTGTTAAAATCATAAAAGGGTGGAACATACCACCATGAAATAAACCACATCATACAGGGTAAAACGTGCCACCACGAGGAAAGCAACAATGCACAAATGTACGTAATAAAAGAATAAAAACAATAAGACAATATTAAAAAAGGAGGAATGGCCCTCGCGTAGTACCTATGAGCGGCTATTATAGCAAAATACTTTGACTATACTACTTAATAGATGTAATGTAAACATTGGTATGCTCTCTTTTCGCTAAAAGTGCTTGTGCTTTTGATCTTTTTAAGTTTTTCACAGGATATAAACATCTCTGGGCCTTCTTTCGATTTGGAATATTCGGACAGATGGAAAAGAGGAATGAGAATGCAGCACATGTAGGTCTTATACTTTCCCGGACAATAGTACTTGCTGTAGAAGGAGAAAGGAAAAAGGAGGAAGGGAGAGTGCAAAAAGCATCAAGAAAGGTCTATGTCCAGCTGATGTATGTCCATCTTTCCCAGATTCTATTTCACTGCATCCTTCTTTTCGAGCTCTTGAGCTGAAAATGTCAGGAATTTAATTATTTTGCAGGAAAGTTGGACCGAAGATCCGCTGAGGCAATATATCACAGCCGCTCTACAGGTCCTGACTTGTGTTTCTCTTAAGATTGGCCTCAAGAGGATCTTCCTTAAATTGTGTAAAGCCTGGCAGATGCATAATATGTGTAATAACGACTCTTCTCCGTTACAACAGAGATGACAGTCCAGTGATGTCCAAGTCCGTAGCCATTTTGGTGTAAGGTCTTTGGTCGAGAAAGACCCCAGTCTCAGCAGGGTTAGTTTCCTCTTGTAATGATCTCTAAAGCATTCTTGTAAGTAGGGTTGTGGTTTCAATTGTTTGTATGTTTGCATCACCGACCAGGCGTGGCTTTTACCTGCCAGTGAAGCTTTGTCAGTTAGCAACGACCCTTGTTTAGTTGCTTTGTTGGTAATTTGTTTAAAAGCGAGGTATGTCATTGGTGTATGCCAAGATTCTTCCACGTTTAATGATGAAAGTACTTGTTTTAATATCTGACATATAGAATTCTTCTGCCTTGACTGTTTTTCGACCTCCTCCCAGCAGTGGTGGGCTAGCGTGTTGTCTTCGGCTGCCCTCATTCGCCAGTAATATTTGGCCAGAACGCCTTGTCTAGCCTGTATCTGGTTTGTGAGTTCATATTCCAGACGTATCTGCGCCTGGGAGATGTGACGTGGGATTGAAAACAGTTTTTTTAATAATCTAGACTGAGCTAGATTTAGGGGTCGATTCCGATTCGGGCCGGAAAAAGCACCGACCGACTCGGATCCGGAAAAAATACCGACCGACACGTACCTGTGGCGCCCGACACGCCAAGTACGATGCAAGCCGCGATAAATCCGACCGACACGTCAGGAAACCAAGCCGACCGACCGAGCCGCTCGGAAAATAGCAATCCGGCCGGAAAAACACGCGAATCCAACCGACCGACACGCACCCGGAACAAATCCGACCGAATCGTACCCGCCAACTCCAACCCGCAAAGTACGATGCAAGGCGCGAAAAACACGACCGAGTCGGACGGAGGACAAGCCGTACGACCGACACGCATACAAAACCGAGCCGAAGCAACACAATACACCGCGACCGACGCGTACGCAGCATACAAAACTGCACAAACACAGCGTGAACGAAACGGAAAACACCGTACGAGACCAATGCAGGGTCCGACTCGGTCACAAGAACGTTTCCAACATACACAAACAGCACAAAGGAAAAATCAACCAAAAAAAGGCCAAACAAGCAATTACCAAGCCAATAAATACTGGGGGGGTGGGGACAGAGAACAAAGACACACCCACAACTCCACCTATATAAAGGACACAAATCACTACCATGAGCCTTTGCAAATGCCATTTCACTGCCAGCACCCAAGAGAAAGCAACCACACACCCACAGCTCACCCCTCACACAAGCCACACACCATCAGCACACCAACAAATACCTACCTCACATACACCCAGCAAAACACACACTCACACACCCTCACCTGCACACCAACACACACATCACTCACCATCACCACCCATCACCATGCCCCCCAAGAAGAATCCCAAGTTCCTAGATTGTGAATTGGAAGTCCTGGTAGACGAGATCCTCAGGGTGGAGCCACAGCTGTTTGGCACTCTGGTCCAACAGACCCCCATGTCGCAGAAAACCAAGATGTGGGAGAGGATCATCAACAGGGTGAACGCCCAATCATCATGTCGGCGCACAAAGACGGACATCCAGAACAGGTGGTATGACGTGCGCAGGAGGGTACGGGACCTGCTGAAGATAGACTACATCAACAGCCAACATACCGGCAGTGGCCCTCCTGCCAAGCCAATATACCTCAGGCCCTGGGAGGAGAAGGTGCGGGCCATCCTTCCGCCAGTGAGCGTATATGGACTAGAGAACATCCCAGAGCCTGGTGAGTACACAACAAATGTACACAATAAACTGCCACAAAACACACACATCACTGTCAAGGGGAGAGTCAAACCATGCACACATAGCAATTACACAGCAACTAGAACAGAATCATCCCAAAATGTGTATGTCAGTCAGATAAACACAACACATGCCATCAAAAAAGTCACATCCAACTGTGCCAACACATGTACAACCACAACTACAGCTAGGCAGTGGCACAAATAGAACTAACACACACATCCACACATGTAGCCACCACAACAACACCAACACACAGTGAAGACCACTCAAAGGAAGGAATTCTGTGTATGCTGGCCAAGTCAGTGTAGCCAATAGCATCATGGGAGTCGCAGTCACACATATTGCCCCCCCACAACTGTCCCATCAACACCACCCTGAACCATGCTCACATCACAGGGAGTGGAGAAGGACTCACAAGATGGCTGACACTGGCCACTGCTGTGGGGAGCACAAGGCCCTGCTGCCAACTGTGCACCAACAAACAGCAGGACACCACTGACTGACATCCTGAGAGACAACTTACACTCCCTGCAATGCAAGCACGTTCCATGGTGGGATATCTGGCTGGCTGGGTGGGAAGGGGGACTTGCAGCACTGACCATAGTCACCAGCACCTCCCCTCACACCCCCCCCCAACACAAACTCCACAGTACCCACCTGGTAGAATGCAATGCCCTCCATCCTAACACAAGATCCCACAAAGCACCACCACCCTGGCTTATGTTGTGTGAAGCACAGGGACACTCTTGGGACTCTTAGCCAAACAACTGCCAGGACAACACTCCCAGCCATCCTGTCAGCACAGCCAGCCCACCCCACAGGGAAGCAGAGTCAAAAGGAAGGAAGCATGGGCATGCTGGGAAGGGGGTGGAGGCAATAGCATGATGGGAGTCGTAGTCACAGACATTGCTCAGCCTCACAACTGGCCCATCAACACCACCCTGAACCATGCTCACATCACAGGGAGTGGAGAAGGACTCACAAGATGGCTGACACTGGCTACTGCTGTGGGGAGCACAAGGCCCTGCTGCCAACTGTGCACCAACAAACAGCAGGACACCACTGACTGACATCCTGAGAGACAACTTACACTCCCTGCAATGCAAGCACGTTCCATGGTGGGATATCTGGCTGGCTGGGTGGGAAGGGGGACTTGCAGCACTGACCATAGTCACCAGCACCTCCCCTCACACCCCCCCCAACACAAACTCCACAGTACCCACCTGGTAGAATGCAATGCCCTCCATCCTAACACAAGATCCCACAAAGCACCACCACCCTGGCTTATGTTGTGTGAAGCACAGGGACACTCTTGGGACTCTTAGCCAAACAACTGCCAGGACAACACTCCCAGCCATCCTGTCAGCACAGCCAGCCCACCCCACAGGGAAGCAGAGTCAAAAGGAAGGAAGCATGGGCATGCTGGGAAGGGGGTGGAGGCAATAGCATGATGGGAGTCGTAGTCACAGACATTGCTCAGCCTCACAACTGTCCCATCAACACCACCCTGAACCATGCTCACATCACAGGGAGTGGAGAAGGACTCACAAGATGGCTGACACTGGCTACTGCTGTGGGGAGCACAAGGCCCTGCTGCCAACTGTGCACCAACAAACAGCAGGACACCACTGACTGACATCCTGAGAGACAACTTACACTCCCTGCAATGCAAGCACGTTCCATGGTGGGATATCTGGCTGGCTGGGTGGGAAGGGGGACTTGCAGCACTGACCATAGTCACCAGCACCTCCCCTCACCCCCCCCCAACACAAACTCCACAGTACCCACCTGGTAGAATGCAATGCCCTCCATCCTAACACAAGATCCCACAAAGCACCACCACCCTGGCTTATGTTGTGTGAAGCACAGGGACACTCTTGGGACTCTTAGCCAAACAACTGCCAGGACAACACTCCCAGCCATCCTGTCAGCACAGCCAGCCCACCCCACAGGGAAGCAGAGTCAAAAGGAAGGAAGCATGGGCATGCTGGGAAGGGGGTGGAGGCAATAGCATGATGGGAGTCGTAGTCACAGACATTGCTCAGCCTCACAACTGTCCCATCAACACCACCCTGAACCATGCTCACATCACAGGGAGTGGAGAAGGACTCACAAGATGGCTGACACTGGCTACTGCTGTGGGGAGCACAAGGCCCTGCTGCCAACTGTGCACCAACAAACAGCAGGACACCACTGACTGACATCCTGAGAGACAACTTACACTCCCTGCAATGCAAGCACGTTCCATGGTGGGATATCTGGCTGGCTGGGTGGGAAGGGGGACTTGCAGCACTGACTATAGTCACCAGCACCTCCCCTCACCCCCCCCCCAACACAAACTCCACAGTACCCACCTGGTAGAATGCAATGCCCTCCATCCTAACACAAGATCCCACAAAGCACCACCACCCTGGCTTATGTTGTGTGAAGCACAGGGACACTCTTGGGACTCTTAGCCAAACAACTGCCAGGACAAGACTCCCAGCCATCCTGTCAGCACAGCCAGCCCACCCCACAGGGAAGCAGAGTCAAAAGGAAGGAAGCATGGGCATGCTGGGAAGGGGGTGGAGGCAATAGCATGATGGGAGTCGTAGTCACAGACATTGCTCAGCCTCACAACTGGCCCATCAACACCACCCTGAACCATGCTCACATCACAGGGAGTGGAGAAGGACTCACAAGATGGCTGACACTGGCTACTGCTGTGGGGAGCACAAGGCCCTGCTGCCAACTGTGCACCAACAAACAGCAGGACACCACTGACTGACATCCTGAGAGACAACTTACACTCCCTGCAATGCAAGCACGTTCCATGGTGGGATATCTGGCTGGCTGGGTGGGAAGGGGGACTTGCAGCACTGACCATAGTCACCAGCACCTCCCCTCACCCCCCCCCAACACAAACTCCACAGTACCCACCTGGTAGAATGCAATGCCCTCCATCCTAACACAAGATCCCACAAAGCACCACCACCCTGGCTTATGTTGTGTGAAGCACAGGGACACTCTTGGGACTCTTAGCCAAACAACTGCCAGGACAACACTCCCAGCCATCCTGTCAGCACAGCCAGCCCACCCCACAGGGAAGCAGAGTCAAAAGGAAGGAAGCATGGGCATGCTGGGAAGGGGGTGGAGGCAATAGCATGATGGGAGTCGTAGTCACAGACATTGCTCAGCCTCACAACTGGCCCATCAACACCACCCTGAACCATGCTCACATCACAGGGAGTGGAGAAGGACTCACAAGATGGCTGACACTGGCTACTGCTGTGGGGAGCACAAGGGCATGCTGGGAACTGCACACCAACCAACAGCAGGACACCACTGTCAGCCATCTTGCCATTGCCCTCACACCCACACACACTGAACTCCCCACAAAAGCAAGTAAGTATGGGAATGCTGGGAAGTGGGGTGGAGGCAATAGCATGATGGGAGTCACAGTCACAGACATAGCTCACCCCCACAACTGTCCCATCAACACCACCCTGAACCATGCTCACATCACAGGGAGTGGAGAAGGACTCACAAGATGGCTGACACTGGCTACTGCTGTGGGGAGCACAAGGCCCTGCTGCCAACTGTGCACCAACAAACAGCAGGACACCACTGACTGACATCCTGAGAGACAACTTACACTCCCTGCAATGCAAGCACGTTCCATGGTGGGATAACTGACTGGGTGGGTGGGTGGGTGGGAAGGAGGTCTGGCTGTCAACCAAACACAATCAATGCAGACCATGTTCACACCCCAGAGAATACATAGAAATGCCCAAATAATGCAGGACAATGTGCCACACCAATATCAACCCCTGACTGTGACGACTTAGGACAATACAATGTACAGGCCCGCACCCCGAGGCACAGTCACAACTGTCAGGTGTGTCAACCACTGATGCCTGCAGAAACATGACATACATTGTTTGTGTCTCCCAAAAACAGGTGATGATAGGGACACAGCAGCAGACGCTGAGGAGTCCCAGTCCCAGGCTCAAGAGGATGCCGAGCTCACTGGCGTCGTACAGCCTCTGTCCTCCTCGGACGATGAAGAACAACCTGGCACATCCGGTGCAAGTCAACATGCTGCACCAGCAGGACCACCAGCTGCAGCACCAGCAGGTCCACCAGCTGCACCCCTGCACCCACCCCTCCAACGACTGTCACCACGAATACCATCCCTGCCGACATGGACAGAATAAGGAACAACACCAGCGCAGTGACCCTGGACCAACCTGGGGCCATGGACACCACCACCACCACCAACCCCCAAGGTGGACCAGGGTTATCTGTGCGTGCAACTGCACACACTGCACATGTCAGCAGGGGTGGTGGGAGGGGTGGGAGACAGAGGTCGCTGCTTGCAGACGTTGCTGGTGTGCATGAAGACCCACAACTGGTACGCATAGCTGATGCGTACCAGTCCAGCACCGGAGAGCTCAGCCAGGTAGTGGGGCTCCTCAGAGACATCAAACAGCAGCAGGCTGCCCATCATGCCCGCTTGGACTCCCACATGTCCCAAGTGGAGTCACACATGTCACGTGTGGACTCCCACATGTCACGTGTGGACTCCCACATGACCCGCGTGGAGTCCAAGTGGGATGTACTACATGAGATGACGGCGGTGCACAGGGACATTTTACAATGCCTCCGCCAGATGAACAGCAACCAGTCCACACCTCCCTGTGTGCCAACAACATCTGGCACCGAACAAACTGCAACTGCCACAGGGAGGGAGGAGGACTCTGGCGGAGAGTCCCCTGCACCGCAGCAGCCTGCACTTGAGGGCCCCCCCCAAGAAGAGGGGTCGTCCGAGGAGGGGAAAGTGAGAGGCTGATGGCCAAGCGCAACTCCCAGGAAGCCTGAACCTGTTCTGGATTTTCGCCTTTGTGCACAGACTGTTCACCCTGTTGATGGCAACACTACTCCCACACATTGCATGGGGAGTACAAGTTGGAACAATGTGTCAGACAACTGTGGCCCCGATACTGGGGATCCTGTCTACCTGGACTTTCTATTCATCTAGGAACTTGGGATTGCAAGATTCATGTACAGCACAATCCATCCTATGCACTATTATCACAATAAACACACTAATACACCATACTTGCCTCTGTCGTGATTCCAACGTGGGTGCTGTTATGGGGATGATGAACTGCAAAATTACACAGTGTATGCGAACTGCAACAGCAAGGACAACACAGGCATGTGAGTACAGGCAACGTGACACATATGAGGGAGACACACCACCAGGGCTACACAACACATACACACCTAGGCCATCTGACTCATTGCCTACACTGATGTTGCCAGGGAAGACGGTGCAATGCACAGACACCACACCCATTCCCAGTTGTAGTCAAGTAGCCCACAGGTGCAGTAAGCAAATGGCAGTCAAATGTGTGACCACAGACAACGCACATCACTAAGTGAAGCACAGGTTTATTACACAGTAGCAACATGCCGTAACCACTACAGATGCAAGGTAACCCCACCTGGTAGCGGGCACACAGTCAACAACTGTAGACAGAAGGAAGTCCATGGGTGTGGCGCACATCACCTGTAGGGACACAACAGCTACCAGCCTGGATGTGCAATCACGTCGTCGGTGGACACAGTTCACCAAACGAATCTGAAAGTACCCTGTGAAGGACAGAAATGACACACAGTCAAAAGCAATGCAGTACAGGACAGAACAGCAAAACTCATGCACAATACATGTTACAAGATACCCACCCAGAACCAAGTTAGCATGTCAACACTGTTGGGGAGTACAGCCCACCTGTCACCACACATCGCAACACACATCCTGTCAAGTAGCCCATGGACACACTCCAACAGCACCAGAGCACCACCCACACATCATGCCAACTCACATCATTCACATGACACCTCAGGATACTCACATTCAGCTAAAGAAGTTGGTGATGAGCTGTGTGCGGACATCACCATCACCATCATCATCATCATCGTCACTGGCATCGTGGTCCAGGCCAGGATCCTCCACAGGTGGCGGATGTTGGTCATCGTCATCCTGGATGAGAGGCAACTCCTTCCGCACTGCCAGGTTGTGGAGCATGCAGCAGACGATGATAATCTTGCACACTTTCGCAGGGGCATATGGGAGGGACCCTCCGGTCTTGTCCAGGCAGCGGAAGCGGCTCTTCAGGAGACCAAAGGTCCGCTCAATCACTCTCCTGGTCCGACCATGTGCCTCATTGTAGCGCATCTGGGCAGGTGTCACAGGGTTCCTGAGGGGTGTCAGCAACCACGGCATGTTGGGGTATCCCGAGTCACCTACGGACAGACAAGTGCACATCAGCTGACTTGGAAAAGTGGGCGGAATACTACAGATCAGATCACACACAATGGCACAAAGTCAGTACACACCGACAAGCCAGGCACGCTGGTTCTGCATCTGTGCCATCAACCTGGGGATGCGACTACTCCTCATCACAAAGGCATCGTGTGCTGAACCAGGGAAACGGGCACACACGTGTGTGATGGTCATGTCTGCAAGACACACCACCAGTGCATTGACCGAGTGGTAGTGCTTGCGGTTCCTGTAGGCCTGCTCCTGGGCCTGTGGTGGTACCAAAGCCACATGTGTCCCATCAATGGAGCCAATGACATGCGGCATCCTCCCCAGGGCATAAAAGTCACTCTTCACGTCAGTGAGTCGTCGCAGTCTAGGGAAATAGATGTACCGGTTCAGGAAGAGCAACATTGCCGCCAAGAAATCGCGGAGCACACGGCTGAACATGGTCTGTGACATCCCACCAGCAGACGCCACAGTATGTTGGAAGGTACCGGTGGCAAAGAAGTGTAGGGCTGCCATCACCTTCACCTTGGGGGTCAGCGCTGTAGGATACGGCCGGCCAGGCTGCAAATGTGGGGACAACTGCACTGCAAAATCCTCAATCAGCTGCCTGGTGAAGCGGTACCGTCGGATGCTGTCCCGTTCCACCATCGTTGCCAGGTCTGGGAATGGCCGATGGACAGCAGGAGCCCTGCAGTGCAGAGGAGAAGTAAGCAAGATCGTCAGTCACCCCACATATGCGGCATTGAACACACTCAAGATCCCAACATACATCATCATGAGGCACAACTACATGAAGTGTGCAGTACCGGAACGACATGTATGGTACATACATGGCCAACATCTGTCAACACGGTCCTACAGGTGGCATCAATTTGTCCCAGGTTGGCCCATTGGATATCATGATGCTGTGTCACAGTCACCCCCCAGTGACATGTGAGGACAGATGTGCCCCAGGCACCACAGCTCAACGACAGGCACATTCCCAGGGACCCTGTAATGCCACATGGACACTGGCATCACCTGGAGTATCATGTGTACACCACAACAAAACAAACATGACCCCCACAGGTAGTGGCCACACTTGCCATGGCAGGAGAGCCATGGACGTCTGTGACACACACGCACAACATCAGAGTCCATGCACACACAACGTGGATGTGGAGACTGTCTCCCATTGTGCACATGAAATCAGAGACATTGTAAACACTACATGCACAAAGACTGTGGAGGGCCATCACTATTGTGCCACTGGGACACCCTGGCTCAAACATACCGTCCCACATGGGACTCACGGGGTATGTGACATGACATACACAAACACCACTGTGAAATGTGACCATGGCACATGCACAGATATGAACAGTTGCACATCACAGTGGTCACGTACACGTAACACCCAGGATCCTGTCCCCATGAACACGTGCACAGCCTGGGGGTGGCTGCCCACAGGTGACACCCACAGGACAACATGTACACCAACATACACACAATAGGAAATGCAGCCTTACATGCCTTATGATAAGGTTTGGACAGGCTGTCGTGATGTAGGTGTGCCCCTCACTCCCTGGGAGCTATCTGTGGCTGGCATATGTCCATCTGAGACAGGCATGCTGACATATGCCAGTCACATGTACAGTGATGCGTTGTACTGCAATGGACCGATCGGTGCCTCCGGCCGGCCCATTGCATTCAATGTGTGCGGGTACGCGTTGTACCCCTGTGCGCGTTGAACAGCAATGGACCGATCGGTGCCTCCGGCCGGCCCATTGCATTCAATGTGTGCGGGTACGCGTTGTACCCCTGTGCGCGTTGAACAGCAATGGACCGATCGGTGCCTCCGGCCGGCCCATTGCATTCAATGTGTGCGGGTACGCGTTGTACCCCTGTGCGCGTTGTACTGCAATGGACCGATCGGTGCCTCCGGCCGGCCCATTGCATTCAATGTGTGCGGGTACGCGTTGTACCCCTGTGCGCGTTGAACAGCAATGGACCGATCGGTGCCTCCGGCCGGCCCATTGCATTCAATGTGTGCGGGTACGCGTTGTACCCCTGTGCGCGTTGTACTGCAATGGACCGATCGGTGCCTCCGGCCGGCCCATTGCTTTCAATGTGTGCGGGTACGCGTTGTACCCCTGTGCGCGTTGAACAGCAATGGACCGATCGGTGCCTCCGGCCGGCCCATTGCATTCAATGTGTGCGGGTACGCGTTGTACCCCTGTGCGCGTTGAACAGCAATGGACCGATCGGTGCCTCCGGCCGGCCCATTGCATTCAATGTGTGCGGGTACGCGTTGTACCCCTGTGCGCGTTGTACTGCAATGGACCGATCGGTGCCTCCGGCCGGCCCATTGCATTCAATGTGCGGGTACGCGTTGTACCCCTGTGCGCGTTGAACAGCAATGGACCGATCGGTGCCTCCGGCCGGCCCATTGCATTCAATGTGTGCGGGTACGCGTTGTACCCCTGTGCGCGTTGTACTGCAATGGACCGATCGGTGCCTCCGGCCGGCCCATTGCTTTCAATGTGTGCGGGTACGCGTTGTACCCCTGTGCGCGTTGAACAGCAATGGACCGATCGGTGCCTCCGGCCGGCCCATTGCATTCAATGTGTGCGGGTACGCGTTGTACCCCTGTGCGCGTTGTACTGCAATGGACCGATCGGTGCCTCCGGCCGGCCCATTGCTTTCAATGTGTGCGGGTACGCGTTGTACCCCTGTGCGCGTTGTACCTCAATGGACCGATCGGTGCGCACCCATTGACAATGGGCTTGCCTGGCAACGGACGCGTTTTCGAATATTCGAACGAGTCGGTTGCTGGAAAATCAGTTGGTCACCCACAACAATGTTGCAAAATCATGTATGTCATGAAGTTGAAGATTTGAAGGATGCTGTGGGCGTGTTTTGGTGCTGCTATTCCATGGATTGGCCATATTCAGAAGATGCAAACGACTTGGACCTATCACTTTGGACACAAGGGACAGTATCTGCCTCTCCAGCACATATATATTGCTGCATGTTCCCCTGAGAGCCCACTTGCCTGCACTACATGCTCCAGGACGACATCTGCCACTGCACTGCTGCTGTCTCTGCCCCTCTGGACCCTGCAATGGCACGTACTGTGGAGAGAGCCCCAGCCTTCAGCCTTGAAGAGAACCAGGCCCTGCTGGACAGCCTACTTCCACAGTACAGCAAGCTGTATGGGACACCAGGGGAGCAGGTGAGTGTTCTGTGCACTGCCTTTCTGAATGTGCATTTTGTCTGACTAGCAAGGCTGAGAGTCAGCACACCACTGGCTAGCAGGCTCACTGAGTAGTTGTCACCCCCATAGTGTGTAGTGACTTGCACTGGACAGGTATGGTGCAGTGACAGTGCTTCTGAACAGGGTTTTACTCCCCATGCTATGATACCATGTAGTGACTTCTGGAAAACTGTCCATGGGCAGCCGTGCACTGCCTGGGTACACCATGTGCCCCTGTGATTGCGACATGTATATGCAACTGTGTCATGCACGGATATGTTGCATGTGTAGTAATGTCCTTATCACTTTGTCATCCTGACAGGCTTCTGCCCATCGGAAGCATGAGATATGGAAGGACATCGTCCGGGCTGTCCGGTCCGTGGGGGTCTACAAGCGCCGGATCCGCAACTGCCAAAAGAGGTGGCAGGACCTTCGGGGCTGGACCCGGAGGATTGCACGGGTCCAGCTGAAGCTGTCGCCTCCTCGCAGGAGGGGCGGAACACGGACCCTGACCCCCCACATGCTCAGGATCCTGGCGGTGGTCTTTCCAGACCTGGATGGGCAGCTGAAGGCCAGAGAGCAGCAAGGAGGGGGTGAGTCAAAGACTGCACTGTGTACTCTGTCTAACATGTTATGTGCCCTCCTCGGGCCAGGTTGAACTGCCACAGTACAGCAGTCATGTTGTCCAGGAGCCATGTCCCTCTATTGTGCACTGCCCACTCCTCATCTGATACCCAGGTGTGGCCCTTACATGCAGGGAATTCTGTCACTTAGGACTGTGTCCTTGCAGTTTGCTTGACTCAAGGTGGGAGACAGCATCTGTTTCCCTGACTCTGTGGTGGGCATCATGGGTGGGTCCATTGCTTACACAATGCCTGTATTCTGACATGTATTCAGCGTGTTACTTTGATCTGTGGTCCAATTGCTGAGCTGATCCACCACATGTGGCTGGGGTACCTGGCACACACCCATGCTGCGGGTGGGAACAATGTTTGGGCCCCAGGAGTATGTATATGACGTGTGTCACACATACTTAGCCAGCTGCCTACAGTCCAGGGCTCATCCCTCATTCATGTGGGGCTGGACAGTCATGCCTACTCCAGGCCATACAATACACTCTGTACTCCCACTCCCGTGTATCAGAGGACACATTGTGCACAGTGATTTGCCCCTCAGGTGTCTGCCTCTGTGTCAGTGTGCTGTGGATTAGTCGCCAGGACTGCTGTGGTGTTTCTTGGTAGGGGCTCAGCATGCCACTGGAGATGTGACCATAGGAGACGATACTTGTGTGACACATAGGTGTCTGATCAGCTGCCCATGCAGACTGGGGCATGTAAATGTGAAGTTCAGGCAGCTGTTCCCCATGCACAGCAGAGTGTGAGGGGCTCAGGTTCAGAGGGTAGTGTCACAGGTCTCCCATATGTCCAATAGGTATGACCTGGACAGATGAGGGTTAAGAGGATGTGTTGTGGGGGGATGTACATGTGCACTTGTGCAGCTCCAGGACTTGCATTCCCCATGACCTACTATTGTGACACAGTGCAGAGTGTTGTTGTCTGGCTGCAAAGTCATACATCACTGAGACAGTGATGTATGACTTTGCAGTCATGCCTCCGCCATGGCATGTGTCTACTGATTGGTGATCCTGCAGGGGAGTGACATGTGCTACATGCACACCATAGTGGCGCTGGCTATCAGGACATGGGTGCATCATGGTGTCTGTCGCTGGTATGCATCACATGCATTTCCTATTTGACTCTGGGCATCCCTTACATCCGTAAACCTGTACTGACTCAGTGGCAAGAGCTGTGATGTGTCCACACCGTGTCCTCTGCACTGTCCAACTACTGTGTACTTGGTGCATGTGTCAACACTGGGGTGTTGCAATCCAACAGACACCAGACAGATGGGTGCAAGGCCATGTGGGATGTGAGTGCCATGCTTGGCATCAGACTGACAATTGACTTCTCCTGTTCAATTAGTGCACTTTTAGCAATGTACAACTAATGATGCCAGGGCTTGCTCTGTGATGTGCTGTGCTCACAGTGGTGTGTGCGTTATGTGCAGGTGACTGATGTCTGTCTGTTTCCCCATTGTTTGCAGATACATCCACGGCCACGGAAGGGGACAGCTCCACGGACCAGGAGGAGCCGGAGAGCCAGACTGGGTCAGCAGCCGAGGAGTGGTCGGAGGGACCCAGTGGCACGGAGGGCGAGGGGAGCCACACCGAGGAGTCCTCAGCAGCATCCACCTCAGCTGAGGACCAGAGCAACTCGGAGGATGACTCCCTTGTGGAGGCGGGTGTCAGCAGCCACCACACCCCAGCTAGTGTTGCTGTCCCCGCCACCACCAGCACCACCACCGCCCTCCCATCGGCTCCCATTCCCCAGGTCCGTGGAGGCTCCCATGTCCGGGAGCGTGTCTCCTTTGGGCCAGGCACCGCACCCCCTGCCCCTGTGTCCCCTGCTGCCCTGAGTGAGGAGTCTGTGTACCTCCTTCGCCAGCTCCATGTAGGGCAGACAGCCATGCTGAGTGTCCTCCATGCGCACACCGCGCTGTTGACTCAGCTGGTGTCGTTCATGGAGGGCATCTCATCGGGCATGTCTGACCTACAGAGGGGCAATAGGTCCATGGACTCCTCCCTGACGGCAGCAGTGTCCCTCCTCAAACGGTCCCTCACCCCTCCTGCCTCTGCTCCATCCACACTCCCCAGCACCTTACCCATCCCAGGCACACACACACTGGCACACACCAGCACACACACATCCAGCACACTGACACACACGCCAATGACAAAACGCACACGCACGCACATTCAGGGGACTGAAGCCAGACTCACAGGGGATGGGGCCCTGGAACACACACACGCATCCACATGCACTGCGCAGTCCTCAGTTCCCTCTCCCTCCAAAGCACCCTCCCTTGCCTCACCTGCAACCCCAAAGTCACAGCAGCTCTTCCTCTGTGACCTCGGCCTCTTCCCCACCGATGAAGCTGCTCCAGCATCCCGGGGGAAGAGGAAGCCCACCCACACGGAGCAGAGTGCCCCTCGCCCCCGGACACCCTCCCCCAGGCGCAGACGGACTGAGGCCCCCACCCGCAAGTCCCCCGGAGTGCTAAGAGCAAGACCCCGCCACCGCCCTGCAGCTCAGGCACAAGGTCTCCGTCCTCCATCCCTCAGGCCCCCACTGCACAGGTGCCCCCACCACACCCTGCCCCAGGTTCCCCCACCCACAGATATACCATCCCCAAGATGCTCCGGCCTTCTCCCCCTGCCACTTGCTCTCCCAGCACCACACCCCCGCTGCGCTTGTCTGTGCCACTGATGTGGTGAGGGTGTCCCCCCTCTGTCCAACCCACCTTGCCTGTTCCCCATTCTCCTCCCCTGGAGGTAGGCACTGCAGTGGAGTCCACTACCGCCCTGTCTGACTTGGGCACTGCAGTGGCGGACCTGTCCACCCCATCTGCAGGGTCCACTGCAGTTGTGCCGGCACCCACGACATCTGTGTCATGCCCCCAGTTGTGCCGGCACACACCATGTCAGACACCTCCACTGCAGTTGTCAGTGGCTCTCCAGCACCCACCACCCCTTCCCTGACTCCCCCTGGTGAGCCCTGATCCTGTCCCTGCGGTGCCTGGCCTGCCCCCCGGTTGCCCCTCCTAGTGGATTGTCCCTGGTATTGTGCAGGCATGCGTAGGGTGACATCTGCCAGTGTCACCCTGTTTGAACTTTGACAATGGACTGGCCATTGGCCTTTGCTCTTTTTCAGGACTTCGTTTGGCCTCAACACATATGCTGAATAAAGCAACTTTCTTTTCTCTAGTGCTCATGCTTCAGATGTACATGTTGTTGGTGCAGCTAACCATGCCCTTGCTGCAGTGATGGTGATATCTGGTCTCATGATTATGAAGTGTTACTGTGCAGGAACCCATGTGGTCCAGGGGGAATGTGTCCTATCATGTGGTGTATCCATGTCATCAATAGCAGCATCTGAGGGTGTCATGTGTTCAGTATTTGGCAATGGGTTTCCTACTTACATTGGCAATTTCATATCTGTGGCTTCCACCCCTGCACATCTGTTGTGCCTGCCATCGTTGCATTTGTCTACTTCCCTGACCGTGTTGCCATCTCCAGTGGACATGCAGGTTTGGGCATCAATGGGGCGGGACTCATCCGTGTAGTCAGTGCAACATTGCCATACAAGTGTGTTGGATCTGTGCTGATGATTCCGTTGGCACATCCATGACCAGGCTGATGTGATGGGAGCCCTCATTTGGTGCTAATTGTTGATTGTGTGACCAAGTGCTCAGCTGACATGATGGGGCCCTACTGAGGCAACATATGGCACAGCTTTCCTCACACAGGAGTGGAGTCCCCTCATGGCAGTGTGTACACGTGTGACATTGCCTGCGCCCAAGGTGTGTGTTGTATGTGCATGTCTGTGTGTTCACTTCCATTCATCTGCGCATGCTGTGATCCCTAGTGTTGTACCTGTTTGTGATGCTTGCTGACTTGAGCTATGTTCCCCCAAAGTCTTCTCCCTGTGTTCTCTGTGATGTGGGTGCATGGCACATTACTGGTCATCAGGGTGTCACCCATAGGTGTGTTTGCTGTCAGGGCAGAGTTTGTGTGCTGACGCAGATGGGTCACAGTCAGGTTTCCCTTTGGCACTTGTTGTTTGCCCCTGTCATGTGATTTCCAGTTTGTGTTATCTTTCAGTGATTGTGACACGTTGTGTGTGTGACTGCTGGCACTCCTTAGGGTCCGGGCTGCAATGTTGGTTGTTGTCTATGTGTGTTCTTTGTGGGTGACCTTGGCTTCTTCATTGGTGTGTGACTGTGGCTGGGATCCCATTGGTCGGTGTGGTATTGCCGTCATGTCCATGTACAGCGTAGTGTGCAGTGTGTCAGACATTCAGGAGTCTTGTTGAGTGTCCATGTGTGATGTGTTTCTACACCTTGGTTCCCACCCACCACCCTGGAATAGTAATGGGTGCATGTGCAATGTCACCAGTGCATGTGTACTTCACTGCTGCACATTGTTGGAGGTCGAGGGGTGTGGTCTTGAGTGTGTGCAGATGAGAGTTGTTGCCCGGCTAGTCCCCTGCCTCCATGTTGGCCTTGGCTTACTGGCCATGCTGATTGATTTGTGCTTGTGTAGGTGTGATGGTAGTTAGTTGCTCAGGACACCTGACTGTGGTTCACAGTGTGAACGACATTTAGCTTTGTCATCACAGTGGTATTTTTCTTCAGCCCAGGGTCACCACATTGTGGGGGCCCTGGGGGTGGTGCTGTGGTGTGTCTGTGACTTGCTGTGTCAGTTGTTGTTCCTACGTGCCTGTGTGACATGTGTGTTTTGTGCTCCCTCTCACCTGTCAATGCCTGCTTGCCCACATAGGGGATTTGGATCCATGAGTTACCTTAGTGTGGCAGTGTATGCACATCTGTATGATTGGTATTCAGCTCTCCTCATGTGTTGTGTTGTTGCCTGGGGACACTGGCACCCCCACCCCTCACCTGCTGTGTATGATGACAGTGTTGGTCTGCCTGTTTGTGTTTGTGCATCTGCACCACTGCATTGGCATATCTTGGGTGTGCCATTGGCTGTATGTTGTTTGGTGGGTTTCCCCTGCTGTCCCTGGGACTCCTAGGTCATCGGTCAGCACAGTGATCATGGTTTGTGTGTCCCATTGCTGCCATGGTATGGTATCTGTTCACCTCACATCTGCTGTCTCCACAGGGTATCTGCATTTGTGTGCCCATTGGTGCAAATATGTGGTTCTGCATTCTGATGGTCACTTCTGTCATTGTGTCATTGATGAATGTTGACGGTCTCAGCCCCCATGGGTGTTGTTTGTCTGCACATGGCCAAAGGAATGTTTCATTTGCACTGCAGTATTTGGCTCCCCCAATTTATGTTGCAATGGGACACATACACTACTTTGCCACAGATGAGTTTTTGGTTCTGTGACCAGGAATGATCCATGCAGTTTGGCAGTTGCAGCTCTTTCTTTGTCAACAATTACCTTTTGGTCACTGTGATGATGAGGGTGTAGACCCCATTGCCACAATGGTCAAAATGTGCTTCAGCTATGGACCCCACACTTACCTTTTGGTCACTGTGATGATGGGAGTTTAGACCCCATTGCCACAATGGTCAAAATGTGCTTCAGCTATGGACCCCACACTTGCCTTTTGGTCACTGTGATGATGGGGGTTTAGACCCCATTGCCCAATGGTCAAAATGTGCTTCAGCTATGGACCCCACACTTGCCTTTTGGTCACTGTGATGATGGAGGTTTAGACCCCATTGCCACAATGGTCAAAATGTGCTTCAGCTATGGACCCCACACTTGCCTTTTGGTCACTGTGATGATGGGGGTTTAGACCCCATTGCCCAATGGTCAAAATGTGCTTCAGCTATGGACCCCACACTTGCCTTTTGGTCACTGTGATGATGGGGGTTTAGACCCCATTGCCCAATGGTCAAAATGTGCTTCAGCTATGGACCCCACACTTGCCTTTTGGTCACTGTGATGATGGAGGTTTAGACCCCATTGCCACAATGGTCAAAATGTGCTTCAGCTATGGACCCCACACTTGCCTTTTGGTCACTGTGATGATGGGGGTTTAGGCCCCATTGCCACAATGGTCATGGGCTGCTTGCATTGTGGGTGCCACACACATATATGTGTGGCACATGTGCTAGGGGGTCACATTGTATGTTCAATGTCATGTTCGGTGTTGTAGGCATTTGACACAGCCTGCTCACACGCTTGTCATGGTGGTGGGGGGATGTCTTAATCTTGCATTCCCTAGGTTGTGGTGTGCTTGTTGTGTCATGCATTGTCCATCCTATGAGTGGGGGTGGTAGTAGTGGTAGGCATCCAGCCCCCTGGCTAAGGGTGGTAGTAGTGGTAGGCTTCCTGCCCCCTGGCTAAGGGTGGTAGTAGTGGTGGGCATCCTGCCCCCTGGCTAAGGGTGGTAGTAGTGGTGGGCATCCTGCCCCCCTGGGTGAGGGTGGTAGTAGTGGTGGGCATCCTGCCCCCTGGCTAAGGGTGGTAGTAGTGGTGGGCATCCTGCCCCCCTGGGTGAGGGTGGTAGTAGTGGTGGGCATCCTGCCCCCTGGCTAAGGGTGGTAGTAGTGGTGGGCATCCTGCCCCCCTGGCTAAGGGTGGTAGTAGTGGTGGGCATCCTGCCCCCTGGGTGAGGGTGGTAGTAGTGGTGGGCATCCTGCCCCCTGGCTAAGGGTGGTAGTAGTGGTGGGCATCCTGCCCCCTGGCTAAGGGTGGTAGTAGTGGTGGGCATCCTGCCCCCCTGGGTGAGGGTGGTAGTAGTGGTGGGCATCCTGCCCCCTGGCTAAGGGTGGTAGTAGTGGTGGGCATCCTGCCCCCTGGCTAAGGGTGGTAGTAGTGGTGGGCATCCTGCCCCCCTGGGTGAGGGTGGTAGTAGTGGTGGGCATCCTGCCCCCTGGCTAAGGGTGGTAGTAGTGGTGGGCATCCTGCCCCCTGGCTAAGGGTGGTAGTAGTGGTGGGCATCCTGCCCCCCTGGCTAAGGGTGGTAGTAGTGGTGGGCATCCTGCCCCCCTGGGTGAGGGTGGTAGTAGTGGTGGGCATCCTGCCCCCTGGCTAAGGGTGGTAGTAGTGGTGGGCATCCTGCCCCCCTGGGTGAGGGTGGTAGTAGTGGTGGGCATCCTGCCCCCTGGCTAAGGGTGGTAGTAGTGGTGGGCATCCTGCCCCCCTGGGTGAGGGTGGTAGTAGTGGTGGGCATCCTGCCCCCTGGCTAAGGGTGGTAGTAGTGGTGGGCATCCTGCCCCCTGGCTAAGGGTGGTAGTAGTGGTGGGCATCCTGCCCCCCTGGGTGAGGGTGGTAGTAGTGGTGGGCATCCTGCCCCCTGGCTAAGGGTGGTAGTAGTGGTGGGCATCCTGCCCCCCTGGGTGAGGGTGGTAGTAGTGGTGGGCATCCTGCCCCCCTGGCTAAGGGTGGTAGTAGTGGTGGGCATCCTGCCCCCTGGGTGAGGGTGGTAGTAGTGGTGGGCATCCTGCCCCCCTGGGTGAGGGTGGTAGTAGTGGTGGGCATCCTGCCCCCTGGCTAAGGGTGGTAGTAGTGGTAGGCATCCTGCCCCCTGGCTAAGGGTGGTAGTAGTGGTGGGCATCCTGCCCCCCTGGCTAAGGGTGGTAGTAGTGGTGGGCATCCTGCCCCCTGGCTAAGGGTGGTAGTAGTGGTGGGCATCCTGCCCCCCTGGGTGAGGGTGGTAGTAGTGGTGGGCATCCTGCCCCCTGGCTAAGGGTGGTAGTAGTGGTGGGCATCCTGCCCCCCTGGGTGAGGGTGGTAGTAGTGGTGGGCATCCTGCCCCCTGGCTAAGGGTGGTAGTAGTGGTAGGCATCCTGCCCCCTGGCTAAGGGTGGTAGTAGTGGTGGGCATCCTGCCCCCCTGGGTGAGGGTGGTAGTAGTGGTAGGCATCCTGCCCCCTGGCTAAGGGTGGTAGTAGTGGTAGGCATCCAGCCCCCCTGGCTAAGGGTGGTAGTAGTGGTGGGCATCCTGCCCCCCTGGCTAAGGGTGGTAGTAGTGGTGGGCATCCTGCCCCCCCTGGGTGAGGGTGGTAGTAGTGGTGGGCATCCTGCCCCCCTGGCTAAGGGTGGTAGTAGTGGTAGGCATCCAGCCCGCCCTGGGTGAGGGTGGTAGTAGTGGTAGGCATCCAGCCCCCCCTGGCTAAGGGTGGTAGTGGTGGTGGGCATCCAGCCCCCCCTGGGTTGGGGTGGTGGCGCGCATTCAGGCCCCTGTGTGCATATGTGGCATTGGTGATGGGCATCCCGCCCCTATGGTGCTGCTGTTGCAAGTATATTCAGATTCCCAGTGTATGTGTGTGATGTGTCGTGTACGTGTTGTATGTGTTTTGTGGTTGGTGTCTGGCTTACCTTCTGCGCCGTACGCGTCCGTGCCTGTTCCGGTAGTATATGTAGAATATTGGTATGATCGGGACGAAGGGATTCATGGTTGGTTCGTGTCGTTCGTCCTTCTCGTTGCTTCGCGTCGTCCTCGTCGCTTGGCTTCGTCCTCGTCGCTTCGCTTCGTCCTCGCCGCTTCGCGTCGTCCTCGTCTGTGCTGTGTTCGTCTCGTAGCCGTGGATCGTGTTGTGGCGCGATTCGGAGCTTATGTGCGCCTCTCCCGGATGCTTTGACGTGCCGTGCGTAGCGACGGGTTCGGCGCGTACGGAAAGCGCATCGTACTTGTCCGGCCGGACGGGGCTGCATTTTCCCTTCCGTGCGACTCGATTCGGCGTTTCCGGATTCGCCTCGGTCGGAGAACAGGACCTGGTTTGGGTGAGTACGGCTCGGCCGGAATTTTTGCTGTTGTGCGCATCGTACTTGCTCGTTCGGTGTGCTGTACGGATCGGTCGGGAAACTGGCTTTCGCATGGCTTTTTTCCCGACCGAATGGTATTGGGTGCGCCTCCGACCGAGATCGGAATCGGCCCCTTAGTGTTTTGGAGTCGTTGGTATTCAGCATTTCCGAACCATATGTTACAGAGGGCAGAAATTTGGCTGCTACTACCTTTAAAAGATGACTTGTTGAACTTCCGCTTAAATTTTTCTGTAGGGTTTTGAAAGCAAATAAAAGTTGTTTTATTTTAGTTTGACTCAGGTCTAAGTGGTGTTTATAAATTAGTTGGCGATCTAGTAAGACACCCAAATATTTGTATTCATCCACCTGTTTTAAAGTGCTAGTATTTATTCTCCAAACAAATTTTGGTCATTTTTTCCGGATGCTGGAAAAGCATAGTACATTAGATTTTTTAAGATTTATTGTTAATTGTGCATTCGAAATGTACAGCGCAAGTTGTGAAATCAGCCGCCAAGTGGAGTTTGAGAAAGAAGCACAATATCGTCCGCATATTGCAGACTCACTATTGGTGTTGCTCCCAGTTTCGGAGGATCTCCTTGGATGATACAATGATTGCTCTCTAGGTCGGCGGTATAGATGTTGAATAGGCTGGGCGCCAGCACGCATCCTTGCTTTAGCCCGTTTGTTGTCAAAATTTTCTTTGTTAGGCTCCGGCCATCCCCTTTTTTTATTTGAACCCAGGTGTTCGAGTAAAGGTTGATAATTGCTTTTAGTAAATTAGGGGGAGCTCCCCAGGCTTTCATTTTGGCCCATAATTTGGCTCTTGGCACTTTATCAAAAGCTGCTTTCAGATCTAGAAAGCATGCTTAGAGGATGTTTGAGTTATCGATTGCTTTCTTAGCTAGAAGAGTTAATGCTGATATATTTGTTAAGGCGCCCGCGCCGGCCCAGAAACCAGTCTGTGTTTTTGGAATCAGGGTTTTGCTACTGACCCAAGTCTCCAGATCTACCAATAGATCGGATGTGTAGATCTTAGCCTCAACGTCTATGAGAGCTATTAACCTATAATTATTTGGGTCTGAACGTGCCCCTGATTTATGGATCGGTTGGAGAATGCTACCCCTCCAGGATTCAGGAATGTTCCCGGTATTTAGACTGATGTTGAACATGGGGGATAAAACACGGGACCAGAACGTAGGATCTTGCCTGAACAAGGCGTTCGGGAAGGCCGTTGGGTCCAGGGGCACCATCCAATCTCATACGGTTTATTATGTTCATGACCTGCTTTGGTGTTGTCTGGACTGATTCTTCTCTTTGCGCCTGGATGGCGGGCTCACTACTTTCTTTTTAAATGTCACTTCTTATAGTTTGCAATTTTGCTATGATTGAAGTTTTTGGTTCATAAGCTGGAGCTTCTACTACTGGCAGATTGAAGATAGGATCTGGTCCTTTTTGCGTGCTGAGGCTCCAGGTTTCTGTTTTTATGTTCGAGCTAGGAATCAATTTGTTCTCATTTGGGCTGTCGGTTATGCTGTCCGGACTATTTACCTGTGTGAAGTTATATGTTGCATCAATATGATCACTCCAAGTTTGATCTGACATATCCGAATTGAACTGCCGATGTTTACCATTAAGTATGAAATTTAATTTTGCCCAGAACTGATGAGAATTTCTCATCTTGCTTGCGTGGAGCATGGTGATCTCAAGTTTTTCCTTGTGTGCTCGCTTAGCCGCCCTGGTTTCGTGTTTTAACTCCTTTTTTAAATTTTAAATTTTTATGAGGGTTTGTTGTGACAGCTGGGGGTCCTTTGTTCGAAATGACCTTAGGTGTGTGTTAAGGCGCGTTTTTAATTCCCGTATTTTTGGCGTGTATCACTGCCCCCTCTGTTTCTTGTTTTTTGTTGACTTCTGTGGTTGATTTGGAATTTTTTGTTAATGTTCAATATAAAAGACTCCCAGACCGTTATGGTGTCTTGATCCTCGGCTGGAAGTGGTAGCAATAAGCGGCATGTCTCCATTAGGTCGGTGATATTTTTATCGTTCCAGGTTAGTCGTTGTAGGTTGAAAAGTTGCGTATTAAGTGTTAGGACGTTCGCCTGTTCCGACCCTTTTGAGGTGATAGCCAACGTGAAGATCTGTGGATAATGGTCGCTTTCAACCCGATCCTGGATATGGAAATCCATTATATACGGGAATAGATCGGGGTCTGCTAGCGTGAAGTCAATTGTTGAACCCGTTTTTCTTGTGACCCTTGTAAATGCTGCAGGGCTATCCAGGGGGCCCCTGCCGTTTAACGTGTGCAAGAAGAGGTCATCCAGTTTAGCTGCACGGTACTGAATCTGTTCTTGTGTCTGCCATGAATGACATCTTTATGCTACTGGCTGAAGGTGCTCCTGCCGCCTTGGTCCTGTTAGACCACTGCGCGGCCTGTGGTACGGTCTCTCGCTCCATCACGGCCAGCTGTCTGTTCACCATTGGAGTGGGGACCAAGTACTGTAGTGGCTGATCTCCTGCCTGCCTGAAGGTGAACTGTGGTGTGCCTCAGGGCTCAGCCTTGAGACCTACTCTTTTCAACATACATGTGACTCCTCAGGCTGACATGATTTGCTCCTTTGGCACAGATGTTGAAAACTGACAATTTCCAATTATATGGAAAGAATTCAATTTGATGTCATCGATGCGTCTTTGTTGGTATAATTAGAGTAATTATTTGGCCTACAATGCAGGATGTTACTGTCATTGGAAAGCTCAGGTTCATTCTATACACTTTTCGGGATTGTCTACACGTGTTCCTTGCACACGAGCTGTGTCCTGCTTCTGTAGCTATAAATCAAGCCTGCAGATGCTCGGAGACATTCTCCTGCTCTCCGCATGCAGCCAAAATTAAAAATTCCATCTGCAGACTGTGAAAGCTGCCTGTAAATCTAAAAATCATGAGTCCCTTTCCCACCTTTCTGCAAGCAGAGCAAATTATTGAAAATGCATAATTATGGCGAGGACTTTCTTGCCCAGAGTGAGATTAAATCAGTGCAGAATATACAGAAATAACGTTTTGTTGGCTAGTGAAAGTTATGTAGGGGACCTCCTCCCCTCTGCTATATGTCAAACCCAGTAAAGCATGCTAACACTTTTATGCCTGCCCCTGTTACGAGTCGCCTTTATTTCAGTTTTTAAACAAAAACTGGAGTTTTCGTCTGAAACGATATTACAAGTGGTGTAGCTGTACCGCACCCTGTATCCCTGGGTGAAGTTATGCCGCATTATTTAACCTGGAGCAATCCTCCAGGTAATACGCTGGTAAAATACGGGGATTTATAGGTTCACATGCGGATATCGCTGTAAATGCACCGATGTCCACACTTAGGCCCCATTTCATAGATGCCATGTGAGTCAACTTGTGCTGAACCTGTAATACCAGGACTTGGAATTGACTATACCAGGCAATACCCCGGGGGCAGGAAACACCAGGTGCTGCGCTTCTGCCCGGGAGTACTGGGGCACTTGTAATGGGCCCTTTAATGCTCCTCTGAAAAATGATTCCAACCCGGAGGTAATGAAAGCACTGCAGCCAGATCACGGAAACAATCAGATGAGCAATACTCTCATATAGAATATTCAATGTATGGCGCCGAGGAGCTGGATGAAAAAACAAGTGTTATATTGACAATTGCACTCAATCAGTGCAGGTTCAAACTACATACTCTTTAAATATGGCTCTGAGATTGAATGTTTCCCCCGGTGCAGAGTCTGGAACAAGGCATCATCAGATTTGTGAATTCACACAGTGCAACCATGTGTCACACACTATTGTCTCCCTTCACACAGTCACAGGTGAAGAGCCGATATCACAAGGTGGGATACAAGGTGAGCTTGGACTCCTGCACTGAGTGGGATTCCAGCTGGTGTGTGGAGCCTCGAAACATCTGATGTCTATCAGGGATTCTGCAACCTCACTATGATATTGGCGGCAATCTTATTGACTCTTAGGTATTGCTTGGCATGTAGCCAAAGTCCCTCTACATGGCCCCCTCCCCTTAGAAGCCTCCCCATGGCTAGCCAGACACTAAATTGCTGAAGGTCCCTACCCCTCTTCATCTCGTCCCCTTTACGGCCCTTTCACCTCTTCTCACTTGGTGGAAAGTCCTTCAAAGCTGGCAGGTCTGTATCATTGGCATAAGATCCCCGTTGCGATCCTGCACAATACCAGTGTTCTACCACGCATGCCCAGTGCATCGTAAACAAACAGTGGCCATCTTAATGGCTGCATACACTCCTCTGTGTTTTTTCCTTTACTGCCACATATTCGTTCTTGCCCAATGCAATACATTTCTCCTTCACTACAGTGGCCACTTGACCATCTCTACCTCAGGAAACATGCTTCTCCGCATCACCTTCTTCATGCGTGGAGGCTCCCACCACTCCATAGTCTTAGGTGACCAGCAGAGCTCATCTGCAGCATTAATCCAGACTGTGTTTAACGCAGCGCCCAACGCTGCTATGGCGTACAGGGACCAGCTGGGACTCTTGCTGGTCATATGCAGGTTTAATGACAATAACCTCTCTCCTAAACCAATGCTGCCATCCTTTTCTTCTCCAAATGCTTAGGGAATGGGGCTGACACGCTACCCCTCATACTGTTCCAACCTGCTTACTGAGACTACTCAGGAAGAAACTTACATCACATCTCCTTGGGTTACCACCAAGAGCAGATTACCACCAAGAGCAGATTACATTCCAAGTTAAGAGCAAGTTGCTAACGAATTGTCTCCCAAGTAAGGTAGTAGCAGCAGAATATCAGAGATCTGCAATAGAGCTTTCTGCTAAGAACTCAAATGAGGCCCTCTTCCATAGATATTCTTAATGGAACTTCCTGTGCATCAAACAAGTGCAGCAGTAGAGACACTTCGTGGAGCAGGCCCACTGGCGCAGGCAGCAGACTCTGCTTCCAAGCACAGGGGCACAACAACGATCTGCTCATATTGGGGCAGGTACCACCATCGACGAGATGCCCGGAGCCATCTTGGATTGTCTGAAGCAAACTAGCACATTTTACAGATCGATTGAAAGTGCTGCCTCAGACCTCTCGGTGCCATCAACTAACCATGAGAAGTTCAAAGCAGGTGCAGCCAAAGCAGAACTTTACAGGCCTTTACTGGAGCAGAGATGCACACGAGAGCATGCAGTGAGCTCAATGATGCTAAGAGACATTTAAAGGTGCCTTCTCTAAAGAAACATTTGAGCAAATTGGGGCAAATATTGCGGACTGTAACTCACGTATTGAACTGTATTAGTTCTAAAGTACTGTTCTGGAAATAAAACAACCTGGAAGCAATTCAATTTTAAGTCATCGATTCATTTTCGTTGGTGTCATTACAGTACATATTTAGCCTACAACGCATTATGCTACTGTTCATTGAAAATCTCAGGTTCATTCTTTTTCTTTAGTTTTCTTCATTAAAGCAGCATCAAGCCAAATCCAGTATATAAACAACTATAAATTTGTGTTTTACATTTCATAACTTTACCGGCATACATATCTCGATTCATCTAAGCACACATTACAGAATCATTTGCCTAAACAAAAAGCTCATTAATTGATAGTTTCTCCATTAATTCCTTAATAATAAATCCAATGTATTTGATTATTGTTACTCTGTCGTCGACATTTTCAAGTGCAGCTAGAATCCATTCTGGCAATCCATTTGGCTACTGGCGCCTAGACCTGAGCTCCCTGCGTTCTTGCTTTCTGACCCTTACATCGATATAAATTACTCTCCTAGTGGTGCATGGAAAGCAGCCTGGCTAGCCATTGATGATGAGTGGAGGATCCGTGTTAAGACAGGCCGAGGCAATGTATGTGCGTGCTGCTGCCATAGCCACAGAAATAAAACGTTTCCCGCTGTCCTTTACGGATCTCTTATCAATGCCGAACAGCATTAGCTGTGGCGTCATCAACACCTGTGTATTAAGCACTGATCTCAGAGTCTGTCTGATTCCTTCCTTGAGGGCCTTCAACTTTACACAATTACAAAACATATGTGCTAAGGGCCTTATTACTAGTCTGACGGTCCATGGACCGCCAGACTCGCGGGGGCACGGCGGTGGCGGTTCAGCCATGCCTCACTGGCAGTCTGACCGCCCTATTATAAGTTTGTCAGTCTGGCCAAAATTTGACCACCGCAACTGCCAGGGAACCGCGTTCCCTGCTGGTGGTGCGGCAGTCAGGGTCTCAAAATATGCTGGCGGCAGGGCCGGCTTTAGCTCTGGTGGCGCCCTGTGTGACAATGTCTGTTGGCGCCCCCCCAATGACCACTTCTGCCACAGATTCCCTCACTAGAACCCTTTAACAGTGCCTCTCAAGTCTCCATAACCACTGTCTCTCAGATTCATTTAGTTTTATAGCACCACTCATACCAGTGTAAGGTGTCAGAGCACTTTACACCACACACACATTGCACAGAGACAATCATATGTGTGTAAATCAGTGTATAGGAAATGTTACATCAGACAGTACTACAAGGTGTAGTGTAGGAGTGACATGTCATCGATACTGGTAGGCAATATAGTTAAAGTTCTTATTCAGGAAAGGCACAAATTCAGAATTTAAAACGTAACATCATTGTTAGGGGTTCTCTTTCATAATAAGAATTGTTTTCTACCCAAATGAACCCTTTTCACAAGATTAGGATAATGAAAGACTGGGCAAAAAAACATATAGCTCTAACATATACCTTGCAGTTTGCATGCAGCTCTAGGATGACAGTTAATAGCTCAATGTTCTATATTAGGATTTTGACATATAAACAACAATTAACAAAAGGAGCTCTCTTACAGAAGCAGTAACCCACTGACCTATTTACATTATATGCACTTCGTTATCTGCATGGTACAGGTTCTTAGCAGCAGGCATTTAAACCCACTGCGCTACCTTAGGATGAGTCAAAACTTCCACTAGACAAAACCTCCGGTCTCTTTCCAGGAAGACGATTAATCACCGGACTTCTCTTGACATTTTAATTGATGTCTGAAAGTTGCTGGAGGCCAGGAACGAGGCAGCAGGGTAAACAGCGTTTACCACGCATGCGTAACAACGCATGCAATAACAACGCGGTCGTTACAACAACCGCGTTATTTCGCATACCGTTACAACGCAAGTGCGAACAACGACTTGCGTTGGGGGGCAGAAGGTGTTGGATTTAAAATCCAACACCTTCCCTAGTGTCCGCACAGACTGGAGTTGGAATATTAATTTATATTATTCCAACATCCAGCGCCCCCTAACGCAAGTCGTTGTTACGACTTGCGTTGTAACGGTATGCGAAATAACAACGCAGTCATTGTAACGACTGCGTTGTTATGGCATGCGTGGTAAACTCATGCGAAAAAACATCACATATTCAGGCAGCAGGTGTTTTTAAAGTGATAATACACATTTTCAAAAATGACGCCCCCACCCCAAGTCAACGCCCTGTGCGGTCGCACCGATCACACCGCCCTAGAGCCGGCCCTGGCTGGCGGTGCTGCTGCGGCACCGCCATGCATATTTTGAGTTTCCCCACCACCAGCCGTACATGGCGGTCAGCACCACCATGTAAAAGCTGTCAGTGGGGAAACAAAGGGGGCCCTGCACGTAGGTGCATGCAGTGGGCACATGTTGTGCCCACCTGTGTGCAAGCACCTCTCCAGTTCCAGCACGGCATGGACTGTAAAGTCCATGCCGTGCTGGAATGCGCTGGTGCAGTCTCACGCCGGGGCAGTATTAATGGCTCATTGAGCCTTTTTACTGCACCGACGCAAGACCGCCACACTGCCTGTCTGCCAGACAACGATTTGTATCGTAATCTGGCGGGCGGGTAGCATTCGGGTTTGGCGGAGCAGTGCGGTGGTAAACCGCCCCGCTCCCACACCACCAAACTCATAATGAGGCCCTCAATCTGCATTGTGGCTACTGTAGCAAAGGCAGAAAGATACAGTTTTTTCCCCCCATCTAGAAATTTTAGATGGCATGTAATAGATATTGAATAGTGTTTTATAGTGTTGGGCTTTCGATCCCGCTGATAATAGTACCTCCTGACCCATCTCCAGCGATTTCAGAAACCTCGTCCTTTTAGCCGCTAGTCTCCTATCCCAGTAACCAGCTTGCTTGTCAAGATCATCTGGCATTAAAAACAATTAAAACTTTATAGATTTGCCTGATCTCCCCCAGAATAGCCTAGCTGATCCAATAACAGTACCCCCTCCATAGTCATTTCGTCTCTGTCTGTTTTCAGCTCAAAGTCCCTCTTCTGCAAATACTTAAGGAAGTCTCATTTTGTTAACCCAATTTGAGCTGCAATTCCTCTCATTAGTATATTTGATCCCGCTTGAGAAGATCCCCTAGTATCCCTATTCCAGCTTTTTCCAATGTGAGGCAGTTTTATCATGGAATACAGTTGGGAGGATTGATGAACGCCAGAGTGGAGTATAATAATTGTACAACCCTATGTTTAGCTTCTGCTTAACCTGCACCCAAATCTTATGTGTGGTCTTTTACACCTTAAACTTAACTTTCTTAAAATAGCTTGGCTCAACATTCCTAAAAAGTAAGCTTTCACTTCGCCTCCCAATACCAGATCATAGATAGAAGGCAATTCCTCGGGTCCTAGATCTTTGCTTTGCCTGCCAGTAGTTAAGACGCCCATATGATGTAACATTGTTGCCCAATAATAATACCTGAAGATAGGCACCGCCCAACCACCTCTAGCCATGGGAAGCATCAAATATTTTAGAGCTCTCCTCACTTGTTTGTATTCCCATATAAAGCTCCTGCAAATCGCCTCAATTTTTTAAAAACCATGGCTTTTCCATTTCCATAGGGATTGCCCTAAAAGATAAAGGACCTTCGGTAGTAACAACATTGTAATTACATTGCAATGACCAATTAGTTTTAAATGCAAGTTGTTGATCTGCCTCAGATCCCTCTCACTTTTTGTAAACATAGGAGTGAGATTTTATCCCACAATGTTTTCCACTCTAGCCATTATGTTTACACCCAAGTATGCCAGGCTATTAACACTGTGCTTGTCTTCCATTTGAATTTCTCCATTAACATTTTTTTGGGTCTTGACCTAATTATTGAGATAGCCAGCAATTTTCCCTAACTTTTCCGCGTCACTTTCTTCCTCCCTTATGGCCCCTACAGGGCCAGGTGTAGCCAATGCAAAGCCATCTGCATATGCCAATAGCTTAGTTTTAATTCCATGTACCACTACAGGGCTGATTAGAACATTCTCCTCGAGCCTTCTTATCAGCGGGTCAATATATAAGGCAAATAGGAGCAGTGAACATGGGCATCCCTGCCTTGTGCCTCTCGTAATCTGGATCTTGTCTGATTCCCTCCCCATTCTTTGCAGTCTTGCCATTGGTTTGTGGTATAGTGCCTGAATAGCTGTGATAAAACCGGGACCTATCCCTTTCCGCCCCGAGAGCCACTCATAGATAATCTCATGTGACCCGATCAAAAGCCTTTTCAGCATCAAGCAGGATCATAACCATGGGGAACTCTAATGCCCCAGCCGCATCAAACAAGGCGATTGCCCGTCTAATATGATCAGTGGTCCCTCTGCCCGGGATAAAGCCATGCTGCCAGTGAGACGGCATTTTGGTTATGACTCTACCCAGCCGTGTTGCAAAAGTCCTAGAGTATATCTTTGCTTCACTTATAATCAATGAAATCGGCCTGTGTGAGCCTGGGTTCAATGGGGGCTTCTCCGTCTTCATAAATACCACAATATTAGTCACTGTTCACGAGGCTGGAGACAGGGGTCCTTGATGAGCTTTGAGAAAAGTGTTAGCCATATCCCTCTCCAATTTAGAATAAAATGCCTTATAAAATTCAAATGGAATCTTGTTCAGTCCTGCAGCCTTCCCTATTGCTAGGGAACTAAGTGCTCATTTAATTTCCTCCAAGGTAATTGGGGCATCCTTGACTGCCTGTTCCTCTGCCTCTGGCCCCCACTTTTAACTTAGTCTAAATACTGCTCGACATCTACTGAGGGAAGAAGCTCCTTTGCCCGATAAAGTGTTTCATAATACTCCTTGAATATGCTTACAATAGCGTCCGGGGTGCTAGCCACCTGCCCATCATTGTCCATTATGGTATTGATACCACTACATACCACCTTCTGCTGCATATGCAATGCCAGTAGCCAGCCTACACTTCCACTATATATGTAGCTCTTTGCCCTTCGAGCCAGAAACTTCTCTGCTAACTTTTTCAAATAGAAATTGTCGATACTTGCCTTAACTACAGAAATATTTTGGAGGACCCCCTGCTCTTCTTTCCCTTCTGCTATTGTCGTAACTCGCAGGGCTTGAAATTCACCTAGTTCATTAAACAATGCCCTCATTTTATGAGCCTGTGTCCTCTGCATGTGTAGACTAAAACTGAGAGTCTCACCTATAATTCTGGCCTTCAATGAGTCTCAGACTACACCTATGGATATGCTCCCTCTATTACTTTCCATAAAGTCTGTTAGCCATCTATTCATATGTGCTATATATTCCAGGTTGAAAAGCAACTCCCCCATTGTAAAGGACATACTTGAGTCTGTCCTAAAGCGGCTACTAACTGGAGCTCTGTTATTAGGGGCTATGATCTGAGAATATCATTAGATGCCTCTCAATGCAAGCCTCCCAAATCAGCTTAGAAGAGACCAGAAAACAACCAAGTTGTGCAGATTTCTTATCAGGGTGCGAGAAATAGGTATACTGGGGATATAGAACAAGGGGAAGCAAGATGGTGGCCGCTGATCGACCGAGTGCGAGCTCCTCGCCCTACTCAAGCCAGTCTGGTGTCTGAGGAACCAAGAGGCCCCAGGTCAAATCCTGTTGCTCGGGCATGGGCCAAGGATGTGGCTGCAACGTCTGGAGGCTGGTCTGCCTGCTAAGAAGAGCAAGCAGGCTCATTTCAGTGTGTACTTCTGCCACTATTGTTTTGCGCTCGCTGACAGTTATTGGCAGCGTCAGGCATGAGGATGGCTGCGGCCGGAGAAGTGGGCAGTTGTGAGCCTGTAGGACAATGGCCCCCAAGAATGTGAGGCCAACAAAACCTCAGGGCGGAGCGACACTGGGCATCGGCAGCAGCATGGACCATAGAAGCTTGCCGGGGGCTCCCATAGCGAGGCTGCAGGGAGACCGAAACAGAAACTATACAAACAGGGACTCCCGGCATTGACGAAGACCGCTGCAGTTGAGGCAGAAGCAAGCCAGGAGCGCTGAGCAATGGAGCTGCTAGTTCTGCCGGGACTAGACCAAGAATCACGGACTATTTAAAAGTTACTCTGGGAGAGAAAGGGCAATCGACAGCGCAATTTCAGCACATCGGCAAGTCAACAGCCCTTAAGGAGGTGCAGGAGACTATGACTAAGCAAGTGGATGGCTGTATAACCCTGGAGAAGGTTGGCGTGTCGGAGCAGGCTCGGTCCCTGATGGGGGTAGCAGCTGCAGGGACAGGATAGTGGCAGCCTGGAGACCCCATTCAACAGATGGTGACAGCCTCGGAGGGTCCCCCCCCAGCTACGAACTCTGGAGACATGGGAGAGCAGGTCAGTGATGCTGGTAATGCAGTAGCAGCATATGTGAAATTTGTAGTAGCAGATCAGTCTTTAAGGGGGGGAAACCTGGACGCTACAAGATGCGTGTGGAACTGTCTAGCTGCGCCTTACATGGCCAAACCCACTATGGGGTCGGTCTATGTTGAAGGAAAGGAACAGGTCTGGTCTCAAACTCCAACTAGGGCACCCTTGCCCCTGTTGGATTCACAAGTGGCAACATCAGCATGTTCTGGGGTGAGATAGTTGCAGCTCAGAGTAGCTGGAATGACCAGTGTTAGAAATGGGGGTCTCTAGTTGGCAAGGGCTTGCACCTTTGTCCAAGTAGGGACCCTTCTTCCTAGTCAGGATAAGGTAGTTACACTCCTAAAATAACCCCTGCTCACCCCCTTGGTAGCTTGGCACGAGCAGTCAGGCTTATCTTAGAGGCAGTGTGTAAAGCATTTGCACATAACCAACAGTAATACAGTGTAAGCACTACAAAAGGACACCACACCAGTTTAGAAAAATATCCAATATTTTTATATACTTAAAACAAGACCAGTACAATAAAAATCCACAGTACAGTACTTTAAAAATCTTCAGTTATCACACTATCCTTAAAAACAGTTCCTTGATGTCGAGAGCTCCGTCCGGGGCTATCACGGCGTCGTGAACAAACAAATCCAAACAGTTCTGGCTGACCGCGACGTCGCGGGTCAGCTACGGTGTCGGGAAGACCCGCAAACAGTACCTTTCAGAAATGCAGGGCGTCGATGACCTCGCGGTGAGCTTCCAAAAACACGGCGTCCGCAGGCGTCGGTTCCGGAGGTCAGTGCAGGCGTCGTCGGGGCCCTCGAAGTCACACGCGTTGCAGATCGAACTCCTCTCTGTTGAAGTCAGGAGCGCTGGCGTCGGCAGGCGTTGGGTGCTGCGGTGCGAAGTGCAGCGGTGCGGCGTGCGGTGCCCTCAGGTCGCGGTGCGAGCAGCGGCTCGGTGGTGGCGTCAGATGGCGTCATCGGTGAGACCAGGGTCGCGGTGTGAGATGGAGGCGGTGCTCGTCACGGTGCTGGCAGGTTACGGTGCAGCAGCGGCGTCGTCGTTGCTGAAGCGCTGTCGTCGGCTGGCGAACTGGAGTCGATGGCACCGGCGTCGGAAGGCCAAGGCTGCGGTGCGGAAGGAGGGCGGTGCGTCGTGTAACTGTACGAGCGGTGCCCTCGAACCACGGTTCAAGCAGCGGCATCGAGTCCGGCGTGGAGCGGCGTCGTCGGGGATACCAAGGCGTCGTCGTGAAGCGAGGCGGTGCAGAGTGCGGTACCCACAGGTCGCGGTGCGAGCAGCGGCTCGGTGGCGGTATCAGCAGGCGTCGTCGGTGAGACCAGGATCGCAGTGCGGCGTTGCAGCGGTGCTCTCTGCGGTGCCAAAGCTTCGGCGTGAAGCGAGGCGGTGCAGAGTGTGGTGCCCACAGGTCGCGGTGCAAGCAGCGGCTCGGTGGCGGCGTTGACAGGCGTCGTCGGTGAGACCAAGGTTGCGGTGCGGCGTTGCGGCGGTGCCCTCTGCGGTGCCTTCAGGACACGGAGTCAGCAGCAGCATCGTAGACGGCGTCGGGCTTGAAGTCTTTGCTGTTCCTGAGACTTCTTGAACAGGGAGCAAGCTCTACCTCAAGCCCTTGGAGACACTCACAAAGTAGATTGCAGAAAGTTCAGTCCAGTCCTTTCACTGCCCAAGACAGAAGCAGCCACTGCAGGTCAACACAGCAAAGCACACAGCAAAGTGGTAGTTCCTCCTCACAGCTTCTCCAGCTCTTCTTCTTGGCAGTCTTCTTGATCCAAAAGAGTTCTCTGAAGTCTTTTCTATCCCTGAGACTTCCAACAGGAGGCAAGCTCTACTTCAAGCCCTTGGAGAAAATTCTAACAGCAGGATGATGAAAGCACAGTCCAGTCCTTTCCCTACCCAAGACAGAAGCAACCACTGCAGGCCAACCCCTCAACACGCAGCATAGGGGCAGTACTCCTCCTCCAGCTTTCCCGATTCGTCTTCCTGCCAGGTTCCTTAGTTCAGAAGTAATCTAAAGTTCTGGGGTTTGGGTCCCCCTTTTTATCCTCAGTTTCTCTTTGTTCTCTGAAGGCAGAGAGGCCTTTGCCTAGTCCAAACCAGTTCTGGTCAGTCCTGGAGCACTTTGTTGACAAGACTCCTTCTTTCCTTTCACAGTGCAGGCCAGGGACATCAGACGCACCACAGGAGGTGGAGCCAGCATTGTGGAGGGAAGGCACAGCCCTATTCAGGTCCCAGGTGCAACTCCTCCCACCCATCTACATGTAGATCTTGCTATTCAGCCCTGTGCTGACTCACACTGTCTCCTGGAATCCCCCAGCCCCTGTCACTCACACTCCAGACAAGGAATACACAACCTAGCAGAGGCAGGCTTGGATGGTTAGACAAGAAAATACCTACTTTCTAAAAGTGGTATTTTCAAACACAGAATGTTAAAACCAACTTCACTAAAAGATGCATTTTATCATTCTGAGTTCAGGCATACTAAACTCGAATTTCTACCATGTTCCCTGGGTCAGTTAGTATCATAGGATGTAATAATCAAACTGCCCATTCTGGCCTATGGGGAACAGGTAGCCTTGCAATAGTGAAAAACGAAGTAGGCTGTATTTCACTATCAGGACATGCCACACACACCAGGGCATGTCCTACCTTTCACATACAATGCACCCTGCCCACAGGGGTACCTTGGGCCTACCTTAGGGGTGACTAACATGTAGAAAAGGGAAGGTTTAGGGACTGGCAAGTGTGTACACTTGCCAAGTCGACATGGCAGCCCCAGGCTGCGCACAGGCTCTGCAATGGCAGGCCAGAGTTCCACTTTACGGGCTGTTTGCGTGGGTGGCACAATCCAGTGCTGCAGCCCACCAACAGCATTTGATTTATAGGCCCTGGCACTCGCAGTGCACTTTACTAGGGACTGACACATAAATCAAATAGGCCAATCATGGAAACACCAATCCATAACACAATTTACACGGAGAGCATATGCACTTTAGCACTGATTAGCAGTGGTAAAGTGCCCAGAGTCCTAAAACCAACACACACAGGGTCAAAAACAGGAGGCCAAAAAGCAAAAAGTGTGGTTGTAAACCCGTTGAAAAAGCCAAGTCTAACACAACCCCCTCCCAGCCTAAAGCCAGGGTAGACTAATCAATCCCTTGATGGACTTCCCTGCTTGGGGCGATAGAACATAGACCTGGCCCACAACAGCGGGGGCACGTTCTGGTTCTATGCCTTTCCAAACCCAGTTGGATCCCTCTATCCATACTCTCAGGCCCCACTAAGCTAACCCATGGGGTACCCTTGTCTTCACCTGTGAACCCCATCTGTGCAGCGCCTAAACTTACTTTGCTCACAGATGTGTTCCAACAGGCCGACAGTGCCCACATGGCCAACACAGTGGTGTGGCCCAGTCCACCCCCGGGGTGTGACTCCTGTCCCCCTCCCAGGGGCAACGCTGTCCACCAGGACAGTAAGCCACAGTGGCTACCGACAGTTGTCAGTGGGGAGACCCAGGCCTTATGCCTCTCAGGGCTCTCTAACCTCTGTGGCGTCAGAGAGTGGGGGGCGGTAGCCCCAGGTGCCTGGTACCCTTTGTCCACTCTCCCTCTCGTCAGGCCAGGGATGACATCCTGGCACTGACCCACCAGCCTAGGGTCTGTACCCGGCGGCTGGACAGGAGACTGGGGTAGGCTTTCCCACCCCCGGTCTTCCTCCCAGGGGCTCCGTACCCTCCCACCTGGAGCGGTACCCCCTTCCAGAATTGTCAGGGCACCTGTGGCAGGTGCCTTGCACAATTCGCCCACCAGTTCAGGGGTGCTATCCTGCAACTGGTACACCAGCCCAGGGTCTGTACCCTGAGGCTGAACAAGGGACTGGGGTAGGCTCTTCCACACCCGGTCCTCCTCCCTGGGGCACTGTACCCTCCCACCTGGAGCAGCACCCCCAGAAGACAAACTGGTAGTGGCACTGTTAGCAGTTGCCCCTTCCCCCAGGTCAGGGGGGATACCCTGAACCTGGTCCTCCAACCCAGGGCCTGTACCCTTAGGCTGGACCTGTGCCTGGCAACCCAGGACTTCCGGGGGAGTACACCAACCCCCTCAAGGGAAACACACCCCTCATGAGTTGTGCCAGAATCCGCCTGGCGCAGGTCTCCAGCCTCCTGTCCACCTGACAGAGCATGAAGACCCCCCAGGCCAGAAGTGGCCTCACCAGGGTCAGTCCTGGGGTGCTCTGACCTCAGAGCTGGCAACCCCTGACCTACTGGTCCTTCCCAAATTGTCAGGGCACCTGTGGCAGGTGTCCTGCCCAACTCACCCACCAGTTCAGGACCTCCCTCCAGCAACTGGTCTCCCAACCTAGGGTCTAAACCCTCAAGTTGAACTGGGGTCAGAGGCGAGGACTCCCTCCCTCTACACCCCCTTCCAGAGTTCTGCACCCTCCCACCTAGAGTGGTACCCCTAGAAGACAAACCGGTCAGGACACTGCTTACAGTCATCTTTCCCTCCAGGTCAGGCAGGACCTGAACCTGGCTTCCCAACCCAGGGACTAAACCCTGCAGCTGAGCACCTGCCCGGCGCACCAGGACTTCCTTGGGAGCACGCATGCCCCCCTGAGGGTAACACATGACTCATGCGTTGTGTGACAGTCTGCCTGGCGCAGATCTCCCGACCTCTGTCCATCTGACAGTGCACGAAGATCCCCCAGGACAGAAGTGGTGTCACCATGGTCACTGCTAGGAGGCTCAGCTCTTCTGGCTGGCCCCTGACCCACTGGTTCTCCCACTGGGGAACACATCCCCCTCTCACCCCTCACTCTGGACTTCTGCACCCTCCACTTAGGAGCGGCACCGCCAGACACCAGAACCGCTGGAGCTCTGTTTACAGATGCTCCAGGTTCTCCTGACTCTAGGAGATCCCCCTCAACAGATGGCCTATCAGTAGAGCCTAGGCTCCCCACCTGGTGTTCCCTCCTGGAACCACCCAGGCTTTGGGACCGGGTTTCGGGCACCTTGGGCCGCAGCCCCTTCCCACTCCTTCTCCGTGGAGACAGGACGTGAGTCCCTACACCCTTCCCATGACACCGGGACCAAGCTGGGCTACCATGAACCTTTCCCACCACCCTTGGTGGGGAAATACCTAAGCCCCTTCCTTCCGGGTCACCCCCAGATGCTTCTCCAGACCCTCTGGAATCCACCAAAAGGTCTGCCTCCAGTGCAAGCTCCCTAGGGTCAGAAAACTTACACTCCACTGGGTGTTGGCATAGCTGTGGAACACAGGGACTTAAAATATGCTCTCCAACAATTGAATCACACAGCCCCACACAGGTGTTAACCAAGCTACCCTTCACCCAACCATCCAGTGCCTCAGAAAAGTACCCCACATCATTCTCACAAGACTGGTGAGACAGTGTCTGACTGTTGCTGTCTCTCAACCCATACTCTTCTGGCTGGTCTCCATACTCACTTACCAGGGCATCTATCATGGGGGAACCCCTCTCCCTGCACCTCTCCTCTAGAGTCAGTAGATTGTCCCTCCCACTACCAGGAATATGATCCCCTGTGCCAGTTCCCCAATCCACTTCAGGGACACTGCGTACCACGGGAGTAACCTCACAATCCTGAACCCCTTGGCGTATGTCAACCCCCTCCTTGAAGCAGGGCCCCAAATCTGTGTGTGCGTGTACCTCCCCCTCAGTACTAGACACTACATTTTTGCTGCCACCATCTGGGCTGGACAAAGCCCTACCGGCTTCCCAATCCAGCTCCAGCTCTCTCATTTTAAGCTCATGATCCAAGATCATCTTCTTTTCCTCCATGGCTATTCTTTTGTCTTCCCTCTCACTTTCCATCCTGAGTTTCTCCAATTCGAACTTCCTTGCTTCCCGCCTGTCCTCCAGCTCCTCTGGGGACAGACCACTGCTGCCTGGAGGGTCCCCCCCTCCCAAAAGCACATCCACCCTAGGAGTAGGCTCCTCCGCCTCTCCACTGAGATCACCAGACTGCCCACTGGAACGTCTGGCTGCTACCCAGGCCCTCAGTGCCTTTTGTAGCTCCTCTTTCCTAGTGAGGCCTCTGACTTGGACTTTCAGGTTTTTGCAAATCGCTTTCAATTCTTTTACATTGTAGGATTCCAACCTATCCTCCTCAAAGGCAACTTCCAGGGATGCAACAGATGATGCAATTGATTCAGGCATAATGCAGTAGCAAGTTCAAATTGGCAAGATCAAAAATAGGCCAAAAAGAAAAAGAACCAGTATGTGGTACGTAATGGTCTGCGATATGGTAGTAGTGCACACCAACCACTGTAAGTCAAGTGCAAACACAAGTCCTATCCTCACCGCTGACAACCAATGTTAGAAATGGAGGTTTCTAGTTGGCAAGGGCTTGCACCTTTGTCCAAGTAGGGACCCTTCTTCCTAGTCAGGATAAGGGAGTTACACTCCTAAAATAACCCCTGCTCACCCCCTTGGTAGCTTGGCACGAGCAGTCAGGCTTATCTTAGAGGCAGTGTGTAAAGCATTTGCACATAACCAACAGTAATACAGTGTAAGCACTACAAAAGGACACCACACCAGTTTAGAAAAATATCCAATATTTTTATATATTTAAAACAAGACCAATACGATAAAAATCCACAGTACAGTACTTTAAAAAATCTTCAGTTATCACAGTATCCTTAAAAACAGTTCCTTGATGTCGATAGCTCCGTCCGGGGCTATCACGGCGTTGTGAACAAACAAATCCAAACAGTTCTGGCTGACCGCGACGTCGCGGGTCAGCTACGGTGTCGGGAAGACCCGCAAACAGTACCTTTCAGAAATGCAGGGCGTCGATGACCTCGATGTGAGCTTCCGAAAACACGGCGTCCGCAGGCGTCGGTTCCGGAGGTCGGAGCAGGCGTCGTCGGGGCCCTCGAAGTCACACGCGTTGCAGATCGAACTCCTCTCTGTTGAAGTCAGGAGCACTGGCGTCGGCAGGCGTCGGGTGCTGCGGTGCGAAGTGCAGCGGTGCGGCGTGCGGTGCCCTCAGGTCGCGGTGCGAGCAGCGGCTCGGTGGTGGCGTCAGATGGCGTAGTCGGTGAGACCAGGGTCGCGGTGTGAGATGGAGGCGGTGCTCGTCACGGTGCTGGCAGGTCACGGTGCAGCAGCGGCGTCGTCGTTGCTGAAGCGCTGTTGTCGGCTGACGAACTGGAGTCGATGGCACCGGCGTCGGTAGGCCAAGGCTGCGGTGCGGGATGAGGGCGGTGCGTCGTGTAACTGTACGAGTGGTGCCCTCGAACCACGGTGCAAGCAGCGGCGTCGAGTCCGGCATGGAGCGGCGTCGTCGGGAATACCAAGGCGTTGTCGTGAAGCGAGGCGGTGCGGAGTGCGGTACCCACAGGTCGCGGTGCGAGCAGCGGCTCGGTGGCGGCATCAGCAGGCGTCGTCGGTGAGACCAGGGTCGCGGTGCGGCGGTGCTCTCTGCGGTGCCAAAGCTTCGGCATGAAGTGAGGCGGTGCGGAGTGCGGTGCCCACAGGTTGCGGTGCAAGCAGCGGCTCGGTGGCGGCATCGACAGGCGTCATCGGTGAGACCAAGGTTGCGGTGCGGCATTGCGGCGGTGCCCTCTGCGGTGCCTTCAGGACACGGAGTCAGCAGCGGTGTCGTAGACGGCGTCGGGCTTGAAGTCTTTGCTGTTCCTGAGACTTCTTGAACAGGGGGCAAGCTCTACCTCAAGCCCTTGGAGACACTCACAAAGTAGATTGCAGAAAGTTCAGTCCAGTCCTTTCACTGCCCAAGACAGAAGCAGCCACTGCAGGTCAACACAGCAAAGCACACAGCAAAGTGGTAGTTCCTCCTCACAGCTTCTCCAGCTCTTCTTCTTGGCAGTCTTCTTGATCCAAAAGAGTTCTCTGAAGTCTTTTCTATCCCTGAGACTTCCAACAGGAGGCAAGCTCTACTTCAAGCCCTTGGAGAAAATTCTAACAGCAGGATGATGAAAACACAGTCCAGTCCTTTCCCTACCCAAGACAGAAGCAACCACTGCAGGCCAACCCCTCAACACGCAGCATAGGGGCAGTACTCCTCCTCCAGCTTTCCCGGTTCTTCTTCCTGGCAGGTTCCTTAGTTCAGAAGTAATCTAAAGTTCTGGGGTTTGGGTCCCCCTTTTTATCCTCAATTTCTCTTTGTTCTCTGAAGGCAGAGAGGCCTTTGCCTAGTCCAAACCAGTTCTGATCAGTCCTGGAGCACTTTGTTGACAAGACTCCTTCTTTCCTTTCACAGTGCAGGCCAGGGACATCAGACGCACCACAGGAGGTGGAGCCAGCATTGTGGAGGGAAGGCACAGCCCTATTCAGGTCCCAGGTGCAACTCCTCCCACCCATCTACATGTAGATCTTGCTATTCAGCCCTGTGCTGACTCACACTGTCTCCTGGAATCCCCCAGCCCCTGTCACTCACACTCCAGACAAGGAATACACAACCTAGCAGAGGCAGGCTTGGATGGTTAGACAAGAAAATACCTACTTTCTAAAAGTGGTATTTTCAAACACAGAATGTTAAAACCAACTTCACTAAAAGATGCATTTTATCATTCTGAGTTCAGGCATACTAAACTCGAATTTCTACCATGTTCCCTGGGTCAGTTAGGATCATAGGGTGTAAAATCAAACTGCCCATTCTGGCCTATGGGGAACAGGTAGCCTTGCAATAGTGAAAAACGAAGTAGGCTGTATTTCACTATCAGGACATGCCACACACACCAGGGCATGTCCTACCTTTCACATACAATGCACCCTGCCCACAGGGGTACCTTGGGCCTACCTTAGGGGTGACTAACATGTAGAAAAGGGAAGGTTTAGGGACTGGCAAGTGTGTGCACTTGCCAAGTCGACATGGCAGCCCCAGGCTGCGCACAGGCTCTGCAATGGCAGGCCAGAGTTCCCCTTTACGGGCTGTTTGCGTGGGTGGCACAATCCAGTGCTGCAGCCCACCAACAGCATTTGATTTATAGGCCCTGGCACTCGCAGTGCACTTTACTAGGGACTGACACATAAATCAAATAGGCCAATCATGGAAACACCAATCCATAACACAATTTACACAGAGAGCATATGCACTTTAGCACTGATTAGCAGTGGTAAAGTGCCCAGAGTCCTAAAATCAACACACACAGGGTCAAAAACAGGAGGCCAAAAAGCAAAAAGTCTGGGGGTAAACCCGCTGAAAAAGCCAAGTCTAACAACCAGCATACAGATTATGCAGGCAGTGAGCAAAAGAAAGAGGGCCCCTCTGGCCAGGTTGTCCCTGATCATGGGTGCACCCGCCGGGCTAAAGCAGTCAAGGATGATCACAAGAAGGAGGAGGGAAGTATTGCTGTGGTAGGTTCAGACAGAGAGTTCGTGGAGATCATGGAGTGTTTCTTTTCTATGTGGAAAGGGTTGGAGGGCTCAAGTAGCGAATTAATCATGACAGAAGAATCCTCTAGGAGCAGCTCACTTAGTGAGGTGAGTGTAGCTGCTCAAGCAGGAGTGCAGGGAAAGTAGGGAAAGTACCCATGGTCAACTGCATGAAAGCACTGTGGCAAAGGAGGCTGGAGGTCTGGCATTGGGGGCTTGAAATGGGGTTATGCCACCGCTCAACATGCCTTTGAGGGCGTTGTGAAATCCCAAGACAACATAGAACAGTCATAGTCAAGGCTAAATGATCCAACTACCCTTGAGGCCATATACCATGGCTTCATCGTACATCAGGAGGACACCCGGTCTGATAATCGGAGAGCACGTGCCGCTACCAGAAAGCTTCAAGGAGCAGTAAACAGAATTTCAAAAACTTGTTCTGAGACTGCGGAGAAGATTTCAGAAGTGGAGAGCCGAGCTGCAACCCTGGAAATGGAACTCACCACAATAAAGGATCAGACTGCCACGCATGAAACACAAATAGTGGACACTCAATGGAAAATAGAAGACTTTGAGAACCAAACAACGCAGCAATAACGTAAGGATTTTGGAGATAGAGAAGGGCATGGAGGGCAGTCGTGTGAGAACATTCATGATTACGTTATTTGGGAGTGCCTCTCCTGAACTTGAAGGGTGGGACTGGGACCATGAAATCAAGCGAGTTCACACATTTCCATTCACGATGAAGCAGGTGGACCAGGGAAATGTCTCAGCCAGTACAAAATCCCAGGGCCAAATTGTTTTTCTACTGCATTTACCTCCTAAGGCAGGCAATCTTTGAAAAAGTGCTCCCTGATTCTAAATACTGTGTAGATGGTCACTCCTTCTTTGCTAGTCCAGACTTCTGTCATACAACAGTAGAAAGGTGATGGAGTTTGAGGCAATTGATAAAGCCTTTCAGGACAAGGGGGCAGACGCCTATTTAATGAATCCTGCAAGGCTTAAGACAATATGTAACAGTAGGATATTGCTATTTTCATCAGAGATCAAGGCCAAAGAATATCTAGAGAGTCTGTGACAATAGCGTTGTGTTTAAGAAAGGGAAGTCAATCAGGGTGTTACGTTAATGGCTGACTACAGGGCTATGAGCTGTGCTTTACTATTTGAAGGGGGGGTTCTTTACTGTTTTTGTATTCATGATTACATTTAAACATCTTTTTTTTCAGAGTTGAACAGACCGGTTGGGCTCAGGACAAAGGGGAAACACAAACCATCACACAGACCAGTATGGGTCTGATTGCTTCACACAGGATGAAGGGGGTGAAGGGCTGGGAGGAAGGTGGTTTAGGAGGGGGTACTGCAGAGTGAGGTAACGAGTGGGTTTAAAAAATAGGAGCAACACAGAGAATGTGAATTTTAAGAGAGATGAGAACTGGCTTACAGTATTTGCCCAAGTTTTGATCTTTGGAATAAAGAAAATTGGTGAGATTGATGAATTAATCATGGCACCAAATCAGTGTGTATGAAATTCATTAGATATTTGAATGGCACGAATATGGGAACTGCGTATGTGCACCGCCAATGTCTGTGGATTGAACGATTGGCTTAAAAGGGTTAAGGTGGCAAAGGGGCTGAAAGCTTTAGGGTGTAGACATTGTCTGTCTACAAGGGACACATATAGATTGGGCGAGAAAGGATCTGCTTTAAACCATGGGCTAGGCACTTGTGGTGGACACTGCGAAGGGAACTACCATGAGGGGAGTGGCAATCTTGGCATGAAGGAATGTCAGCGAGGTTAAACGTAAACTTTTGGATAAATTAGGAAGATGGGCATTGGTGGAATGTCTGGTGGCCGGGGCATGCTTTACTTCCTGTTTTATTTATGGCTCTAATCTGGACAAGTCGGCAGTCATTGAATATTTGGATGTGGAGCTGGCCTCTTGGCCTACTCCCCTGATACTGCATGGGGATTTGAATATCTATATAGATGCACTCAGGGGCCATCAGCACCAGGAGATACATAGGCAATAAGCTTAGGGTGTATAGGTCAGTGCAGCAGCTTATGAGGAGTCATGGACCCATGAATGTCTCAACCGACCCAGGTTAATCTCAGGTTCAGTTTGTACACTTTTTGGGATTGTGTGCATTATCTACATGTGTTTCTTGAACATGAGCTGTGTTCTGCTTTTGTAGGTTATAAATCAAGCCTGCAGATGGATGGGGTTCCAGGTCTGTCACAAGACCGTCATTTTTCTGTAAAAACAAATACATTTATTTTCCCATCAGAAAAAGGTGTTACTGAAGAAACAGTGCGTGCCCAGCAAAGAAATAATATTTATTACATTGTGAAGAGTGGAGAAAATATCAACAGGTATGCACAGTGTAGTTGGGCTACTGCTCAAGGCATTAGGTTCCAGCACAACTTTTCATATAGTTTTATCCTTTTCCTTCATTTTTGCTTTGCACTCTGCCCCTCACTTCCTGCTAATATCTGCTCATCATTTTTCAAAACCTCTCAGCCCTTCACCGTTGGGGAGTTGTAGCCCACACCAGGTACCTTGCAGTCCTGGTGTGAGGAGGGAACCCAATAATGAAGAATATCACCTTCGGGAGAGTGAGGATTCTCGTCCTTAAAGAAGCGCTCTTCCTTTGGGACACTTACATTTTTTACATGTTGTCTTTTACCTCTTTTCTAATGTAGATACTAGACATACTATTTTGTGAGTTTCATAATGTTAGGGTAGTGCCATGGAAGCTGCTATGTCATGGGTGCTGTCCACTATAGGCGTGCGACCAGGCATACTATTGTATTAGCAATGTGCATTTAACTTCCAAGATTTAGTTGTTAATCATGTTTTGTAATATTTCAGATAATACAAATGTAAAGTAAGTATATCTTTATTGCTTTAAGATCCTAAGACCTTTTTATCTTTCAAATATATAAAATGCAATGTTTGACTTTGTTAACAATTATTCAACAATTCATTGCAAATGCATTACATACAGTGGGCCTGACTCACAAAGGTAAACTTAGGCGTTTGGTCTAAACTTAGACCGAAACTTCCAAGTTTACCACTTTGGGAATTCACAAAGGGCATTTACTTTATGTTCACACTCGGAGCGGAGATTCGCCCTGAGTGCGGACATAAAGACATAAAGATAGCGGACAATAGGAGTCCACACCAGTTTAGAAAAATAACTAATATTTATCTGAATAAAACCAGAGCAAAACGACAAAAATCTAACATATTCAAGTAAAGCTATCACTTTTCAAAGGTTAAATCAGTTCAGTCCATAGAAATCTATGGATGTGCCACTTTTAGCACAAAGTACCTCGGATGCGTCAAAATGCAAAGAGGAAACAGGTGCAGGGGAGGTGAGGTAAGGTGCCGGAAAAGCAAAGCGATGCGTTGGTTCCTTAATCCCAGGGGAGGTGATGTGTAGGTTCCTTACTGCCAGGGGAGGCAATGCATCAGTCCGTTACTGCTGCACAGGAAGGTGATGCATCGGTTCCTTACTGTCAGGGGAGGTGATGTGTCGGTTCCACACCAGAACAGGAGGTGATGTGTCGGTCTCCGGACACGCGGTCTCGGTTCCTTACAGTTGGGCAATGTCGATGAAGAAATGGGTGCCCAGGGACGCTGCATTGATTCCACAGCGATGGAGCAGGTGCTGCGTTGGAGTTGGAGCGGTGCGTCATGGACTGTGGCGGTTCTTCTGGTGCGCTGCGACGGAAAGCTGGGGCCTGCGGTGAAAGACGTGGTCGATGCGCCGATCGGCAACCATGCTCCGGTACTGGCAGTGGCGATGGTCGAAGTTTGTAGCGATGCATCGATAAAAATAGACGCTGAGAGCCGATGCGTGGATTTTCTCTTGCAGTTCACCAGATTCCACTTCCAAGGGTCCAGGGACTCAATTTGGCACCACTTGGCAAGTCAGGACTCTCAGCAAAAGAGCCCAGGCACTGTTAGGTGTAGCCTTTGATTGCCCTGAGACTTCTTAACAGGAGGCAAGCACACACAAGCCCTTGGAAAACCTTGAAAGGCAGGATACCAGAAGCAAAGTCTAGTGCTTTCACTCCCAGAACAGAAGCAGCAAGCAGCAGGCCAGCACAACAAAGTAACAGGCAGAGTGGCAGTTCCTCCTACAACATCCACTTCCTGGCAGAATGTCCTCAATACAGAAGTGCTCTGATTTGACAGTGTAGAGATCAAATACTTATACCCCTTTCTGCCATTTAAGTGGGCAAACATCAAGGGAAAGTCTTTGTAGTGCACAAGACTCTGCCTTTCCCTAACATGGCTCCAGGCACACCAGAGGAGGGTGGGGACCGCTTTGTGTGAGGACAGGCACAGCCCTATTTAGGTGTCAGTGACAACTCCTCCCACCACTCAGGAAGATGCTGGGTGATGGCCCATCAGGATATGCAAGGCACACCTCAGCTCCCTTTGTGTGACTGTCTAGAGTGAATGAGCAGAGCCCAACTGTCATCCGAACCCAGACTTGGATTCTACAGACAGGCAGAGGCACAGAATAGTTATGCAAGAAAATGCCCACTTTCTAAAAGTGGCATTTTCAAACACGCAATTTAAAAAACAACTTTACCAAAATATGTATTTTTAAATTGTTAGTTCAGAGACCCCAATCTCCAAATCTCTATCAGCTCCCAATGGGTAATTACTCTTAAAAGATATTTCAAGGCTATACCCGTATTACCCTATAAGAGAGATAGTCCCTGCAAAAGTGAAAAACGAAATTAGCAGTATTTCACTGTTAGAACATGTAAAACACAACAACACATGTCCTACCTTCTAAATAGACTGCACCCTGCCCAGGGGGCTGCCTTGGGCCTACCTTAGGGGTGACTTACATGTAGTAAAAGGGAAGATTGGGGCCTGGCAAGTGGGTGCATTTATCAGTTCAAACTGGCAGTTTAAACTGCACACACAGACACTGCAGTGGCAGGTCTGAGACAGGTTTGCAGGGCTAATCATGTGGGTGGCACAATCATTGCTGCAGGCCCACTAGTAGCATTTGATTTACAGACCCTGGACACACCTGTTGCACTTTATTAGTGACTTACTAGTGAATCAAATATGCCAATCATTGATAACTCAATCACCAATACAATTTAGACAGAGAGAATATCCACTGCAGTGGTAAAGTGCCCAGAGTCCTAAAACCAACAAAAACAGGTCAGACAAAATAGGAGGAAGAAGGCAAAAAGTTTGGGGATAACCCTGCAAAAAGGGCCAGGTCCAACAACGATCTTCTAGGACCATAAGGTTTCCAGGTAAATAAACTGGTGTTGGTTGAATAGGTAGGTCGAGAATCAGTGAAGGACATCAGTGAATACCATTAAAGACTTCAGAGTGTGCATCTTGTCTACAGGAACGCTTTAAAAACGTGGCTTTTTTCCTAGGCCTTCTCAGCAGTGTTTCGGCCAGGAAATCACTACTTGTTCCACCGTTGGATAGTTCCATATTGCTATGATACCTATGTTGGTGTAGAAGCACTTTATACATGTTTCAATCAATCAGTCATGATGATGGGATGATCAACTTTGCTGAAGGCAGGTGAGAAAGCCAGCATATTAGGAGGCATGGTTCACTTGTAGCTGTAGACAGGATGGCATCAATGACTTGTAATGTTGTAGCTGTCACCATGCTGTAGCATGTTCTGAAGAATTATTGGTAGTAATGCAGAAGATGGTTTGTTGGTCTGATCACATAGTTGTGCATTGAATCTAGTGTGGGTTTTTCAGATTTCTTCAAACATTACCAGTAAGGTCTAAAAAGCCTAGGTGTTACAACGGAAAGTTTCTAGGCATAAGTCAACATATTCGTACTTAGGATCCATTTTGTAGCTATGTGGTTTCTTTATCTAGAACCTGTAATTAGTATAAAGAAAAATGCATAAAACTGTGACTCAGTAGCGGTAAAATATAACTTGGAGATTTAAGATCTATGGTCCCAATTCACAGTCATTTCAAGTTTGATAATGGCTGCATCTGCTTCTGCAAGGCATTCAAAAAAGGTGTCCTTGTAGGCTTAGATCCATTTACTCCCTTGTAATTATACCTCACACATGTGTAGTAACATGTAGGAGTAATTCCTATGCAAGAGGTGGGATGTGGGTAGATCAATTTATTGATTTGACTTAAAAGCTTGTGAATGACCACATATATGTCTGTTTGTGGGCATTCACAATCTCTTATCCAACCCTTTCCCATCATGAAAATGGTTGTAGATCTGTATTAGTCAAGAGCTGGAGTAAAACCCTTTCCCTGTGTGGAAACTGCAATGGAACAGCATTAAACGTCATGGGTAAGTAAGGAAAGGCCTTTCTTCAAATGGAATTTTTTTTTGCTATTGAGAAAAAAAGACAAAGACAAAATAGGAAATTGCACATAGGCGGACGTACCCAATACAGAATTATTTTATGAAAACAAATCTGCATTGTAGAAATAGCAACATGAAAAAAATGTTTACTTTTCCACTAGTGTCTTGTAAGCTGCAACTGGTGCAGTTTTCCTATTCTTAGTGCTGGGAGGGTTTGCGAATTCCCAAAAGTCGTACAAATGCATCAGTGCACAGGAATACACGTAGGGTTATAGATTTATGATGTTTTTGTGACTGAGTTCCTACATGTCTCTGAGATAGCAAAATATTATATTTAAGCTTCCTTAGGGCCTCTCAGCCTTTAACAAAGCTTTTGTTTTTTATTAGGTCTTACTTCACACTGCAGCTGTTGTCAGTACTTATGTGATCAACAGAAAAAGAACTTTAAGAATTACTCCTGAGACAGGGGCTTTGGCTCTGCCTACATGTTGATTCTCTTAAATGCGGCAATTGATTGGACAGAAGCGGTGTGCTTCCTCTGCAAAAGGGTATTTGTATTGCCCATTATTCATTCTTTGGCGGCTTATGCTCAGTGAAATAAGCCTGCCATTGTGCTGTATGCCATAGGTTTGACCGGCTAATCATGAAAAGTCAAGATAAAGGTGCCCTGACATTTATTGTGAACAGCATATCTGAACGCTGACATGCCTTTATGGGTGGATTGTTATTAAGTTGTAGTAAAGTCTGTAGAAAGGCATTTCATATATGCATCTCAAAGATTACCATAATATTCAAGGGTTTTGGTGTTGGTTATCCGATCTGACAAACCCTGGAGGCAGAATATTTGCACTTACATTCCAGATAAGGCCTTTTTAGGAGGGATACATATTATCTTATCAACTGTAATTTTGTACTTATCAGTAAACTTGATGTCTGTATGCCATGGTTGTCTTGTGGGAAAGCTTATGGCTTTGGTGACACTCCAATGATAAAGGCTATAGGCTTGACTGGTTAATCAGGAAAAAATAATTCATATGCTGTATGCCTAATCTGCTTATTATGAAATGATTAGGACAAAGGAAGTAGGCCTGACTTATTTGTTGTGAAATGAATGTGTTAGAAGCAGTTGGATTTTAAGGATGGATTGGTATTACACCTTCGTAAACCCTGAACACAGGTACTCTGTTACATAGAATCCCACAGATTGCCACAGTAGGCATGGATTTCGGTGCTGGTTAGCCCCTCTGACAAACCAAGAATATAGAAGATTTCCATTCCAATAATCCTTATTGGATCCTATATGGAGGTGTTGTACACTGTTTTGTCAACCGTAATTGCGTACATATTTGCATTTTTATAACGGAATGCCTGATGGGTATGGTTACAAGTGAATGATAAAGTCTATAGAACATATTGATTCTCACCTGACAGCTTTTGCTGTCTTTCAGGCTCTAATAAAATAACACACACTTAAATACATATACTTAATAGAGGGGGGTTTGGATAATTTATTTTCAGGCATGATGCTGCTGAGTGTCATTCACATTCTGTTTTCACCCATGACAGCATATAGAACATGGCAGTGGATCAGCCCAATTCAGTCATTGCCTCTACTGCCCTGTGGCGCCAGTTTATCTGACCACATGTGCCGTTTCACCTAAAATTGAGTGCACTTTCGAGCCTTGGCTTGTGAACCAATCCTTTAGTTTTCCATGGTCTCTTTTTATAGGTCACACTTATTTACTTTACTTCTCTTTTACATTTTTTTGGAGTGACCAACTTCGCATATTGTGCTACCAGGCTGCTCGCTTGCCACTCATTTAATTTGCAGTGCACCACTCCACCATGACTGCTGCCTCCATACCAGGCTGAAGTATAAAAAAAGTGATGGATTCTTGAATTAATCTCACCCTCTGGTAATTAATCGGGCCGTATCCCAGTCCACCATTATTTTGACACCATGCCATCTCAGTTTGTACCCAGTCATTTGCAAAACATTCTTGGCCCTGCTCCAATAGAAACAGTCCAGCCCGAACTGCAGTCCAGGTTGTCCTTGAAACAAAACACAAGCAACCTAAAACAGGTTGCTATCTAGAAATTGTATTTTCCATGGTGTAATATTGTTTTACCGATTGATGATAGCCCCGACATACTTAGAAACAACGTCAGCCATATTGAAACAGTACAGCAATGATAAACTATGCACATTACAATTCCAAAATGACAAACCATGGCTATGTGTAATTTTTTACTTGCAAGCACATGGCCACCACGTTTATGCAGCAGCATGGTTTTTATTTTTTCACTTTTATTATTTAATTATTTTGCATATACTTGCGGTTTGTTTTGTGTGTACTGTTTTCTCGTAGACATTGGTCGCATGCAAGAATGAGTCCAGGGGTCGATTAGAAATGCATGAGTGCAAGGATGTGTGAGAGTGAATGTTTTATGAGGAATTCAGTGCTTAAACTCAACAATGACTGAAAAGGCAGTTTCAGTTATAAGTCCGAATTCTTGGCATTGGCAATGCTTGTTGCCACTGTATTGCTGCTATTGTTATTTAGGTAGACATTAGTGCTGCATGCTAGACCACCCATAAATCGTATTTCTTCAGTAAGCAAACCAAAGAAGGTGCATAACTGCCCTTTCAAGAGCCTGAGAACGAGATGTTAGACTAGAGTAGGGTTGCTATTGTGCCTCCAGGAGAATTTTCCAGATGAAGGAAATACAGTAAGGCAGTCTTGTCAGCCTGCATTTCCAAAGCCACTCGACTGAGTTCTAATCTTAGCAAGACTTAGGAAGCAGCTTGCCTTAAATGTAATAAACGTCTGAGCTGGTTATATCTGATCATATTCAAGTGCAGAATTAAATCTCCATTATCAAAAGTGACAGCATACAAAAGTGTAATTGAAATCTTACTGGAAAGAGTCGTCATCAGGGTTCAATCAAGGAGAGTCCAAAATATCTGGTACATTTTCGATACCGTACTGTGCCCACAGACTTTCAGATTTCGTGCTTTTAACTGAGATGTTTAGTTTAAGGCTGAAAAAAGCAAATTGGCTATAGCAGTATCCCTTAGGTTGATCAGTTGACTTGCTGTTTGCTGACCATTGGAAATCTGAGTTACTTCTTCGTAACCTTAATACCTTAGATTTCCTATAATTTAGTTGTTGGAAATACTCGGTCTTATACTGGCGCAGATCAAGTAGCAACAACCTAAGCTCAAGGACCAGATAATCCGTGTATCTAACATTGGCAGTGACAATTTGCTGGGGGGCAATTGGTTATTAAAATGTTGGGAAAACCTGGTATAAATTGAAGAAGGTGGGGGCAAACACTCACCCTGTTGAAATGGGTCAGCCTTCATGACCTTTCTAGACTGGTCTCTATATTGTCCAAGACTGATAATCGCCCATGTATTAACATGAAATAATATTATCAGTGCAAATCATTCAATCAATTAATCAATCAGTATTTGTACAGAGCAGCTTATCACCTCGGGGGTATTGAGGCGCTGGGGCATGGGGAGCTATAGTCGAAGAGCCAGGTCTTCAGTCCCTTCCTGAAGTCGGCGAGTGAGGGAGAGGTTCAGAGGTGGATCGGGAGGTTGTTCCAGGACTTGGCGGTGAGGTAGGAGAAAGAGCGGCCTCCGTTGAGGCTCTGCCGGATGCGGGGATGTGTGCAAGGGCCAGGGAGGTGGATCAGATTTGTTTGGTCAGCTGGTGCAAGGTCAGGCGGTGACTGATGCAGGAGGGTCCAGTGTTGCGGAGGGCCTTGTTGGTGTGGGTCAGGAGCTTAAACTGGCATCTCTTCTGGATGGGGAGCCAGTGGAGGCGTCTGAGGTGGGGGATGATGTGGGTCCATTTGGAGAGGTCAAGAATGAGTCTGGCTGAAGCATTTTGTATAGTCTGTAGTAGTTTGAGGAGATGGGAGGTTGTTCTGGCATAGAGAGCATTTCTGTAGTTCAGTTGGCCAGTGACGAGGGCTTGAGTCACTGTTTTCCTGGTGTTGACTGGGATCCATCTGAAAATCTTACAGAGCATGCAGAGGGTGTGGAAGCAGGAGGAGGCTACTGCATTGACTTGGCGCTTCATGGAGAGTTAGCTGTCCAGGATGATGCCGAGGTTGGGGGTGTGGTTGGTGGGAGTGGGTGAGGGTGAGGGTTCGAGTGGGCCACGATGTATCGTGCCATGGAGAGGTGTTCTTCCCGAAGATGAGCACCTCCGTCTTGTCTCTTTTCAGCTTCAGGCAGTTGGATCTCATCCAGATGGTGACGTTGGTCATCGCATTCTGGAAGTTGACTCTAGTGGTGGCGGTGTACTCCGTGAGGGAAAGGATGAGTTGGGTGTCGTCGGCATATGATATGATGTTGAGTCCGTGGGTGTGGGAGATGTCAGCCAGTAGAGTCATGTAGGCGTTGAAGAGGGTGGGGCTGAGGGAGGATCCTTGGGGGACTCCGCAGATGATGGTCTTGGGTGTGGAGGTGAAAGGTGGTTGGCTTATTTTCTGTCTGCATCCTGTGAGAAAGGATGGGATCTATTTAAAGGCATTTCCTCTGATGCCGATGTGGTGGAGTCTGGTGATGAGGGTGTGGTGGGATATGGTGTTGAAGGCCGCTGAGGGGCGAGGAAGATCAGGGCTGCTGTCTCGCCCTGGTTGAGGATGGATCTGAGGTCGTCAGTTTCTGCTATCAAGGCAGTCTTGCTGCTGTGATTGGGGCGGAAGTCAGACTGGGTGGGTCAAGTAGGTTGTTCTCTTCCAGGTGGTCTGTGATCTGGTGATTGATGGCTTTCTCCAGGACTTTGACCAGGAAGGGGAGCAGCGAGATGGAGCTGTAGTTCTTGAACTCGTTGGGGTCGGTGGAGGGTTTTTTCAGGAGGGGTTTCACCTCTGTGTGTTTCGAGGCATCAGGGAAGGAGGCTGTGGTGATGGATGAGTTGAGGATGTCAGTGAGGGTGCTGCTGATTTCCTTCTATCTCAGGTTGAAGGCGGGGTGGAGGCAGGGGTCTGTTAGAGCTCTGGAGTTGATGGAAGACAGGAGTGGGTCAGAAAGTGGCCGAGATCGGTTGGTTGCAGGCCGAATTTATTGTAGATGTCTGCTATCTTGTTGTGGAAGTAGACCGCCAGGGAGTCGCAAAGGGCTTGGGAGGGGTGAATCGTGGTCTCGGTGGCCGACAGACAGGAGGATTCTCTGACGATGCTGAAGAATTCCTTAGTGTCATTGCCACTGGATTCGATGTGGGTGGTAATGCATCCTTTTTGGCTTTTTTGAGGTGGAGGTGGTGTTTGCCGGGGGCAGTTTTGAAAGTGCTGAGTTCTGAGGGGTTCCTGCTGGAGTGCCACCGTCTACCAGGCGCTTACACTTTGACGGTGCGGAGTTCGGGAGTGAACCAGCTGGCATGTTTGGTGGGTTTCCTGGTGGATTTAATCGGGGTGATGGAGTTGGCTCAGTTGGAGATCCAGTCGAAGAAGGTTTGGACGGCTAGCTCCAGATTGCTGGTTGTGGGGGGTCTGGTGGTGCTGAGGGCAGCTCTCCCTTGGGTCTCGGTGATTTTGCTCCATTCGCGACAGGAGTGTGTGGGGGCGGGTGGTTATGAGCCTGTGATGGAGAAGTGGACGATGCTGTGGTCAGTCCAGGTGAGTTCAGTGGCATGGCTGAATTTGATTCTGTTGCTTGCCATGCAGATAGGCAATAGACCAGAATTTATTCTCACTTTACATTGTGTTGCACATGATCTATTCTGACTCACAGGGTCAAAAGCCACTGAAAAGTCCACAAAAGAGCAAAGCAATCTTTTTCCAGAATGAACAGATTTTGCAATCAACTGTCTGATCAGCATCAGGTTGTCCAAGGTGCAACAAAAAACCTGCATGTTCAACAAGAATGTTGTATTTTTGAATCCAGTCTTGTAGACTGAATGGCAAATATTTGGAGAAGGGCTTGCACTCACAATACAAAAGTGCTATTAAACAAATTGTGAGTTGAATACAGTATGCTTCAGTATGCCATAATGATGGATTAGCACTAGAGGTGGGCGAGCCAACAGATTTGCAGGGCGATCCAAGCCAGAGCCGAGTCAAGGGTCTGGCTCGAATCTTAGAGCAGTGCACGAGCCCAGCCCTCAAATATTTGCTGTGGATCACTGACATAATATCAACAGACACAATATCGATCTCCCAAAATATCGTGACAAAAATATCGATTACACTAATATCGACTTCCTATACTTAATTAAAAAAACACACAAATATCGACTACAAAATATCGTAAAACATTTATATCGTTGTCAACATTATTGAACTCAAAAATATCGGGATAAGTAATATCGCACACATTAAATAAACATACAAAATAACAAAAATATCGATAACAAAAATATAGACAACAAAATGATCGTAAATAAAATATATCGACAAGTTAAATAATTTATAATAACTTAATACATACCCCCAAATATAAAAATAGCAATAACACACTTAACAAACATTATAAATCACTTAACACATATTTAAAAAAAATATCAAAACAATTTCTTCAACATTTATAAATACACAAATATTATTTACTACTGCAAACATAATATTAGAAATAAAATGTAACTCTTAAACATTTAAAAAGTTATAAATATCAAATAATATAGTACACCATTTTTCTTTTATTTTAAAAAGTAACTGAAGCTTAATGAGCGTTTTCCATATATAGAAAACAACTGACAAATTAATTAAAACAAACAGCTAACAACCAATTAAATACACATAAAATTAAAAAACCCAACAAGATTGAAACAATAATTAATAACACACTATATAAACACACAGAAATTCAACATTATTTTACCTTACAACCAAAAAAGAAACAATAAGGAGAAACTCTGTCGGATTGCTGACCCAACACTGAACTGCATTACAGAAAACTCAGATTACATCTCCACAAAGTAAGTTAAAAAGCATTTTAAAACAACTGCTACTAAAAATGCTGTCAAATAAATTTTGTATGAACAAAAATTTAATATGTACTTTTTAAAATTATATCTCCTCTACAGATAATTCTGAACAACCTCAAAGAACAGCAGAACAGTGTGAAAAGTCAATTTACAAATAAGGCAAGTATTACTCTGAGATGAACTAAAACATTTTTTTTAAATACCAAACAGAAGAACTACCTAACCACAACTCCCCCCCAGCTAAAAACACAATAAAACAGATTAATTAATATTACTCTTTTTAACAGGAATCTCTACAGAAAAACCAAAGCCAAACAGCAGAGAAAAACAATCAACATTGAAAAAAGTCTTCAAATTCAACATTGTAAGTATAAAATTGACAATGTTCACTTTCAGAAAATAAAACTTAACAGTAAATATTTTATTAATTTTTATATACATTTCTCTTAGCATTTGAAGCACCACCATGACAGAAGGGGCCCAATTCACTACTTCCCAAAAAGGAAAATTATTATTATGTTATATGGGGTATGTGTACACCCAAGAAAAGCAAACGGGGGACAAAGTCAACTGGAAATGTAGCAAATATTATTCGAACAAATGTTATGGAAGGGCTGCTACAAAGGAAACAACTGTATTATATGTTAGAGAACATAACCACCCCCTAATGTGGCTGAAATTGAAGTTAGAAATGCTATTGAAAATCTAAAAGAAATTACTACTGCATCTCAAAAGCCCACAACAGAAATCCTTAAACAAATGCTTCCGAGAGTTCCTGAGAATGCAACTGGCCAAATGCCCTCAATATCCTCATTAAAAAGAACTATAGCTAGAACTAAAAAAGCTACCGCTACCACCAAACCTATCCCCAAAACCTTTGCTGAGTAGAAATACCACCTGAACTCACAGTTACACATACTGAAGAACAATTTCTTCTCTATGACAATAAAACAGCTGAAAAAAGAAGAATAATGTTTGGGACTCCCACAAATTTACTAAAATTACAAAACTGTTAGACATGGATGATGGATGGGACTTTTAAAATATGTCCCAAACCATTTTACCAGCTTTACACAATACATGGACTATTTCAGCATACAAACATCCCTTCATATATGCTCTACTGCCAAAGAAGCAAACAGCAACCTATGTTGAACTTTTAAGCAAAGTAAAGCAAGAAACTAACAATTATTTTCCCCAAAAAATAATAGTAGACTTTGAGCAGTCAATGATACAAGCAATACTAAAAAACTACCCTCACACAGGAATTCAAGGTTGCTACTATCACTTTAACCAATGCATTTGGAGGCACCTCCAAAAATCTACATTAACTGTAGAATATGCAACAAATAACAGCTTTGCATATCAAATAAAAAAATTAATTTCACTTGCATATGTACCTATTACTGACGTAGCTGAGCACTACAATTTATTAATTGAAAGTCCCTACTACCAACAAAACGAGCAAAAATTAAGTCCCATACTTGACTACTTTGAGGATACCTGGGTGGGAAGGCTACACAGATCTGGACACAGAAGACAACCTAAATATCACATTTCATGGTGGAATGTATATAACAGTACCCTAAATAAAGAAACCAAAGCTAACAATGCTGTGGAAGGATGGCATAACGCCTTCCAAGCCACAACAGGCAGAACTACACCAACTCTCCAAAAACATTTGGAATGTATCCACAAAGAACAAAGCTACCAACAACTAAGGGGCCGATTTCGATCTCGGCCGGTAGGGCACCTAACACTATTCGTCCGGAAAAAAACTCAGCCGAATGCGTGTTTCCCGACCGATTCGAACAGTCGACCCAACGAGCAAGTACGATGCGCATAACAGCCCAGCTTCCGAGCGAGCCGTACTTACCCATTTCAGCTCCTGTTCCCCGCCCGAGCCGGATCCGTAAATGCCGAATCGAGTCGCACGGAACCAAATACACAGCACCTTCCGGCTGGACCAGTACGATGCGCACTCCGTACGTGCCGAACCCGTCGCTACGTCCGGCACGTCAGAGCATCCGGGAGAGCTGTACATAAGCTCCGATTCGCGCCACAAGACGATCCACGGCGACGAGACGAACAAGCCAGCGACGAGTACGAGTCGAAGCCATGAGAAACCCGAACGAGACGAATAAACCATGAATCCCATCGCGCAGGTCCTACCAATACTCTACATCTATTACCGGAACAGGTACGGACGCGTACGGTGCAGACGGTAAGTCAAACACCCACTACACAAACAAACGACACGTACCCAACATATGTCACACACACATAGGGATGCAGAAATGACGTACACTAGTAACAGCAGAACCATAGGGGCGGGATGGCTACCACCAATGCCATACACACCCATAGGGTGCTGGATGCCTACCACTACCACCACCCCTACTCAGGGGGGCCTGGATGCCTGTCACTACTATCATCCCCACTCATAGGGGGATGGATGCCTACCACCAACACCACCCCTACTCAGGGGGGGCTGGATGCCTACCACTACCACCACCCCTACTCAGGGGGGGCTGCATGCCTACCACTACCACCACCCCTACTCATGGGGGCCTGGATGCCTGTCACTACTACCATCCCCACTCATAGGGGGATGGATGCCTACCACTACCACCACCCCTACTCAGGGGGGCCTGGATGCCTACAACTACCACCACCCCTACTCAGGGGGTGCTGGATGCCTGTCACCACTACCATCCCCACACATAGGGGAATTGATGCCTACCACTACCACCACCCCTACTCAGGGGTGCTGGATGCCTACCACTACCACCACCCCTACTCATGGGGGGCTGGATGCCTACCACTACCACCACCCCTACTCAGGGGGGCCTGGATGCCTATCACTACTACCATCCCCACTCATAGGGGGATGGATGCCTACCACTACCACCACCCCTACTCAGGGGGGCCTGGATGCCTGTCACTACTACCATCCCCACTCATAGGGGGATGGATGCCTACCACTACCCCCACCCCTACTCAGGGGGGCCTGGATGCCTACCACCCACACCACCCCTACACATAGGATGGGTAATGCATGACACAACCAGCATACTCCAACATAAGGAATGTCTGAAAAATACATCCCCCCAACACCATGACAAGCGTGTGTAGTCTGTGTCAAATGCTTACAACACTGAACATGACATTGAGCATACAATGTGACCCCCTATCACATGTGTCACACATAAATGTGTGTGGCCTCCACAATGCAAGCAGACCGTGACCACTTTGGGAATGGGGTATAACACCCCATCATCACAGTGACCAAAATGTAAGTGTGGGGTCCATACCTGAGGCACATTTTGAACATTGTGGCAATGGGGTCTAAACCCCCATCATCACAGTGACCAAAATGTAAGTGTGGGGTCCATACCTGAGGCACATTTTGAACATTGTGGCAATGGGGTCTAAACCCCCATCACCACAGTGACCAAAAGGTAAGTGTGGGGTCCATAGCTGAAGCACATTTTGAACATTGTGGCAATGGGGTCTAAAACCCCATCATCACAGTGACCAAAAGGTAAGTGTGGGGTCCATAGCTGAAGCACATTTTGAACATTGTGGCAATGGGGTCTAAAACCCCATCATCACAGTGACCAAAAGGTAAGTGTGGGGTCCATAGCTGAAGCACATTTTGAACATTGTGGCAATGGGGTCTAAAACCCCATCATCACAGTGACCAAAAGGTAAGTGTGGGGTCCATAGCTGAAGCACATTTTGAACATTGTGGCAATGGGGTCTAAAACCCCATCATCACAGTGACCAAAATGTAAGTGTTGTCATGGGAAAAGCTGCAAATGCCAAACAGCATGGATGATTCCTGGTCACAGAACAACAAACACATCTGTGGCATAGTAGTGCTTGTGTCCCATAGCAACATAGATTGGGTGAGGCAAACAGTGCAGTGCAAATAAGATATACCTTTGGCCATGTGCAGACAAACATCACCCATGGGGGCTGACATTGTCAACATTCGTCAATAACACAATGACAGAAGTGACCATCATAATGCAGCCCCACATATCTGCACCAATGGACACACAAATGTAGGTATCCTGTGGAGACTGTAGATGTCAGGTGAACAAATACCATACCATGGCAGCAATGGGACATACAAACCATGAACATTGTGCTGACTGATGACCTAGGAGTCCCAGGGACAGCAGGGGAAAGCCACCAAACAACATACAGCCAATGGCACACTAAAGATATGCCAATGCAGTGGTGCAGATGCACAAACACAAACAGGCAGCCTCACACTGCATATCAAACACAACAGGTGATGGGGGGTGTGCCAGTGTCCCCAGGCAACCACACAACACATGCGGAGGCCTGAATCACAATTACACAGATGTGTATACAGTGCCACACAAAAGTAACTCATGGATCGGATTCCCCTATGTGGGCAATCAGGCTTTGTTAGATGAGAGGGAGCCCAAATTACACGTCACACAAGCTTGTAGGTACAGCAAATAACACAGCAAGAGACAGACCCACCACAGCACTACCCCCAGGGACCCCACATTGTGGTGACCCTGGCCTACATGTTAATCCCACTGTGATGACAAAGCTAGATGTCGTTCACACTGTGAACCACAGTCATGTGTCCTGAGCAACAAACTACCATCACACCTACACAAGCACAAATCAATCAGCACGGCCTGTCAGCCAAGGCCAACATGGAGGTAGGGGTCTAGCCGTGCAACAACTCTCATTTGCACACACTCAACACCACACACCTTGATATCCACCAATCTGCAGCAGTGAAGCTCACATGGACTGGTGACATTGCACATGCACCCATGACAATCCCAGGGGTGGTGGTGGGAACTAAGGTGTAGAAACCCATCACACATGGCCAGTAAACAAGACTCGTGAATGTCTGACACACTGCACAGTACGCCGTACATGGGCATGACGTGAAATCCACCACAATCAATGGGATCCCGGACACAGTCACACACCAATGAAGAAGTCAAGGTCACCCACAAAGAACACACATAGACAACTTCCAACATTGCAGCTCTGACCCTGAGGAGTGGCAGCAGTCACACACACAACGTGTCACAATCACTGAAAGCTAACCCAAACTGTAAATTACATGACTTGTGTAACCAACAAGTGCCAAGGGAATCCTGACTGTGTCTCATCTGCATTTGCCCACAAACTCAGCCCTGACAGCAAACACACCTATGGATGACACCCTGATGACCAGTAATGTGCCATGCACCCACATCCCAGAGAACCCAGTGCGAAGATTTGGGGGGAACATAGGTCAACTCAGCAAGCATCACAAACAGGAACATCATTAGGGATCCTAGCCTGCGTAGCAAAATGGAAGTGAACACACACAGACATGCTCACACAACACACACCTTGGGCTCAGGCAATGTCACGGAATTACACACTGCCATGAGGGGACTCCACTCCTGTGTAAGGAAAGCTGTGCCATACGTTGCCTCTGCAGGGCTCTATCATGTCAGCAGAACACTTGGTCACTCAGTCAACAATTAGCACAAAATGAAGGCTCTCGTCACATCAGCCTGGTCATGGGAGTGTCACCGAAATCATCTGCACAGATCCAACACACATGTATAGCAAGTTGCACTGATAACACAGATGAGTCCTTCCCCATTGATGTCCAAACTTGCATGTCCAGTGGAGATGGCCACACGGTCAGGGAAATAGACAAATTGAACAATGGCAAGCACAACTGATGTGCAGGGGTGTAAGCCACAGATGTGATATCGCAAATAAATGTAGGAAATCCCATTGGCAAATATTGAAAACATGACATCCTCATATTGCTGCAAAGGATGACGTGGCTACACACCAGGATAGGACACATTCCCCCTGGACCACATGGGGTCCTGCACAGTAACACTTCATTTTCATGATATCAAAAATCACCATCACTGCAGCATGGGCATGGTTAGCATCATCAACATCATGTACATCTGAAGCAAAACCACCAGAGAACAGAAAGGAGCTTTATTCAGCATATGTGTGTGAAATAGAAAGTCCAGAAAAAAGACAAAGGCCAATGGCCAGTCCAACAGTAAAGTCCGAACAGGGTGACAGTGGCAGATGTCACCCTTTGCTTGCCTGCACTGCTACGGACCAGGGACATTCCCCTCGGAGGGGCATACGGGGGGCAGGCCAGGCATGGCAGGGACAGGATCAGGGCTCACCAGAAGGAGGCAGGGAAGGGGTGGCTGGTGCTGGAGAGTCACTGACAACTGCAGTGGAGGTGTCTGACATGGTGTGTGCTGGCACAACTGGGGGGCATGAGTCAGATGGTGTGGGTGCCGGCACGACTGCAGTGGGCTGGCCAGATGGAGTGGACAGGTTCCCCACTGCAGTGCCCAAGTCAGACGGGGTGGTAGTGGACTCCACTGCAGTGCCTATCTCCAGGGGAGTAGAATGGGGTTCAGGTAAGGTGGGCAGGACAGAGGGAGAGGACACGGTCTCCACACCAGTGGCACAAACATGTGCAGCGGGGGGTGTGAGGCTGGAAGAGCAAGTGGTAGGGGCAGAAGGCCGGATCATTTTGGGGATGGTATATCTGTGGGTGGGGGAACCTGGGGCAGGGTGTGGTGGGGGAACCTGTGTTGTGGGGGCCTGAGGGATGGAGGAAGGAGACTGTGTGGTTGAGCTGCAGGGCGGTGGCGGGGTCTTGCTCTTCCGGGACCGGGGGAGTTGCGTGTGGGGGGCTCAGTTTGTCTGTGCCTGGGGGAGGGTGTCCGGGGTGAGGGGCACTCCCCTCTGTGTGGGTGGACTTCCTCTTCCCCCTGTATGCTGGATCAGCTGGATCTGAGGGGAAGAGGCCGAGGTCACAGAGGAAGAGCTGCTTTTTAGGTGGGGTTGCAGGTGAGGCAAGGGAAGGGGTCTTGGAGGGAGAGGATTTGGAGGACTGCGGAGTGACTGTGGATGCCTGTGTGAGTGTCTGTTCCCCATCCCCTGTGGGTGTGGTATCAGTCCCCTGAGGATGCTTGCGTGCATGTTTTGCCCTTGTTTTGGGTGTTTCTGTGCTGCTCGTGTCTGTGTGTTTGGGTGATTGTGCAGGTGTGCATGTGCTTGGGACAGGTAGGGTGCCAGGAAGTGTGGATGGGGCAGAGGTAGGATGGGTGAGGGACTGTTGGAGGAGGGACACTGCTGCCGTCAGGGAGGAGTCCATGGACTTATTGCTCCTCTGTAGGGCAGACATGTCCGATGAGATGCCCTCCATGAACGACACCAGCTGTGTCAACAGAGTGGTGTGTGCATGGAGGAGACTCAGCATTGCTGTCTGCCCTACATGGAGCCGCCGAAGTAAGTACACAGACTCCTCACTCAGGGCAGCAGGGGACACAGGGGCAGGGGGTGCGGTACCTGGCACGAAGGAGACACGCTCCCGAACACGGGAGCCTCCACGGACCTCTGGAATGGGAGCCAATGGGAGGGCGGTGGTGGTGGTGGTGGCGGGGACAGCAATACTAGCTGGGGTGTGGTGGCTGCTGACACCCGCCTCCACAAGGGAGTCATCCTCCGAGCTGCTGTGGTCCTCAGCTGAGGTGGATGGTGCTGAGGACTCCTCGGTGTGGCTCCCCTCGCCCTCCGTGCCACTGGGTCCCTCTGACCACTCATCGACTGCTGACCCAGTCTGGCTCTGCAGCTCCTCCTGGTCCGTGGAGCTGTCCACTCCTGTGGCCGTGGATGTATCTGCAAACAATTAGGGAAACAGACAAACATCAGTCACCTGCACTGACCGCACACACCACAGTAAGTACAGCACATCACAGAGCAAGCCCTGGCATCCTTAGTTGAACATTGCCAAAAGTGCTCACACAGATTAGGAGAAGCCAATTGTCAGTCTGATGGTCAACCATGGCACTCACACCCCTCCTGGCCTTTGAATTAGGGTTCTGTTCTACCATATAACACAGACCTATGTACCTTTCTGCTCTGCCCATGAAACATGGCACTCCCATATAGGCCCCACCAGTCAGGCCCTGATAGATGACCTAAGTTGTCCATTTTTCTTTTAGCCTTTTAGTACCTGTCACAGTGGTCCACACCCCCTTAGATACATACACTTAGGCCCAAGCCCTCACAGTGGTCCACACCCCCTTAGATACATACACTTAGGCCCAAACCCACCTCCTTAGATGCACATACACATGTAGGCCCAAGAGGCCACTGCCTCTTGCTATCATTTTTAATACAACAAATCTTGTAGGCCTTTCTGATCTGACAGCAGGGAACTGTGCCATCCACCGCGGCACCAGCCCCCCCTTGTAAATTTCCACAGTCACAAGAATAAGGTTAGCCCACACGTACGTGACACTCTGCTGGTACATCTTGCTCTTTCACAAGCAATGTTTGCAATATTTTAACTTATGAAACTTTCCACGCTTGTTCAACTGAAACTGAAAAGGCGGCTACGTGACAGAGAAATAACATATAAAATCTTAATTTCTGAGCATCTTACGGTAATAGTTATCTTTTTCTTATGTTTGCGGTCAAGAGCACCGACCACCTGCTAAAAGCCCCTGTTTTCACCATGATACCACTTCTCTGTTCTTCAAAAAACTTTCCACAGTTACTGTAAGCGTGCGGTCAAGGACCCACGTCAGGGCCCACGTCAACTGTGGGTAGGAGTTCTGCATTAAGCCATATAAAAGGTTTGCACCCATGTCCACGCCCTGAACTCTTCAGACCAGTGCATTGCATGGTGAGGGTTCCCGGTCGGCCGTTCTCCTGATCTTGGGCCTAGAACTTCTACTCTCAAGGTGGTAATGCTCTTTTCTGATTGCTATCCTTTTGGCTTTGTCAGCCTCTCTAATTTAGCTCATCCACACCCAATTCATTGCATTTATCCTAGCTTAAACTGTGTAGCCTTGGATGGTTCTTGCTCTCTTATTTAAGATTTGCCTTCTAGGCGCTTGCCTATTCATGATCCCTCTTTTAAGACTTGCCCCATAGGCTGTAGCTCACTGATAGATAGTTACATAGATCTTTGTGCTTAACTTAAAATATGATTTGTAATATTGTTGATGCTTTCATTTTCATCCTGCTCATGTGTTGACGAGCAGCATTAAATGAACAGTTCTCGGTGTTACTGAATTGCTTAACAAAGTGCCACTGTATTTCACACCGTTGTTCCTTCTTTTCAAGTGAACGAGCAGAGTACGGGTCGTGCTCTTATGAGCCGGTAAGCAGAAGGGTATGACCACCCATTTACCCTCAAACAGCTTGCACCCATCTGTCTGGTGCCTGTCGGATGGTAATACCCCAGTGTGGACACATGCACCACCTACCCAGTTGTTGGGCATTGCAGAGAACACGGTAAAAGTATGTGAACATGCACACATCACATCTCTTGCCACTGAGTCAGTACAGGTGTCCGGATAAAGGGATGGCCAGAGTCTAATTTGAAATGCATGTGATGCATACCAGCACCAGACACCATGATGCACCCATGTCCTCATAGTCAATGCCACAATGGGGTGCATGTTGCACATGTCACTCCCCTGCAGGATCACTCTTAGGAAGTTTAACGCCATGGCACAGGCATGCCTGCAAAGTCATACATCACTGTCTCCAGTCACATGGGCAGGGCAGCCAGCCAACAACAGTCTGCACTGTGTCACAATCCTAGGTCATGGGGAATGCAGGTTCTGTAGCTGACAAGTGCACATGTCCATCCCCCACACACCACATCATCTGAACTCTTATTTGTCCACGTCATACCAATTGGACATATGGGAGACATGAAACACAACTCTCTGAACCTGAGCACCTCACAGTCTGCTGTGAATGAAAAACAGCTGCCTGAACTTCTCAGTCGCATGCACCAGTCTGCACAGTCAAGTGATCAAACACCTATATGTCACACAAGTATCGTCTCTCATGGTCACATCTCAGATGGCATGCTGAGCCCTAACCGATGAACACCCCAGTAGTCCTGACAACGAAGCCACAGCACAATGACACAGAGGCAGACACCTGAGGGAACATTTCACTGAGCACAACGTGTCAGCTGATACACGGGAGTGGGAGTACAGAGTGTATTGTATGCTCTGGAGTAGGCATGACTGTCCTGCTCCACGTGAAAGAGGGATGAGCCCTGGACAGTAGGCATGTGTCTAAGCATGTGTGACACACTTGATATACATACTCCTGAGGCCCAAACATTGTTCCCACCCGCAGCATGGGGGTGTGCCAAATACCCCAGGCACATGTGGTGAGTCAGATCAGCAATTGGAACACATATCAAAGTTACACGCAGATTACATGTCAGAACTCAGGCATTGTGTAAGCAATTGACCCACCCATGAAGCCCACCACAAAGGTACGGTAACAAATGCTGTCCCCCACCCTGAGCTAAGCAAAATGCAAGGACACAGTACCCAAGTGACACAATTTCCAGACTGTAAGGGCCACACCTGGGTATCAGATGAGGAGTGGGCATGTCACAATTGAGGGACATGGGTCCTGGACCACAAGACTGATGTACTGTGGAGGTTTAACCAGGCCAGAGGAGGGCACATAGCATGTCAGACAAAGTTCACAGTGCAGTGATGGACTCACCCCTCCTTGCTGCTGTCTGGCCTTCAGCTGCCCATCCAGGTCAGGGAAGACCACCGCCAGGATCCGGAGCATGTGGGGGTCAGGGTCCGGTGTCCGCCCCTCCTGCGAGGAGGCGACAGCTTCAGCTGGACCCTTGCGATCCTCCGGGTCCAGCCCCGAAGGTCCTGCCACCTCTTCTGGCAGTTGCGGATCCGGCGCTTGTAGTCCCCAACGGATCGTACTGCCCGGACGATGGTCAGCCAGATCTCCTGCTTCTGGTGGGCATCAACCTGTGAGGATGACAAAGTGAAAAAGGCCATTACTACACATGCAACATATCCGTGCATCACACAGTTGGATATACATGTCTCAATCACAGGGGCATATGATGTACGCAGGCAGTGCAACTATGGCTATGAACAGTTTACCAGCAGTTACTAAATGGTATCATTGCCTGGGAAGTAAAACCTTGTTGGAATGCACTGTTACTGCACTATACCTGTTCAGTGCATGTAACTACACACTTTGGGGGGTGAGAACTACTCAGTGAGCATGCTAGCCAGTGATGTGCACACTGGAAGTCTTGCTAGTCAGACAACATGCACATTTAGTAAGGCAGTGGACAGCACACTCACCTGCTCTCCTGGTTTCCCATACAACTTGCTGTACTGTGGAAGGAGGCTGTCCAGCAGGGCCTAGTTCTCCTCAGTGCTGAAGGCTGGGGCTCTCTCCACCGTACGTGCCATTGCAGTAGCCAGAGGATGCAGAGACAGCAGCAGTGTTGGTGGCAGATGTCGTCATGGAGCATGTAGTGCAGGCAAGTGAGCTCTCAGGGGAACAGCCAGCATTATATGTGTGCTGCAGAGGCAGATACTGTCCCATGTGTCCAAAGTGATAGGTCCAAGTCGTTTGCATCTTCTGAATCTGGCCAATCCATGGAATTGCACCACTTATACACGCCCACAGCATCCTTCAAAAGTTCAACTTCATGACACCCATGAATTTGCAACATTGTTGTGGCTGGCCAACTGAATTCACTGCATCAGACTCGTTAAAGCTTCGAAAACGCGTCCGTTGCCATGCCAGGCCCTAGCCAATACGTGAGCACCGATCGGACCATTGCTGTACAACGCGTACCCGCTCACATCATATGTAATGGCCAATGCGTGTGCACCGATCGGTCCATTGCTGTACAACGCGTATTTCTGTCCACATCATATGCAATGGCCAATGCGTGCGCACCGATCGGTCCATTGCTGTACAACGCGTATTTCTGTCCACATCATATGCAATGGCCAATGCGTGCGCACCGATCGGTCCATTGCTGTACAACGCGTATTTCTGTCCACATCATATGCAATGGCCAATGCTTGCGCACCGATCGGACCATTGCTGTACAACGCGTACCCGCTCACATCATATGCAATGGCCAATGCGTGCGCACCGATCGGACCATTGCTGTACAACGCGTACCCGCTCACATCATATGTAATGGCCAATGCGTGCGCACCGATCGGTCCATTGCTGTACAACGCGTATTTCTGTCCACATCATATGCAATGGCCAATGCGTGCGCACCGATCGGTCCATTGCTGTACAACGCGTATTTCTGTCCACATCATATGCAATGGCCAATGCGTGCGCACCGATCGGTCCATTGCTGTACAACGCGTACCCGCTCACATCATATGCAATGGCCAATGCATGCGCACCGATCGGACCATTGCTGTACAACGCGTACCCGCTCACATCATATGCAATGGCCAATGCGTGCGCACCGATCGGTCCATTGCTGTACAACGCGTATTTCTGTCCACATCATATGCAATGGCCAATGCGTGCGCACCGATCGGTCCATTGCTGTACAACGCGTATTTCTGTCCACATCATATGCAATGGCCAATGCGTGCGCACCGATCGGACCATTGCTGTACAACGCGTACGCGCTCACATCATATGCAATGGCCAATGCGTGCGCACCGATCGGACCATTGCTGTACAACGCGTACCCGCTCACATCATATGTAATGGCCAATGCGTGCGCACCGATCGGACCATTGCTGTACAACGCGTATTTCATCATCATTAATACTTTATTTCGGCCACTTAGGCCATTAAAGTGCATCAATAAAACGAACAATATATACATCTGAATTAAAAAACACTAGATACTAAGAAAGGTCTTCATATACAATAATCAACCCACAAAAGAAAAAAGCACATAACACACACTACATGCAGCAGGGATGGAAGTTGTATATACTAAAACATAAGCAATTAAAATACAACCGGCCAGATAAAAAAGTGTTAAAAAGAAACCATCCAATGTATAAAAATATCCAGATAATAAAATCTTATACTAAATCTTATGCTAAAATAGAGCTGTGGGACATCAATGCAAGGCCTAAAGCCTAAATATAGACCTGCTCACCCTTCACCAGTTCTCTTCAACCCCCAGCAATCACTTTAGGTAAGCCCGACGAATATGCCACATACAATTTAAAAAGCGCGATACAGCAAAGACAATTGGGGGGTGAGTATCATATTTTAGAACTCTATAAGCCTCTGTGGCGCGCACAAACCCTAAGTTCTTACATAGTTGGATTAACCAACGCTTGCGCGGCAGCCGATAGGCAGGGCAGAGGAGCAGAACATGTATTTCAGACTCCACCTTGTATTTGCACGCAGGGCATTCACCCGTTTGATCTCTCACCCATTTGCTGGAGTATGCTGCAAATGGGAGGGTCCCCAGTCTCAGTTGCATATACAGTTTCCTTGCCAAAGGGGGTTCAACAAAATCTAAAAAGGTTTCCCTGCTATATACATCCTTTATCACAAAAAATTCTGCAGTTAGACGACCACTTGAGGTACTTTCTCGGGTGGACCTTAGCTTGGCTGCTCTGTAAGAATTAACTAGGTCCAACCTTGAGAGCTTGGCACACGATGTCTCAGGCGTGCTCCAAAGGTCCGGCTTGCCCAACTTGAGGGCGAGGTCCCTTATATGGCGAAGCCATGAGATTTTCTTTATATTACAAATAGATAAAAACTCAGAAAGTTCAGCCCTAAAAACAGACAGCTCTGGAGTCACCCACATCCTCTGCCAAAAAGTTAGGGGTCTTATGGCAATTTCTTCATCAAGCGGCCTCAGTCCGAGATCCATACGAAGGGGAGTTAATGGGGTGCTCCGGGGTAAGCCTAGTAATTGTCGCATGAAATTATTCTCTACCTTTATCAAATTACCAGTTGGACAATGTCCCCACAACTCCACCCCGTAAAGTGTAGCACCCCTCGCTTGGGCTTTATAGATTTCCACCACAGGGGCAGCTGGTTTAAAAACAGAAGATCTATACAATTTCATTATACCACCGACTGTCTGTGTTAATCTAAGCCTTGCTTTATCTAACTGAGGACCCCATTCAAAATTCTCAGCCAAGGTAACTCCCAGGTAGTCGAATATCTTAACTCTTTCTAAGGGGATACCATGAAGAGAAGGGTTTGGCCGGGTTGTGTGGGGAGGGTTGAAGACCATATATTTTGTTTTATCTAGGTTGATCTCCAGCCCTCTTAGCTTACAAAAATTTTCAAAACCATCTAAAATGCGCTGAATGCCCATAGGCGATTTAGAAAGTAACAGAGTATCGTCTGCGAACATCAGCGCAGGGACCTTCCCTGAGGCTAACTTTGGAGCATCATTGTCCTCAATTAATTTAAGATGGTTGATAAGATCATTAATAAATAAACAAAATAAAGTAGGGGCTAAAACACATCCCTGCCGTACTCCCTTTTGGACTGGGAAACGAGAAGTAAGTTCCCGTGCCTCCCACAGCGCACTTGTGCAAAATTATCAAAGTGTAACCTCTTGATGGCATTTAGGAGATATGGAGGAATCCCTAGTTCACTCAAAACCCTCCATAATTTTTCTCTGGGTACAAGATCGAAGGCCGACTTCAGATCAACAAATATTAGATAGAGGCTGCCACCCTCTATAGTCACTGTTTTCCAGTAAAGTAGTTGTAATCTAAATATCTGGTCAACAGTTGACATTTTTGATCTGAAGCCGGCCTGATAAGGGCTTAATATTCGCTCTTCTTCTAACCAACCCTGGAGGCGGTCCAGGAGCACCCGGCCAAAAAGTTTTTGGGAGATATCAATTAGACTGATCGGCCAATAGTTGGAGGGTGTAAGGGGGCAACCTTTTTTAAATATAGGAACAATCTCAGCCCCACGCCAAGTATCGGGGGGGTTCGATCCCTTTAGTACCGCATTAAATAAAGCACACAAATATGGAACCCATATTACGGGTTCTTTACGAAAAAGATCTCCTGGGAGTTTATTTAGGCCTGGGGCTTTATTGCCATGTAGCTTATTAATGGCGTTCCTCACTTCAGTGCTAGTAATCTCCATCTCCCCCTCTAATTGGGGCTCGGAAGCCATGCTGGTGATACTTGTCTTGGCAAAGCCGGCATCCCGATGGGAGTATAGTGTCCCAAAATGGGTCTCCCATGCTTCTGGGGCTATATTGGGCTCAATGGCCGATCTCCCTTCCCTATCGCCCGTGCTCACTATTGCCCAAAAGGTTTTCAAATCCTTATCATCCAGGGCACTCCTTAGCATTTCCCACCTTTCTTGTTCCCAGTTCTTTTTCCCCAGCTGAATAGACCGGTTGTATCTAGCCCTAGCAATTTTAATTTGCGGCCTGTCATTGGCCTTAACTGCTTCCAATAGGCCCCGCTTGGCCTTACGACACTGGTCATTAAACCAGGGGCATCTGTTGTGGCTATTTTCTCTAACACGGATCACCGGGTAGAAAACCTCCCCCAAATTCAGGGAGAGCTCAGAATGTATTTCCCCTACCTTATCTAGATCCATATTGAGACCCTCCTCATAAACTGTCTCCCACATTTTAACTAAAGATGGCAATGCTAGCTGGTAGATTTTCGCTATCTTTGCAGGGGACTGTTGAATGTGGCCCCATCTAACGTATCTTCTATTATTAGTCGCTACTAGAGCACTATGGCAATTGGCAGATATGGGGGAGATTTTGGCAATACCTAGATCCCACTGATTGAGGGTTAAGATCAAAGCATTATGATCACTATCCCGCCTTTGCTCAATATAAAAATCAAGGACTTTTCCCCAGAGTCTTGTTTCCACCAAAATATAGTCGATGAGTGAAGCATGGCCTACTCTATTAAATGTAGACTGCCCTGTTGGTCAGATTTAGTCCGACCATTGCATGCTCTTAGTGAAAAAGTGAGGGTAAGTGAATTTAACTGCATGGCCAATGGAGACCATGCTTTGATGGGTATGGTGAGGGGGTTGGGAATAGACCAATAAAGGTCTTCTTCTGTTGGGACAAAATGTAAAGGATCAGTGAGGGGTTCAAAGTGGCAGTTAAAATCACCCCCCACAATCAACCATATCGCCGGATCTAGGGTTGGAATAAAATCTCCCAGCAGAGCAATAGTAGATGATTCCTGGCTGTTGTTGACAGGGCGAGAATAGACATTTATTAGGGCGATTTTCACCTTTGTTGGAAAGGAGAGCAGCACGCACTGGATATCACTTGTAGGGGTTGATAACTGCTCCGCCCTACAACCAAGGTGGGTGCCTACCCAGATTGATAGGCCTCCAGAGGGTCTCCCCCTCCCCCCCATGGAAACTAAGATGTTATAAGAGGCATAACCCACCCGATGAAAGTCTTCCCTCGCCCAAGTCTCTTGGAATATGCAAATGTCATACTTATCGACAAAGTCGCCCCAGTCCGTGCAGGGCAGTTTATTTTTGAGACCTGCCACATTCCATGAGAGTATCCTCAACCCATTGGCGTGCCCACTCGCCCCTCTCGTGGCCCCCGGGGCTGCATCATCATGTATAACAGAGTCGCCAGGGTCAGCCACACAGCACTCACCTATTTTCCCCCACACTATACTTTCTCTGCTTTGTTCTCTCAAAGAGGCATCGAATTGTGCATCAGGGACCACAGATAGATTGGTTCTTTCTCCTGTCTGGTTGGTCAAGCGGGGGGGGACTTAAACTGCCACCTGCCGTGATTCGCTTCAATCCGCACCCATCTGTGTCCTTAAAATCATGTCCTGCGGCTTGTGTGAGCCCCACCACCGAAGATCCCTCTCTCAGTCAATCTACCCCCTCCAATGCATCATATCTATTATTCACCGAGATGTTAAAAGGTGGGAACCTGTGATGAGCATCCCAACTACCTTCTGAGCAGGACCCTACACCAGCTTCTGGAATTAAAGGAGGAACACTGCTTCTTAAAAATGGCTGTGGTAGTGGATAAAAAAAATTCAGGGGTCGAAGACTCATAGCTGTCGTAGAATTATAGCAACTAGTGGGGATTTTGAATAAATTGATCACCGTGTAGGGATTTTTAAAATTTATGACAACACACTCACCCGACTCACTTTTTTTCCGATTTCCCACCCACCTTACTCTGCGAACCATTATAATTTCTCCAGCTCTGGCATAATCAAAATGTTTATGTTTTACAAGCCAGAACAGGCATTTGTTCCTCAGCTCAAGATGGGTTTCTTTCATACTGGGTTCAATGGGCGGAACGCCTATCAAAATGGCTACATACGGGGAGCAAGCAGGAGGGAGGTTTATATCTGGGAGGTTTGAGACATTTCCGCCTTCGCTCAATCCTTGAATTATTTGTCTACTCTCTTTTCTGTTGGTGGCTGGGACTAGGGGGCTAGATGCTTCTCGGTTTCTTAAACGTGGTGACTTGTTATTAATTCTGTTCTCAGGGCCAATGCTCCTATCTCTCTGTAACCTGGGGGCACTTTGGTTCCCTATTTCATAGTTCAACCTAGGGCCCTTGGATGCATTCCCCTCCGGCCCCAGCGGAGATATTAGATCCTTACTTTCGACCTGACAACATACGTCAGTCCCTCTTATGGGCTGGCAATTAAAATGGTTAAATGAGCGGGCCTCCCCTGACGCTAGTACTTTCTCCAAAATGTCTAGGCGGCCAACAAGGGGGGCCAGTTCTTCTTTAATGATAGCCCTCAGGTTATTCTGCAAATCTACCACTAAATTCAGAGCCCACAGCGGGTATGCCTTTTCTACACTAGCTGGATTCAGCCCGCCTGCTCTAAACTCTCGCTCTGCATCCTCCTCTGTGTTGGCAGCAGAATCCTCACAGTATTTCTTTTTTTTTGATCCAGCCTCAGATGTTAGTTTACGCTTTCCGTTCTTGGGGATACTCTGGGCATTTTTACTTTTGCCGATCACTTTTTTGTGTAATACTGCCTCAATAGGAGGTGGTAAATGTACATCTGCCTGGATTTGGACCTGATTTGGCTGAGTGATCTGCAAGGATGGAGAAATAAATAAATCAGGAGTAAGTGATAACCGCCTTTCTGTTAACTCAATTTCAGAGTCCACCACCCCTATTGCCCTCTGGAGCATTTTATCTATAGATGTTGGGCGGGAGTGGGGGAGTGCTTATCGTTTTGGCTCGAGTGGGGGCTGCCCTCCTCCCCATTTTGTTGACTAATGACTTGAGAGGAAAACCCTACAATTATAGACTTAAAAATGTACAGCCTAGTCTAGACACTCCCACTATAACACATCCAGCCCACTTCAAAGATGATAATAAACAAAAGTCACTATAATCTGATAGTCCTTAGAACACCTCAGCTTACAGGCGTTGGCCGGCTGTGACAGTAATGTCCAGGAAGGTAAGCTGGATGCTTATGATAGCGGCTGGGGAAATGGACTGATAAAAGTCTTACCGGCTGGTCCTTCTGTAGTGCCAGTCAAAACGACCGAGGGGGGGCCGGCCCTGCCCTGCCTCTTCCTGGCGATGACGGGCGCAGGACGGGCCCGCCCTTGGCACGGGCTTTGGCCGGGCGAGCCCGCGCGCGTCCCGCGCCACGGTGGTGACTCGCGCTTTTTAGCGCGTTTGGGCAGCGATGCTCCTCCCCTCCAGGGAAGGATCCTGGGACAGGAAGTCCCCAGCAAGAGGCAACGAGCAGAAAACTCTGGCGTCCCACGCCACGAAGGTGACTCGCGCTTTTTAGCGCGTTTGGGCAGCGATGCTCCCCTCCAGGGAAGGATCCTGGGACAGGTAGTCCCCAGCAAGAGGCAACGAGCAGCAAACTCTGGCGTCCCGCGCCGCGAAGGTGACTCGTGCTTTTTAGAGCGTTTGGGCAGCGATGCTCCTCCCCTCCAGGGAAGGATCCTGGGACAGGTAGTCCCCAGCAAGAGGCAACGAGCAGCAAACTCTGGCGTCCTGCGCCGCGAAGGTGACTCGCGCTTTTAGCGCGTTTGGGCAGCGATGCTCCTCCCCTCCAGGGAAGGATCCTGGGACAGGTAGTCCCCAGCAAGAGGCAACGAGCAGCAAATTCTGGCGTCCTGCGCCGCGAAGGTGACTCGCGCTTTTTAGCGCGTTTGGGCAGCGATGCTCCTCCCCTCCAGGGAAGGATCCTGGGACAGGTAGTCCCCAGCAAGAGGCAACGAGCAGCAAACTCTGGCGTCCCGCGCCGCGAAGGTGACTCGCGCTTTTTAGCGCGTTTGGGCAGCGATGCTCCTCCCCTCCAGGGAAGGATCCTGGGACAGGTAGTCTCCAGCAAGAGGCAACGAGCAGCAAACTCTGGCGTCCCGCGCCGCGAAGGTGACTCGCGCTTTTTAGCGCGTTTGGGCAGCGATGCTCCTCCCCTCCAGGAAAGGATCCTGGGACAGGTAGTTCCCAGCAAGAGGCAACGAGCAGCAAACTCTGGCGTCCCGCGCCGCGAAGGTGACTCGCGCTTTTTAGCGCGTTTGGGCAGCGATGCTCCTCCCCTCCAGGGAAGGATCCTGGGACAGGTAGTCCCCAGCAAGAGGCGTATTTCTGTCCACATCATATGCAATGGCCAATGCATGCGCACCGATCAGACCATTGCTGTACAACGCGTACCCGCTCACATCATATGCAATGGCCAATGCGTGCGCACCGATCGGACCATTGCTGTACAACGCGTACCCGCTCACATCATATGCAATGGCCAATGCGTGCGCACCGATCGGACCATTGCTGTAAAACGCGTACCCGCTCACATCATATGCAATGGCCAATGCGTGCGCACCGATCGGACCATTGCTGTACAACGCGTCCCTGTACAAGTCACTCGCATATGCCACCATGCCTGTCACAGGTGAACATATGCCAGCCACATTTACTTTCCAGGGACTCAGGGGCACACCTACAACACCACAGCCTGTCCACACTGTATCCTAAGGCATGTAAGGCTGCATTACCTTTTCTGTATATGGGGGTCAACATGTGGTTTTTTGGGTGGCACTTGGGGGCAGCCACTCCCAGGCTGTGCACGTGTTCATGGGGACAGAATCCTTTGTGTGTTGTGCACATGACCACTGTGATGTGCAACTGTTCATTTCAGAGCATGTGGCATGGTCACATTTCCAGGTTGTGTATGTGTATGTCATGTCACATACCCCCTGAGTCCCATGTGGGACGGTATGTACGTCACAGGGTGACCCATTGCCACAATAGTGATGGCCCTCCACAGTCTGTGTGCATGTTGTGTTTACAATGTCTCTGATTCCATGTGCACAATGGGAGACAGTCTCCACATCCACGTTGTTTGTGCATGGACTTTGATGTTGTGTGTGTGTGTGTGTCACAGACGTCCAAGTCTGTCCTGCAGAGGCAACAGGGACCACTACCTGTGGGGGTCATGGTTGTTTTGCTGTGGTGTATTCATGATAGGCCATGTCATGCCAGTGTCCATGTGGCAATACAGGGTCCCTGGGAATCTACCTCTCAATGAGCTGTGATGCCTGGGGCACATCTGTCCTCACATGTCACTGTGGTGTGTGTTTGGAACATGACAGCAGTACATGGGTACTGTGACACAGCCTAATGATATCCCATAGCACAACCTGGAACTTGTTGTCAACACATGTTGAACTGTGATGTTAGATGTTGGCCAGTAAGTGCCATACATGTCCTTACAGAACGGCACACACATCAGGTACTTGTGTCTCGTAATGATGTATCATGTGATATTGAGTATGGTCTATGCCACATATGTGGGGTGACTGACAATCTTTCTTTGTTCACCTATGCACTGCAGGGCACCAGCTGTCCATAGACCATTCCCTGACCTTGCAACCATGGTTGAACGGGACTGCATCCGACGGTACCGCTTCAACAGGCCGCTGATTGAGGAATTGGCGGTGCGGTTGGCCCCACATTTGGAACCTGGCCGGCCATACCCTACAGCGCTGACCCCCAAGGTGAAGGTGATGGCAGCCCTACACTTCTTTGCCACCGGTACCTTTCAACACACTGTGGCGTCTGCTGGTGGGATGTTACAGACCATGTTCAGCCGTGTGCTACGCGATGTTTTGGAGGCAATGTTGAGATACCTGAACCAGTACATCTATTTCCCTAAACGTCAACAACTCACTGACGTCAAGAGTGACTTCTATGCCCTGGGGAGGATGCTGCATGTCATTGGCTCCATTGATGGGACACATGTGGCTTTGGTACCACCACAGGCACATGAGCAGGCATACAGGAACAGGAAACATTACCATTCGGTCAATGCTCTGGTGGTATGTCTTGCAGATATGAGCATCTCACACGTGTGTGCCCGTTTCCCCGGTTCTGCACACGATGCCTACGTGATGAGGAGTAGTCGCATCCCGAGGATGATGTCACAGATGCAGAACCAGCGTGCCTGGCTTGTCGGTGTGTACTGACTTTGTACCATTGTGTGTGTTCTGCAATGTAGTATTGCACCCTCTTTTCCAACTCAGCTAATGTGCAATTGTCTGTATGTAGGTGACTCGGGATACCCCAACATGCCGTGGTTGCTGACACCCCTCAGGAACCCTGTGACACCAGCCCAGATGCGCTACAATGAGGCACATGGTCGGACCAGGAGAGTGATCGAGCGGACATTTGGTCTCCTGAAGAGCCGCTTTGCTGCCTGGACAAGACAGGAGGGGCCCTCCCATATGCCCCAGCAAAGGTGTGCAAGATTGTCATCATCTGCTGCATGCTACACAACCTGGCAGTGCGGAAGGAGTTGCCTCTCATCATGGATGACGATGACCAACATCCGCCACCTGTGGAGGATCCTGGCCTGGGCCACGATGCCAGTGATGATGATGATGATGAGGGTGATGTCCGCACACAGCTCATCACCAACTTCTTCAGCTGAATGTGAGTATCCAGAGATGTCATGTCAATGATGTGAGTTTGCGTGATATGTGTTGATGGTGCTCTGGTGCTGTTTGAGTGTGGCCATGTGCTACTTGATTGGAAGCGTGCAGCGATGTGTCCTTACAGGTAGTCTGTACTCCCCAACAGTGTTGACATGCTAACTTGGTTTTGTGTAGGTATCTTGTGACATGTATTGGGCATGAGTATTGCAGTTCTGTCCTGTTCTTCAGTGCTTTTGACTGTGTGTCATGTCTGACCTTCACAGGGTACTTTCAGAGTTGTTTGGTCAACTGTGATCCCCCGACACCATGATTCAACTTCCAGGGTGGAAGCAATCGTTTCCCTACAGGTGATGTGCCACACACCCCTGGAATTTCTTTCTTCTATACTTGTTGACTGTGTGGCCACTGCCACGTGGGATTACCTTGCATCTGTAGTGCAAACAAATTGTTGCAAATGTGTAATAAACCTGTGCTTCACTTTGGGATGTGCGTTGTCTGTGGTCACACATCTGACTGACATTTGCTTACTGCACCTGTGGGCTAGTTAACACAGACTCTGAATAGGTGTGGTGTCTGTGCATTCCACTGTATTTCCTGGCAACATCAGTGTAGGCGATGAGTCAGATGGCACTGGTGTGTATGTGTTGTGTAGCCCTAGTGGTGTGTCTCCCTCATATGTGTCACGTCGCCATGACTCACATGACGGTGTTGAACTTGCTGTAGCAGTTAGCATGCACAGTGTCATTTAGCAGATCATCATCTCCATGACAGAAACCACGTTGGAATCACAATAGAGGCAAGTATGGTGTATTAGTGAGTTTATTTACATACATGTGTGAGTATAGTGCACAGGATGGTGGGTGCTGTACATTGGGATTGTAATCCAAAGTTCCCAGATGAGTTGGAAGTCTTGGTAGCAGAAATGTCCTGAGTAAAGTCAACAGTCATCTGATACATTGGGCCAACTTAAACTCCCCATGTCATGTGGGAGAGTTGGGTTGCATTCAACAGGGTGAACAGTTTGCAAACAAAGGAGAATTTCCAGAACAGGTGTTGGGTTCCTGGGGGATGTACATGGCCATCGGCCTCTCAGTTTTCCTTCCTCGGATGACCCCTCTTCTTTGGGGGGGGAACCCTCACGTGCAGGCTGCTGTGGTGCAGGGGACTCTCCGCCAGAGTCCTCCTCCCTCCCTGTGGCAGTTGCAGTTGTTGCAGCACCAGATGTTATGGGCACACAGGGAGGTGTGGCCATGTTGGTGCTCATCTGGCGGAGGCATGTCAATATGTCCCTATGCACCGCTGTCAGTTCTTGCAATGTGTCCCACTTGGACTCCATGCGAGACGTGTGTCTCCACACGGGACATGTGGGAGTCCAAGCGGGCATGATGAGCAGCCTGCTGCTGTTGAATGTCCTTGAGGATCCCCACTACCTGGCTGACCTCTCCGGTGCTATTCTGGTACGCATCAGCAATGCGTACCAGTTGTGGGTCATCATGCAGTCCAGACCCCTCTGCAAACAGCGACCTATGTCTACCACCCCTCCCACCACCCCATGCGACCCGTGCGGGACCTGCGGTGGCACGCACAGGTGACCCTAGGCCCCCTTGGGGGTTGTTACTGGGGTTGTTGTCCGTTACTCCACGTTGGGCCGGGGTCCCTGTGCTGTTGTCATCGGTGGTCCTTGGTCTGTCCGTGTCGACGGGGGTGGTCTGTGTGTTGGCAGTTGTTGGAGGGGTGGGTGCAGGGGGTGCAGATGTTGGTCCTGCTGGTGCTGCATGATGACTCACACCGGAGGGGCCAGGTAGGTCTTCGCCATCCGAAAACTGGCATAATCCACGGGCCAGCGCCAAGACACCCTCGGGTAATCGTGCGCTTAACAAATTTATTAACATAACATAACATAACAGAGGCTGTTCCACACCAGTGAGCTCAGTGTCCCCCGGAGCCTGGGACAGGGACTCCTCATCGTCTGCTGCTGTGTCCCCATCATCACCTGGTTTTGGAAGAGACACACAATGTATGTTATGTTTCTACAGGCATCAATGGTTCACACACCTGACAGTTGTGACTGTACCTCTGGATGCGGGCCTGTACATTGCATTGTCCTAAGTTGTCACAGTCAGAGGTTGATATTGGTGTAGCACATTGTCCTGCAAACCTGCAGCATTTCAATGTGAATGTTGAGGTGTGTGCATGGACAGCATTGGTTGTATTTGGTGGACATCCGGCCCTCCTTCTCCCCCAAGCCCAGTTATCCCACCATGAAGCATGCCACCCTTGCAGTGGGTTCAGGTTGACTCTCAGGATGTCAGTCAGTGGTGTCCTGCTGTTGGTTGGTGCCCAGTTCCCAGCAGGGCCTGGTACTTCCCATGACAGAGGACCATTGTCAGACATCTTAGAAGTGGCTTTTCACTCCCTGTGAGGTGTGCATGCTTCAGTGTGAGCTTGCTGGGCCATGTGGGTGGGGGATGTTGAGCTGTGACTACCACTCCCATCATGCTATTGCCTACACCCCCTTCCCAGCATGCCCATACTTCCTTCCTTTTGAGTGGACTTCACTGTGTGTGAGTGTGACAGCAATGGCAAGATGGCTGACAGTGGTGTCCTGCTGTTGGTTGGTGCCCAGTTCCCAGCAGGGCCTTGTGCTCCACACAGCAGTACCCAGTTTCAGCCATCTTGTCAGTTCTTTTCCACTCCCTGTGAGGTGTGCATGCTTCAGTGTGAGCTTGCTGGGCCATGTGGGTGGGGGATGTTGAGCTGTGACTACCACTCCCATCATGCTATTGCCTACACCCCCCTTCCCAGCATGCCCATACTTCCTTCCTTTTGAGTGGACTTCACTGTGTGTGCGTGTGACAGCAATGGCAAGATGGCTGACAGTGGTGTCCAGCTGTTGGTTGGTGCCCAGTTCCCAGCAGGGCCTTGTGCTCCACACAGCAGTACCCAGTTTCAGCCATCTTGTCAGTTCTTTTCCACTCCCTGTGAGGTGTGCATGCTTCAGTGTGAGCTTGCTGGGCCATGTGGGTGGGGGATGTTGAGCTGTGACTACCACTCCCATCATGCTATTGCCTACACCCCCTTCCCAGCATGCCCATACTTCCTTCCTTTTGAGTGGACTTCACTGTGTGTGAGTGTGACAGCAATGGCAAGATGGCTGACAGTGGTGTCCTGCTGTTGGTTGGTGCCCAGTTCCCAGCAGGGCCTTGTGCTCCACACAGCAGTACCCAGTTTCAGCCATCTTGTCAGTTCTTTTCCACTCCCTGTGAGGTGTGCATGCTTCAGTGTGAGCTTGCTGGGCCATGTGGGTGGGGGATGTTGAGCTGTGACTACCACTCCCATCATGCTATTGCCTACACCCCCTTCCCAGCATGCCCATACTTCCTTCCTTTTGAGTGGACTTCACTGTGTGTGAGTGTGACAGCAATGGCAAGATGGCTGACAGTGGTGTCCTGCTGTTGGTTGGTGCCCAGTTCCCAGCAGGGCCTTGTGCTCCACACAGCAGTACCCAGTTTCAGCCATCTTGTCAGTTCTTTTCCACTCCCTGTGAGGTGTGCATGCTTCAGTGTGAGCTTGCTGGGCCATGTGGGTGGGGGATGTTGAGCTGTGACTACCACCCCCATCATGCTATTGCCTACACCCCCCTTCCCAGCATGCCCATACTTCCTTCCTTTTGAGTGGACTTCACTGTGTGTGAGTGTGACAGCAATGGCAAGATGGCTGACAGTGGTGTCCTGCTGTTGGTTGGTGCCCAGTTCCCAGCAGGGCCTTGTGCTCCACACAGCAGTACCCAGTTTCAGCCATCTTGTCAGTTCTTTTCCATTCCCTGTGAGGTGTGCATGCTTCAGTGTGAGCTTGCTGGGCCATGTGGGTGGGGGATGTTGAGCTGTGACTACCACTCCCATTATGCTATTGCCTACACCCCCCTTCCCAGCATGCCCATACTTCCTTCCTTTTGACTCTGCTTCCCTGTGGGGTAGTGTGCCTGTGCTGAAAGGATAGCTGACAGTGTTGTCCTGGCGTTTGTTTGGCTACAAGTCCCAAGATTGTCCCTGTGCTTCACACAGCATAACCCAGGGTGGTGGTTCTTTGTGGGATATTTAATTAGAGTGTGAGGCATTGCATTCTCCCAGGTGAGTTGTGTGGTGTTTGTGTTAAGGGGGTGTGTGAGAAAAGCTGCTTGTAAATATGGTCAGAGCTGTCAGTCCTCCTTCCCACCCAGCCAGATATCCCACCATGGAACGTGCTTCCATTGCAGGGAGTGCAAGTTGGCTTTCAGGATGTCAGTCAGTGGTGTCCTGCTGTTGGTTGTTGCACAGTTCCCAGCAGGGCCTTGTGCTCCCCACAGCAGTACCCAGTGTCAGACATCTTGTCAGTTGTTTTCCACTCCCTGTGATGTGAGCATGGTTCAGAGTGGTGTTGATGGGCCAATTGTGAGGGTGACCAATATCTGTGACTACCACTCCCATCATGCTATTGCCTACACCCCCCTTCCCAGCATGCCCATACTTCCTTCCTTTTGAGTGGACTTCACTGTGTGTGAGTGTGAGTGTGACAGCAATGGCAAGATGGCTGACAGTGTGGTCCTGTTGTTGGTTGGTGCACAGTTCCCAGCAGGGCCTTGTGCTCCCCACAGCAGTACCCAGTTTCAGCCATCTTGTCAGTTCTTTTCCACTCCCTGTGAGGTGTGCATGCTTCAGTGTGAGCTTGCTGGGCCACATGGGTGGGGGATGTTGAGCTGTGACTACCACTCCCATCATGCTATTGCCTACACCCCCCTTCCCAGCATGCCCATACTTCCTTCCTTTTGAGTGGACTTCACTGTGTGTGAGTGTGACAGCAATGGCAAGATGGCTGACAGTGGTGTCCTGCTGTTGGTTGGTGCACAGTTCCCAGCAGGGCCTTGTGCTCCACACAGCAGTACCCAGTTTCAGCCATCTTGTCAGTTCTTTTCCACTCCCTGTGATGTGAGCATGGTTCAGAGTGGTGTTGATGGGCAAATTGTGAGGGTGACCAATATCTGTGACTACAACTCCCATCATGCTATTGGCTACACTGACTTCACCAGCATACACAGAATTCCTTCCTTTCAGTGAGCTTCCCTGTGAGGTGGTGTTCTAGTGGTGGCTAAATATCTGACTGTGTTTGTTGGTTAGATTTGTGCCACTGCCTAGCTCTATTTGTTGTTGGGTTTGTACATGTCATGACACAGTTACATATCACTATGAGATGGCATGTATTGTGTTTATCTGACTAACATACACATCTTGGGATGATTATCTTTTAGTTGCTGTGGATTTGCTAAGGGTGCATGGTTTGACTATCCCCTTGACAGTGATGTGTGTGTATTGTCACACAATATTGTGTATATTTGTTGTGTACTCACCAGGCTCTGGGATGTTTGATAGTCCATATACGCTCACTGGTGGTAGGATGGCCCGCACCTTCTCCTCCCAGGGCCTGAGGTATAGTGGTTTGGCAGGAGGGCCACTGCTGGTGCACTGACTCAAGACGTAATCCTTCTTTAGTAGGTCCTTGACCCTCCTGCGCACATCATACCACCTGTCCTGGATGTCTTCCTTTGTGCGCAAACATGGTGATTGTGCGTTCACCCTGTCGACGATCCTCTCCCACATCTTGGTTTTCTGCGACATGGGGGTCTGTTGGACCAATGTACCAAACAACTGGGGCTCTACCCTGAGGATCTCATCTACCAGGACTTCCAATTCACTGTCTAGGAACTTTGGATTCTTCTTTGGGGGCATGGTGATGGGTGGTGGTGATTGATGTGTGTATGGGTGTGCAAGTGAGGGTGTGTGAGTGTAGGTTTTGCTGGGTGTATGTGAGGGTGCTATTTGTTGAGGTGCTAATGGTGTGTGGCTTGTGTGATGGATGAGCTGTGAGTGTGTCTGTGGTTGCTGTCTGATGGTGTTCTGTGCTGGCAGGCCAGTTGAACTTGCAAAGGATCATGGTAGGGATTTGTGGCCTTTACATGGGTGGAGTTGTGGGTGTGTCTTTGTTCCATGTTTCCCCCCCCAGTATTTATTGGCTTTGTAATTGCTTGTTTGGCCCTTTTTTTTGTATTTTTTCCTTTGTACTTTTTGTGCATGTAGGAGACGTTCTTCTGACCGAGTAGGACGCTGCAGTTGTCTCGTGCGAGCTTCTCCGAGTCGTTCACGCTGTGTTTCTGAAGGGTTTCATGTGCGGCGTACGCGTCGGTCGCGGAGTATTGGGTTGCTTCGGCTGGGTTTTGTATGCGTGTCGGTCGTACGGCTTGGGCTCCGTGCGACTCGGTCTGGTTTTCCACGCATTGCATCGTACTGCGCGGGTCGGAGTTCGCGGGTACGTTTCGGTCGGGTTCATTCCTGGTGTGTGTCGGTCGGTTCGATTCGCGTGGTTTCCCGGCCGGATAGCTTGTTTCCGTGCGGGTCGGTCGTTCGGCTTGTGTTCCGTACGAGTCGGTCGTGATTCACATACATTTCATCGTACTACGCAGGTCGGGCAGCGCCGGTACGTGTCGGTCGGACTAAATTCCCGTACCGAGTCGGTCGGTATGTTTTCCGGCCCGAATCGGAATCGACCCCTAAGAATGGAACAATCTATAACTCAACTAGGCCCAAAACTAACCAAGCAAACTAAACAAATGTTTGAGTACTTACAATTCAAAGTAAGACTCTACCCAACAACTAAAGGATTAGAGTATCTAGAAACAATAGCTAAAAGCCTACTTTAAATAAATCTACCTCTAAACCACAAAAAAAATTAATCTAAAAACAAACAGTCAAAAATGTTTCTTTTCCAACTCCAAAAATATAATTATTTTGTCAATTATTTTAACTAAAATTGTAAAAATAAACTGACATAATAATTATATTCATTTTTTCATGATGCATGACTCTCTATATGATGAAATGGGTTATGTTGGATTGTGTGGTAACGCTGGAACCCGTTTTAACAACTGTGTGGACACGTTGATAACGGACTTTTAGATAATGGTAATGAAGGTAGTGGGGGTGTTCTCTATATTTGTGTTATGTATATATTGGTCACGTATTATGGTTTTATAATTGGATATGAATGGGGAAGGGGTTTGTTTTTAATGAAAAAATGAATATACCCTATGTTTATGTAAAGTGACTTATAGAATGATGTTCTCTATAGGATTATGCTCATTGTATATATTTTTGCTTCATTAGGTATATCAAAAAAATTTAACTGTTGAAAGAGAGACAAACATTGTATATGTCCTGATGAAGGTGGTATTTTTATAATTTTCTACCACCGAAACGCGACGACGCCTGAACTCCGATATGACGCCTGAACTCCGATATTGGGTTATATCCAGGAACAGCCTCATGTCTAATGAAACTACAAATACATAGACTGATGGTGTTTATTCATGTGATTCCTGTTGGGAATAACTGTTTTTTTGATGAATTTAAGCATTTCACAAATATTTCTTTGTCTCTCATGATGTGTTCAAATGTTTTTTAATTGTGTAAATCTATGTATTTTATTAGTATCAAAAAAAAAATTCTTACTGTTATTTTAATTAATTTTAATAAACCCTGATTGTGTTATATATTTGAGTTTGTTGCCATTGTGTGTTATATAGTTGTCTTTTTGGGGTTCAGATTTTTGTGGATGTATCTATATGTGTGATATAACAGTGTATACTTGAATGTGAGTTTGACTGACTGCATACTTGATCGTAGGTGGATTTTTATGATTATCCAAGAGAGTTCACTCTTAATACTTACTAGTAGTACCCTGTCTCTTGGCTAGTAGGGTAGCTCCCCGGTTTTCTTTATACGATGCGAAGCAGCCATCTATCCGATCGCGCATGTAATCCCTATACTGTACGCCTACGGTCGAATCAACAACCGGAACTGACGCGTCCGTCACAGACGGTAAGTCAGACACCTACCACACACAAAAACGACATGATTCCGCGAAAGGCAACAGACCCATAGGGGTGGATGCCCATCACTACCAGCATTGCCCACCCTATAGGGGGTGGAAGCCTAACACTACCAGCATTGCCCACCCCATAGGGGGTGGAAGCCCATCACTACCAGCATTGCCCACCCCATAGGGGGTGGAAACCCATCACTACCAGCATTGCCCACCCCATAGGGGGGTTGAAGGACTAACACAACCAGCATTGCCCACCCCATAGGGGGTTGAAGGCCTAACACAACCAGCATTGCCCACCCCATAGGGGGTGGAAGGCCTAACACTACCAACATTGCCCACCTCATAGGGGGTGGAAGGCCTAACACTACCAGCATTGCCCACCCCATAGGGGGTGGATGCCCATCACTACCAGCATTGCCCACCCCATAGAGGGTGGAAGCCTAACACTACCAGCATTGCCCACCCCATAGGGGGTGGAAGCCCATCACTACCAGCATTGCCCACCCCATAGGGGGTGGAAGCCCATCATTACCAGCATTGCCCACTCCATAGGGGGTTGAAGGCCTAACATAACCAGCATTGCCCACCCCATAGGGAGTGGAAGGCCTAACTCTACCAGCATTGCCCACCCCATAGGGGGTGGAAGGCCTAACACAACCAGCATTGCCCACGCCATAGGGGGTGGAAGCCCAACACTACCAGCATTGCCCACCCCATAGGGGGTGGAAGCCCAAAACTACCAGCATACCAGCATTGCCCACCCCATAGGGGGTTGAAGGCCTAACACAACCAGCATTGCCCACCCCATAGGGGGTGGAAGGCCTAACACTATCAGCATTGCCCACCCCATAGGGGGTGGAAGCCCATCACTACCAGCATTGCCCACCCCATAGGGGGTGGAAGCCCATCATTACCAGCATGGCCCACTCCATAGGGGGTTGAAGGCCTAACATAACCAGCATTGCCCACCCCATAGGGAGTGGAAGGCCTAACACTACCAGCATTGCCCACCCCATAGGGGTGGAAGGCCTAACACAACCAGCATTGCCCACCCCATAGGGGGTGGAAGCCCAACACTACCAGCATTGCCCACCCCATAGGGGGTGGAAGCCCAAAACTACCAGCATTGCCCACCCCACAGGGGGTTGAAGGCCTAACACTACCAGCATTGCCCACCCCATAGGGGGTTGAAGGCCTAACACAACCAGCATTGCCCACCCCATAGGGGGTGGAAGGCCTAACACTACCAACATTGCCCACCCCATAGGGGGTGGAAGGCCTAACACTACCAGCATTGCCCACCCCATAGGGGGTGGATGCCCATCACTACCAGCATTGCCCACCCCATAGAGGGTGGAAGCCTAACACTACCAGCATTGCCCACCCCATAGGGGTGGAAGCCCATCACTACCAGCATTGCCCACCCCATAGGGGGTGGAAGCCCATCATTACCAGCATTGCCCACTCCATAGGGGGTTGAAGGCCTAACATAACCAGCATTGCCCACCCCATAGGGAGTGGAAGGCCTAACACTACCAGCATTGCCCACCCCATAGGGGGTGGAAGGCCTAACACAACCAGCATTGCCCACCCCATAGGGGGTGGAAGCCCAACACTACCAGCATTGCCCACCCCATAGGGGGTGGAAGCCCAAAACTACCAGCATTGCCCACCCCATAGGGGGTTGAAGGCCTAACACAACCAGCATTGCCCACCCCATAGGGTGTGGAAGGCCTAACACTACCAGTATTGCCCACCCCATAGGGGGTGGATGCAGAACACTCCCCAGTGCAGTCATGCGTAAATTGTGCTGAGTGTGTACAGTGATTGCCGAATTGACACATTAATAGATGTTTTTGCCAAACAACCCATATCTGTAGTGACAAAAAGGTGAGTGTGGAGTTCAATCCCCCAGCTTTTTCAAGCACATAGGGGTAATGGGGGATAACCCCCCCCCCCCATCACTGCAGTGACAAAAAGGTGAGTGTATGTCTCAGACACCCAGCATGTCCGACCAATCATGTAACTGTAGGGCCTAAAAACACAAGCAATGTAGTGATAAAGTAGTGGTTGTGTGCCAAACAACAACTTAACTGTTGAGGCCAATATTGTTGTGTGTGTCAGATACCCTCAGCCATGTGCAGCCAATCAGTGCTCTTGGGAGCTAACACTGCCAGCAATGTTCAATTTGACAATGTAACATGTGACCATCCAAAATGCATAAACACACATTTTTGTCACAAGCAGACACAATCGCAAAGGATTCAATCTGAAACAACAGTTTGGTTGAGATCCGGTACCACACTGTGGCAGCAAGGTCAATTGCAAAACATAAGGGATGTGCAGAGTGAAGATGAAGGAGTCCCAGGGCCAGGAAAGCAAATAACTAAACTAAACATCCACTCAATGCCATTGAAACACTGTCGAAATACATGGGTGAAGATGCACAAAGACAACCAGCCAGCCACACACTGCAGAACAAACACAACATCTGTGTGAGTGATGAAGTGGCTGTTGCCTGGCACAGTACACACGATTTGGGTCAGAACTCCACTGAGACATATGTGTGCTGAGTACGATCTGGAGGTATTCCACATTCTGGGATAGTGAATGTGGGCAATCAGGCATTGTTTGATGAGCGGGTGCACAAGAGTCACATGTGGAACAAGCCTGGTGGGACACCAAACAAAACATCAAGAGACTGGCTCTCTTCCGCAGTACCGTCAAGGCCAAATCACAGTGGTGACAGTATCATGTCTGCTGACCCTCTGTGATGGTAATTTAGGATGTGTGCCATACTTTAGAACCCATTCACTTATGCGCACTGTGCCACGTTCCTTGCAAGAACCACTGTCATCTCACATAGCCAAACATTACTCCCACGGCATGGACGGTAAGGTAAGGCCACATAATAGGTCAGGGCCTTGCCAAGAGACACGTGACATTTTGCCAGTCCAAACACCACGCACCTTGACCAGCATCAATGGGCCTCATCTAAGCCTAAATTGACTGGTGACATTGCACAGGCACCCATGATAGTGTATATCGCTGACTGCATGACGAGGAACACAATATTGACCACACATCATTGTGATCAAAAAACAAACATGGGTCTATGTTCTGTTGTGCATGAGCAATGTGTCAATCACTGCATCAGCAAGCCACACCAAGCATGCCACATACTAGGACACACACATTTGTTGGTTGAACAAGAGGTGCCAGACACACATATGTATGGGACACAAATTCACAGCATCTGTCCACAACAACACATTCTCAAACCCTACAGGGCAACAGGTGTAAACACATAGAAGAATGACATTGTGATGTGTGAGTGTACAATGAGGCACACAGGAGACAGCCCACGACAACACACAACTCAACAGACAATCAAAATACATTCATGATGCTCCCACTGCAACAAACATGAGGTGGATGTGTCACAGCTGTCAGTGCTACTTGTGTAGACCCGATTCCCACTTGAGGTGTCGCAAAGCATGGAACAACTATGTAAAATACAGTCAACATGTCTTGACTATGTGCGTTGCACACAACTCAAGATCACATCATTTACAAGGTTTACTTTTTGGCATGTCTATCACATCAACTCTGCATCTACCTATTAAATCTGCATCATGTGCAGATCATCACTATTTTCAAAATGCATATGCTGACTGCTTACTGCAGAAGACTTGGAAGATACATGTCTCAACAGATAGGGCACACAACAACTGTGTCAGTAGCCTCCAATGCCCCGGTAAATGTGTAAGCTAATCTGCCTGAGCTGTTGACAACCCCAGGAGTGGTGGAGGGATCTGCATTTAACAAACACATTACATATAGCTAGGCATTACACATGTCGAAACTAGTACATCTGTTTAGGATGGAGTACAAGTGCATAACGTGATATGTATCGGACACATTTGGAATGTGAAGACTGTCTCAGAACAATGAAACACTCAAGGAGACCTACAAAAGAAAATCGTTGCCATCAGGCTATAGGGAAGGGTAGGAAATGCTGAGTGTGAGCAGTCATAGACACATACAAGTGCCAAACTTGCAACAACAGATGACTGATTATTAATACGCTGATGTTGCTAGCACAAATGTGACTCGGTGAATTAAAAATGTGTCACATGTGTGTTTGCCCACAGTGCAGGCCCTTGTCTCAACCCAACCAGGGATGTCACCATCATGACTCCATTCTACTGGTGCACCCACATCTCGGACACTCAAAGTCCAATAGGTAGAGAAAGCACTGGACTACTCACCACACAGAAAGATTCTTAACCAGGAACATCTGCAGGTACTACAGTCTTGGCAGGAAATGGGGTTTGCAGACAGAGAATAATGTTCACATTACACACACCATGGTCTCAGGATATGTCACATATTTACACACTGCCATGAGGTGATGTCACTACTGTGTAAGGTCAGCTTTGTCAAACTTGGTCTTGGCAGGGGTCCACCATGTCCCAATGAAACTTGGACATGGATCCAACAATCCCAACATACAGAATACTTTGATTCCATCAGCTTGCGTACATGTGTGTCCCCAAAGTCACCTGCAGGTAGGCAAACTCCAAGTTTAACAAGTTGCACTGATGAGACAGATGATGTGTTCATCATCAATGCGCTATTCTGCATGTCCATCATAGACGCTTGTACCGTTGGAAAATTGTACAATGTGTACAAATGTCAGAACAAGCCATGTCCAAAAGTGTATGTAAAAGATGGGATGTTGTCGAAAGCAGGTCACACTCCGCGTCCAAAACACTGTGGATCATGCCAACCTGCACTTGCTGTCAATGATGACTCTGATATATACTGTAATAGTACACATATACCATGGACCACATGCAGTCCCTCACATCGTTAAACCATTATTATCACTAAACAAGATTTCAACAGCAATTTCACAATGAATCATTAACAAAATAAGGTACACAAAATGCAAATCTACAAAAGAAAAGGGAATGCTTTATTCAGCCTTGGAAAAATAATTATTCAGAACCTGACGAACAATATGGCCAATGGCCAGTCCATTTTTTTGAGTCCTTTAGGGGGGGAACTTAATGCATTGGAATGCCTTGCTTGCCTGCACTGCTACAGCTAGGGGACATCTCCCCTTGGAGGGGCATCTTTAGGGGCATGCCAGGCACCACAGGGACAGGATTAGGGTGTGCCAGTATGGGTAATGGGAGGGATGGGGGCTACTGGAGTGTCGGGTCCCACTGCAATGGACAGGTCTGATTGAGGAGGAGGGGGCTCTCCTGCAGTGGACAGGTCTGATTGAGGGGGAGGGGGCTCCACTGCAGTGGACAGGTCTGATTGAGGGGGAGGGGGCTCCACTGCAGTGGACAGGTCTGATTGAGGGGGTGGGGGCTCCACTGCAGTGTCCGGAACTGAAAGAAGGTGTGGTGTTGTGGGTGGTGAAATGCTTGTGGTAGGGGGGTGGGCCTAATCATCTTGGGGATGGTGTAATGGTGTGTGGGTGAAACTGGGATGGGTTGTGATGTGTGAACTTTGGGAGGGCTGGCCTGGGCTCAGGATGAATTTGGTTTTGTGGTGGCAGTGTGGGATGGTGGTAGGGTTTTTGATACCTTCGTACTGGGGGATGTTCGGGTGGGGGCCTCAGTCTTCCTACTCTTAGGGGAGGGTGTGCGGGCAGGGGTGGATCTCCTCTCTGTGCTGGGTGACTTCCTCCTCCCCTTGCGAGTCTGGTCTGATGTCTCAGTGGGGAAGATGCCAAGGTCACAGAGGAAGAACCTCTGGGAAGGGGGGGTTGCAGGAGAGTTAAGGGTAGGGGTTTTGGAGGGAGAGGTAGCTGAGGAATGCGGAGTGGTTGTGGATGGGTGTGTGTGTTTCTTGGCACTCTCCCCTGTGTGTGTGATGTCAGTCCCCTGAGTGTATGTGCGTGTTTTCTTGGACTTTGTTTTGGGTGGCTGTGTGCTGCTTGTGTGTGTTGGTGTGTGTGCATGTGCTTGTGTGAGTGTGATTTGGTCAGGTAGGTCAGTGGGGACTGTGGATGGGGCAGAGGTCGGAGGGGTGAGGGACTGCTGTAGGAGGGACACTGCTGCCGTCAGTGAGGAGGCCATGGACTGACTTGTCCGCTGTAGGGCAGACATGTTAGATGACATGCCCTCCATGTACGACACCAATTGGGTCAAAAGACTGGTGTGCGCATGGAGGACACTCAGCATGGATGTCGGCCCCACATGTATCTGTTGGAGCAAATCCACAGACTCCACACTCAGGGCAGCAGGGGTGACAGATGCAGGGGGTGCGGTGCCTGGCCCGAAGAAGACATGCTCCCTAACACGGGAGGGTCCATGGACACTTGGGATGGGAGCAGCTGTGAGGGTGGAGATGGTGGTGGTGGCGGGGGCAGACTCTGATGATGTGGCCTCTGCTCTGGTAACACCCACCACCACAAGGGAATATTCACTGGAGCTTGAATGGTCCTCTGCAGATGTCGATGTTGCAGACCGGCCCTCAGTGTGACTCCCCTCACCCTCCGTGCCACTGGGTCCTTCCTCCTCCTCCCATGTGGACCCAGTCTGGCTAGCTGCTTCCTCTTGTTCCGTGGAACTGTCTCCTCCAGTAGCCATAGATGATGCTGCGAACAAGGATGAGAAACAGATTCACATCAGTCATCTGCATAGACTTGACACATGAGTTTAAGCACAACACATCACAGAGCAAGCCTTTGCATTACGTTGATGTCACTTTTAATAATCAGTGCACATATATGAACATGGCACTTGTCAGTCTGCCAGTGAACCATGGTTCGCAAAAACATGATGGCAATGGCACAATCAGTTCGATGTATTTCAAAGACCACTAAACACATGTCCAACAACGCACTAATTTGGCTGTTGTCAGATCTGTAATGCTCCTGACTGTCATGTGTCATTACGAACATGTCTCATCTCATGCAAGGGAGTCTGGAAGTGACAGAGCAAATGGGTTGGACAAATTGATAAGTTGACATGTTGTACAGAATGCCATCCCCAGTCAGCATGATGGGCTTATGTCCTGAATGTCAATGCTATAAAGGTCTGCATGCAGGACAACAGACAAGTACAAATAGTGCACCCTCACAAAATTACGTGTGGCATACTATGCCACTGGCCGGTGTGGCTACACAGTCTATACTGACTATTGTCACAGGGGCAATGAATCACAACGTGAAAGTCAGCACTGTGTTCCAATCTAGTAATCCCTTTCAAAGCAACACCTGTAGTGGTCAAGTATACATGACCCCTACGTGCTAAACCCAATGTGAAGAGTCTGACAAGCTCACGTTGTTCTACTTAGACATTGGAGTATATGAATTTACAGATCCGCCTACATGAAGTTTCCAATTGCTCTCAGGAAGGAAGTAATGCAGCATACATATACATGTTGAAGCCACCATTATGCAGAGTCAAGGGATGACACACACATGTCCTGTCCTGTGTATGTGAGCCACCTTCCTGGCATTAGATGTCTGTGCACATTACCTATATTTACTACCTTTTTTTTCATGAAAGTCATGCCTGTACACACTGACACAGAGTCAGACACAAGATTGTCAAATTCACAAAGGTGGAAGTGTTGCCTGGCACACCAAAATCTGATGTGACAGTGTCTCAGATGGCCTGACTTGGCATGCCTGTCCTTGGTCCATGTGAAACACGTGATTACACAGGGCACTATGCAGGTGACTACACATTTGGAACACTTATCCATTTCATTTGTCTGAGGCATCGACATTGGTATCACCTACAGCCCAGGTGTGTAGCATATTTTACATGAAGCTGTGTTTACCTAGATCACCATTTCGAACATATATGTATGTCCCACACAGAGTACAGGGCACATTTCAGTCAATGTGTAGACACATGTGAGACAATTACATCACTCATGATGGACAACTCAATGCACATTTTGTAAATGGTGCAGATCACATTATCCTTGGACTACAGCAGATACACAGGGGCTGAGTGACACATGTCACAGACGGAAAGGGACACACCTGTGTATCTGATGATAATGGAGCATCATTACATTTGTCCACATAAGTGGTGTCTCAGCAGACAGACGATCTGTGAGAGGTTTACCAGGCAGAGGGAGTGCAACATGCATGTCAAACATAGCTCAGTAACATGGCACATACTCACCCCCTCCTTGCTGCTGTCTGGCCTTCAACTGCCCATCCAGGTCAGGGAAGACCACCGTCAGTACCCGGAGCATGTGGGGGGTCAGGGTCCATCGTCCACCCCTTTTGCGAGGAGGTGACAGCTTCAGCTGGACTCTTGCAATCCTCTGGGTCCAGCCACGGAGGTCCTGCCACCTCTTCTGGCAGTGGCGGATGCAGCGTTTGAAGACCCCCACAGATCTCACAGCCCGGGTGATGGTCAGCCAAATATCCTGCTTCTGATGGGCATCGACCTGTAAGGATGACATAGTGACACACCATTACTACACATGCTACATGTTCATTCTTCACACACTTTGACATGTAGGTCATGGTTAGAAGGGCAGATAATGTTTTGAGGTTGCGCAAGTATCATCAGGGGCAGTTGTCCTGTGTGCAAGGCTGCCTTAACAACATGAGAACAGTGCATGCAAATCATTCACACGTAATACACTTTTACCTCACTGTACCTGTCCAGCACATTAATCTACACACTGTAAGACTTACAATAACTATTTGTGCATACTTGCCCTTGTGGATCACAATGCTTGTAGTGCCTGTTTTGAAAATGGCTCATTTGAAAAGGCAGTGTAATGAACACTCACCTGCTCCCCTGGTTTTCCATACAGCTTGCTGTACTGTGGAAGGAGGCTGTCCAGCAGGGCCTGGTTCTCCTCCTCGGTGAAAGCTGGTGCCCTCTCCACAGTACGTGCCATTGTAGATCCCAGAGGATGCAGAGACAGCAGCAGTGGTAGCTTGTACTCCTGTCAAGTAGCATGTAGTGCAGGCAAGTGAAGTCTCTTGGGAAAAGACAGACTTATATCTGTGCAGCAGAGGCAGAATCTGTTCCATGCGTCCAAAGGGATAGGTCTGAGTCGTTCGCATTATCCGAATTGGGCCAATCCATGACATTGCACGCATCTGACACGCATACCACGTCGTTCAAATATTCCGCATCATTACACTATTGAGTTTGATACATTGTAGTTGTTAACCAACATAAGAGGCCTGTACGCGAATCGTACACGAAGCGCAACCGCGTCTGTCCCCATGACGACCAATAGCCAATGTGTGCGCCCACCTCTGTACGGATGTGTACGAAGCGTCTTTTGAAAACTCACCCGCGTCTGTCCCCATGACGACCAATAGCCAATGTGTGCGCCCGCCTCTGTCCGGATGTGTACGACGCGTCTTTTGAAAACTCACCCGCATCTGTCACCATTACAGTCAATAGCAAATGTGTGCGCCCGCCTCTGTTCAGATGTGTACGACGCGTCTTTTGAAAACTCACCCGCGTCTGTCACCATTGCAGTCAATAGCCAATGTGTGCACCCACCTCTGTTCGGATGTGTACGACGCGTCTTTTGAAAACTCACCCGCGTCTGTCACCATTACACTCAATAGCCAATGTGTGCGCCCGCCTCTGTTCGGATGTGTACGACGCGTCTTTTGAAAACTCACCCGCGTCTGTCACCATTACAGTCAATAGCCAATGTGTGCAGCCACCTCTGTTCGGATGTGTACAACGCGTCTTTTGAAAACTCACCCGCATCTGTCATCATTACAGTCAATAGCCAAAGGATGCCAATAACACGTTTTGTTTGAGGCTCAGGTGCCCTACACTATTCAATCAGCATGTCAGACAATATATCAAAACATCATATTTTGCTGTTTTACATGTGTGGGTACAGTGATTCACATGTCATATTGGACATGGCACTTCATAGATCACACTCCCATGATGAGCCAACCTTCATGTGCCCAAAATATATTGTTTGTGAGGAACATCACAACTGTGAGTGACCACTTCTCAGATCACCCTCCTAGGCCTGGACACAGTCCCAGGGTACCAATGTGTTATCACAGGTTACATACACACAGAATAACGAATTCAATGGCCTGTGTGTTCAAATGTGCATTATGTGAAGTTATTTTGAGTGACTCCCCAGTATCTGAGGCTTGTACAATGCACACACTCCATTGTTGATGTTGTTGATGATATTTACTTGAGACATCAACTTCTATTTGGCATGTGAGTTGCTGTTGTGTTTTTGTGTCACAGACATACCTGTATGTTTGTCTGACAAAATGTGATGCACATCATAAGGGTTTATGTATGTGATGATTGATGTATGTCAGAACTTACATCATGACAGTGTCCAGGTGGCATTTCATGATCCCTGTGTATGTACCTTTCCACCATGTGTCATTTGTTACAAACATCTATCCTTGATAGTTGGGTAGGTGTGTGTTTAGTGTGTAATGTTTGATGAAATGGACTGTGACAGACACCATTGATCATTCACAGCACAGCCGTGCAATTGTGCAGAAACCATTATGGATTTGAATGTTGTGTGAGAGTCACATTGTTGGCCTTTGTGTCAATGTTCAACATTACACACCTGACTTCATTGAGTCTTGCTTTGATGTAGCACATGCTATGTTGCATGTTACTTAACACATTGGATAGTTTATTGAGAAAGTTTACATTTGTAACCTGTGTACTGCAGGAGTCCAGCTGTCCACAGACCCTTCCCCGACCTGGAGTCCATGGTAGAACGTGACTGCATCAGACGTTACCGCTTCACCAGACCACTCATTGAGGAGTTGGCAGAGCAGGTGGTCCCACATTTGCAGCCTGGACGTCCATATCCTACTGCGCTGACCCCCAAGGTGAAGGTGATGGCAGCCCTACATTTCTTTGCCATGGGAAGCTTCCAGTATACTGTGGCTACTGCTGGTGGGATGTCACAGACAATGTTTAGCCGTGTGCTTAGAGATTTTTGGGGCGCAATGTTACATTTCCTGAACACGTACATCAAGTTCCCAACACCAGGACAGTTTGCCAACATCAAGAGTGACTTTTATGCTTTGGGCAGATTGCCACATGTCATTGGCTCCATTGATGGTACACATGTAGCTTTGGTACCACCACATGCCAATGAACAAACATACAGGAATCGTAAGCATTTCCACTCTATAAATGCCCTGGTGGTATGTCTGCCTGACATGACAATCACACATGTCTGTGCGCGTTTTCCCGGATCAGCACACAACACCTACATTATGAGGAACAGTAGGATCCCACAGATGATGTCTCAGCTGGCAAATCAGCGTGCCTGGCTTGTTGGTGGGTAATGTTGTCTGTTTATGTTGTGTGTTGCTTGTATGTCAGGTTGTACCCTGTTTTCAGACACATGAAGTATTTTCTGTTTTAATTTAGGAGACTCTGGATACCCCAACATGCCGTGGTTGCTGACCCCACTCAGGAACCCTGTCACCCCTGCTGAGTTTCGTTTCAATGAGGCACATGGGCGGACCAGGCGAGTGATTGAGCGGACATTTGGGCTACTGAAAAGCAGATTTCGCTGCCTGGACCGTACAGGAGGAGCCCTCCAATATGCACCAGCGAAGGTGTGTAAGATCATCATCGTGTGTTGCATGCTACACAACATGGCAGTGAGGCATGAGCTACCTCTCATTCAAGATGACGGCGACCAGCAGCCTCCAGCAGGGGAGGATCCAGGCCTGGGGCATGTTGCCAGTGATGATGAGGGGAGGAGGATGTTCGGAGACGGCTAATCAACAATTTTTTCTCATGATTGTGAGTATGCAATTGTGATTTGAGAAAGGGATTTGTTTGCATGATATGTGTCTGTTGTACAATGTATTTGTCTACGTGTGGGTGTATGATACTTCACATGATCCTTGGAGTAGTTTGGCGTCTAATTTGGTAGTATGGTCACCAGTACAGTGGTGAGATGACTCCTAGGTAGTGTGCACATGTTCCCAATTTGAAGTATGAAAGGTCTTTTGGAGATGTATGCAAAATATTTGGTTAATAAATACTGTTCTATGTCTCAACTTCACAGGGTCCTTTGGCTGTTGGATGGAGACATGTGACCTCCCAGACACACAATGCAGTTACAGATTGGAAGATTTCTTGGGATCAGGAATCTGTGCCACACACTCACTTCTGAATTAATTACAAAGTCTTGTATGATTTGCACTTATTGTCACAGTGTGAATTGTTAGCTTTTGTTGTGGAGGCAACATGTTGTGCCTGTGTGATAAACCTGTGCTCAACATTGAGGTGTGCCTTGTCTGTTTCCACACATCCAACAATCATTTACATACTGTACATGTGCCCAGATGTGCAGTTTATCGAACAATGAATATTGTTTGTGCATATGAAGGTGCTTTCATTTTAGATGAGTGGAGGCAATGAGGATGTATGCCATGTCCTATGTGTGTTGTGATGACCTTGTGTGTATCTCCCATATGTGTCATGTTACATTTACTCACAAGACAGTTGGATAGACAGATGTACTTGCATTTCAGCCAATGTCATTGTCATTCCATTCCTAGCTCTTTGGATCATCTTTTCAATCAGAAAACATTTTAGCATTCACGACAGACGCAAGTATTGTGTGAATGTTGATTTATTACAGTGCCTGTGTGAAATCTGAAATAAAAGGTATATTGCTGTACAACGGTTTGAAGTCCAAAGTTAACAGACGAGTTGGTAGTGCCAGTAGATGAAATTTTCAGAGCCAAGTCCACAGTCATTTGAGTCATTGATCCAACTTAGACCCTCTATCCCAGTTGGGAAAGTTCTGTGACAGTCAACAGAGTGAACGCTTAGCACACACTGGAGGATATCAGGAGCAGGTTGTCACTCCCTGGGGGGATGCATAGCCATCTGTCTCTCATTTGTCCTTCGGAGGACGACCCCTCTTTTTTTGGGGGGGGGAACCTCAGGTGCAGGCTGCCGCGGTGCAGGGGACTCTCCGCCAGAGTCCTCATCCCTCCCTGTGGCAGTTGCAGATGTAGAAGCAACAGATGTATTGGGCACACAGGGAGGTGGGGTCATGTTGTTAGCAATCTGGCAGAGACAAGTGAGTATGTCCCTGTGCACCGCAGTCAGGTCGTCAATTTTGTCCATTTTGTCCTCCATCCTTGCCATGTGTCGTTCCATGCTGGCGTGATGGGCAGCCTGCTGTTGTTTGATGTCCCTGAGGATCCCAACTACCTGGCCAAAGTCTCCGGTGCAATCTCGGTAGGCATGGAGAATGCTTGCCAACTGTGGGTCAGCTTGTTCGTCAGCACCAGCTGCCTGGTGTGACCTCTCCCTACGATCCCTCCCACCACCCCTACCCACACGAGCAGGACCGGTTGTTGCAGGCACAGACAACACTGGAACTCCTTCATCGTTGACAGTGGTGTTGTTGTCTGCCGACTCCAGAGTGCCCTGTGATGCTGTGCTCTCTGTGTCTTGTTGTCTTTGTGCGTCCATGTGGGTAGTGGTCATCTGGGTGTTGGCAGATGTTGCAGGAGTGGTCACAGGTGGTCCTGGAGGCACAGCTGCTGGTGCTGCATACTGACCCACGCCGGAGGGGCCAGGTAGTTCCTCGTCATCCATTGATGGCTGAGAGAGGTCTACACCGGAGAGCTCAGGGTCATCCAGAGTCTGGGACTGGGATTCGTGTTCTGTTCCTGCAGTGTTCCCAGCAGACCCTGTGGTAAGATGAGAGACAAAAAGTTTGTAGTGTTTTTGCACAGTTCATCATATCATACACATTACATTAGCTATTGTACATTATGATGAGTGTAGGTACATTAAATGGTCCTGTATGGTCACAGACCCAGGCCTATATTTTTGGCAGACATTGTGATTATAACAGGACATGTTTTGCTGAGCATGCCCAGCTCTGTGCATAAATGGGCATGTTTTGTTCATTTGATTGTACATAGGCATTGACTGGCAAGTGACACCCTGTGCATGACACAGGTGTGTTGCTATTTCCCACATCTGTGCTTTTCAAATGATATGCGTACTCTTCCTCTTACGATATGTTTCAAGATATGTGCATGTGTGCTGGCGTTTGTGCTTGTCGTTTGCAGTCAAATTGGTGTGGCTACCTACACAATCACAGTCCGGAATGTATATGGCTTTTAGTTTATGGTATTTTGATTAATGTGTTCCTAGTTATTATCTCATTGCACACATGTGATTGGCTGTCAGTAGCAAATGTTTTGACTGCGTAGCTTTGTGCCTGATCACACCATGTATATTGTCCTTGTCCTCCATGGGCAGATGAGTTAACCAAGGCTGCTTTCCTGCTTTTTCAGGCTCAGAGCTGTGAGGTACAGATGTTTGTGTGCTTGTGTTATGCTGCTGGAAATTGTCCGCCTCCTCCCACCCAGTCCAGCTTACTCTTCGTGGACAAAGTATCAATGACAGTGAGGGGAGTGTAGTGGCAAGGATGCTGACAACACTGCATGATGTAGGAGTTGAATGCAACTCCCAACAGTACTTTGTGTACATGACACTATGCAACAGTGTCACCCATCTTGTGGTGGCCCTTCCATTCACTGTTAGGTATCCCTTATCACTGATGGACATGTTGCTTTGTGTGTGGGTAGTGATGAGTGCTATGACTGCAAATCACACCATGTCCTGTATTCCACACACCCTCCTAGCCAGCTCAGAGAGCACACCAGGGACAATGCATCCCCAGACAGTGAGTGGAAATGTACAGTGAAGATGGCTGGGAGTGGGGACTGGTGTGAGAGGCCCAGGGCCTAGTTGTGACTTGGAGCTAACTCATACATAAGGCCCATGTGTCAGCCATCTTGCCGGTACATTTCCACTCTCTGTGAGATGGGCATGGTTCAAGGTGTGCTTATTGGGCCATGTGGGAGGGGTACTGTTGGCTGTGACTACAACTCCCATCATGCTTTTTGCCACACCCACCTTCCCAGCCATCCCTGACACCCTTCCTGTGACCCTGGTTTCCTGTTGATGAATGTGTGCATACAAGATATCTGATTCCTGTGACTGGTGTTTGGTTCCCACTGCCTTGCTGTCAGTTTGTGAACAGTTTGTACATCTTTGTGAAATCTGATATTTCAACTGACATTGCAGATAGGTTGTTAATGCTAATAGAGTTTTGGAGGACAACTTCCATCAAGGGCTTGTGCTGCCAACTCCAGATCACGGTGTCTGCCATCTTGCCAGTACATTTGTCTTCACTCTCAGGGACAGCATGGTCCCAGGTGTGCTGTTTGGTGCTGGTGGTAGGGGTGTGTGGGACAGGGCCTGCTGGTAGATGTAGTCAGGGCTACCACTACTCCTCCAAGCCATAGCTGGTTGACTGCCATGCACCATGCTTCTATGACAGTGAGTGACACTTGAGATTCAAGATGTCTGATAGTGGTGCCTGGTGTCTGTTGGACCACAACTCCCATGAGGGCCTTGTGCTCCCCACACCAGAGACCTGTGTCGGCCATCTTGACAGTACTTTTCAACTCCCTGTGAGCTAAGCATAGTTCAAGGTGTGCTTGTTGGGCCATGTGGGTGGAGGATTGGTACGTGTGACTTCAACTCCCATCATGCCTTTTGCCACACCCACCTTCCCAGCCATCCCTGACACCCTTCCTGTGACTCAGCTTTCCTGTGAGTGAGTGTAACAGTGCTGTAAAGATGGCTGACAGTGGTGGCTGCTGTTTTGAGCACCAAGCCTTGCTTTTTATTTGGCAAAGTTGGTACTTGTCATGAAATGGTAACATGTTACTCCGAGATTGCATGTATTTAGTTTGTCTAAATGGCATACACCTATAAACAATAGGAGAGAGAGGGAATTTTTAGAAGGAACACTCTTGATCCCCCAAATAGTAGTCTAAACAACAAAAGAGTTTGCCTTCTCAAGAGAAGAGCTAGCGTGGAGAATCAAATTTGATTCTTATAAAGCCCTCACTCACCAACCTAGTTGGTGACATGCTTCATCATCGGGCCCCACCAGGAAGGTCGAATACCTCCCGATGTGCTTCAACGCCAGAATTACTGCGGAGCGGGTTAAAGTGACAAGTGTACGTGAATGTGAAGTGATTTAAAAATGACTAGGCTGTATCCGAAAATGATTTTATTCGCCGGTCAGTCAGGCACAAAATAAAAACAATGTGAGTGATGTGATCGCTGAAGAAATTGGTCAGCTAAATCTCACTATGTGTGGTCAACATGTTTCTGCCTTTTATGATGCTACTAGCTAGGCATTCGTCAGGACCAAGGTGAAGACCCCAGCGGTATGAGCACGCTAAGGCTCACCCTAACCTGGAGGTCAGATGCGTGAAAAAGTAGGAAAAAGAATCTTTAAAAACCTACTATCATTGCGGGATCCTTTTTACTTATTGGGACCCTGCAGATCTCTGAAATAAAAGAACAAGAACGAACAAACACACAGACATAAGTATATTCAGTAAGCATGTGGTCATGGGACGTTCATTGTTCCAATTTCAGCAAACAAAAGTGCTCTTCTCGGAGTGCACCGGAAACTATATCTCAAGGAGCTGTCGTGCAGTAGTGAGATATGAATGTGCACATATTTTAGAAAGTTATTGAAAGTGGCAAAAGCTGGAACCACAATAAACATAGATGGTATCACATTAAGCGCTATTTTTACTTACACGCCTATTGTGACGTGGAAAGCCACAGGGCGTCAAAATCAGAAAACGCTAACGTGACTACAACGGGCTCATCCAAGCGGAATTGTCAAAAAGAAGAGAGAAATGTCTTACACATAGGGTGATCACTAAACACACCCTGGGTCTCGGGAGGGGATGGTGGCTGATTGGCACACCCTATAGAAAGGTAGATACAAAACAGGAGATAAATAAATACATAAATATGAAGTTCGGTCCCGCAACAGCAGGCGGTCACTTATCTGTGTGGTAGGGCTGCTCGAAGAAACACTCACGCCGAGAAAGCCAGACACCCACTTGGTACCTGGTTGAACCCTCTGAAAACCGGACCCCGTCGATAGAAAGGCCGGTGTTCCACATGTTTATATAGGGGAAACACAGCCAGGAGCCTCGGTTTGAGCGTCGGTGTCCCGGAGAGCCCTAATTGCTACGTCATTACGTATACGGCAACAAAGGGGCCAATCAGAATGAAGTAAAGGTAAATCAATTGGCCCGCAGCGTCATCAGAAAAGACTAGGACGCTGACTTCAGTAACACCGGTGCGAAAAAACCGCAACAAAACTTTATTCACAAGCGATAGGGACGCTATGTCAAATGCCAGCTGTGCTATCATACAAAATGAAGACAGGATAAAGGGTATTAGTTAGCAGCAAAACCACACGCTTGCTTGTCATGTCATGTGCCTATACCAGTTCATGAAAATGTAAAACACTTCTATAGATGGTAGAATGTTCTATTATCACCAATACGTTGTTTCACCTTACGAGTCGTCATCTCCACATAACGCAGACCACAAGGACAAGTGATCAAGTATACCACATTTGTGGAATTACTGTAATTCCACAAATGTGGTATACTTGATCACTTGTCCTTGTGGTCTGCGTTATGTGGGGATGACGACTCGTAAGGTGAAACAACGTATTGGTGAACATAGAAGTAACATCCGATGCAGGAGAATAACAACCAAACTTAGTGAACATTACATACACCATAATCACACCACTAATGACTTACAGTGGACAGTCATTGAACAGGTGACCGCATGTAGAAACATACCGCAGTCTCTGTTTGAGAAAGAACAGAGGTGGGTCTATCGTCTGGGCACAGATAAAGAGGGGCTGAATGATCATATTCCCTGGAGTACAGTACTCAGAAACTAACAGACTTAGTTCCAATTTTTTCTGTACAGCCGCATGACCCCCACAGAGTGTGTACTGTTCAGACACCCCCTGTTGACAATATCTGATACACCACCTGGCACATTCTACCATCTATAGAAGTGTTTTACATTTTCATGAACTGGTATAGGCACATGACATGACAAGCAAGCGTGTGGTTTTGCTGCTAACTAATACCCTTTATCCTGTCTTCATTTTGTATGATAGCACAGCTGGCATTTGACATAGCGTCCCTATCGCTTGTGAATAAAGTTTTGTTGCGGTTTTTTCGCACCGGTGTTACTGAAGTCAGCGTCCTAGTCTTTTCTGATGATGCTGCGGGCCAATTGATTTACCTTTACTTCATTCTGATTGGCCCCTTTGTTGCCGTATACGTAATGACGTAGCAATTAGGGCTCTCCCGGGACACCGACGCTCAAACCGAGGCTCCTGGCTGTGTTTCCCCCTATATAAACATGTGGAACACCGGCCTTTCTATCGACGGGGTCCGGTTTTCAGAGGGTTCAACCAGGTACCAAGTGGGTGTCTGGCTTTCTCGGCGTGAGTGTTTCTTCGAGCAGCCCTACCACACAGATAAGTGACCGCCTGCTGTTGCGGGACCGAACTTCATATTTATGTGTATTTATTTATCTCCTGTTTTGTATCTACCTTTCTATAGGGTGTGCCAATCAGCCACCATCCCTCCCGAGACCCAGGGTGTGTTTAGTGATCACCCTATGTGTAAGACATTTCTCTTTCTTTTTGACAATTCCGCTTGGATGAGCCCGTTGTAGTCACGTTAGCGTTTTCTGATTTTGACGCCTCTGTGGCTTTCCACGTCACAATAGGCGTGTAAGTAAAGATAGCGCTTAATGTGATACCATCTATGTTTATTGTGGTTCCAGCTTTTGCCACTTTCAATAACTTTCTAAAATATGTGCACATTCATATCTCACTACTGCACGACAGCTCCTTGAGATATAGTTTCCGGTGCACTCCGAGAAGAGCACTTTTGTTTGCTGAAATTGGAACAATGAACGTCCCATGACCACATGCTTACTGAATATACTTATGTCTGTGTGTTTGTTCGTTCTTGTTCTTTTATTTCAGAGATCTGCAGGGTCCCAATAAGTAAGAAGGATCCCGCAATGATAGTAGGTTTTTAAAGATTCTTTTTCCTACTTTTTCACGCATCTGACCTCCAGGTTAGGGTGAGCCTTAGCGTGCTCATACCGCCGGGGTCTTCACCTTGGTCCTGACGAATGCCTAGCTAGTAGCATCATAAAGGCAGAAACATGTTGACCACACATAGTGAGATTTAGCTGACCAATTTCTTCAGCGATCACATCACTCACATTGTTTTTATTTTGTGCCTGACTGACCGGCGAATAAAATCATTTTCGGATACAGCCTAGTCATTTTTAAATCACTTCACATTCACGTGCACTTGTCACTTTAACCCGCTCCGCAGTAATTCTGGCGTTGAAGCACATCGGGGAGGTATTCGACCTTCCTGGTGGGGCCCGATGATGAAGCATGTCACCAACTAGGTTGGTGAGTGAGGGCTTTATAAGAATCAAATTTGATTCTCCACGCTAGCTCTTCTCTTGAGAAGGCAAACTCTTTTGTTGTTTAGACTAAATGGCATACACATCACATGCTCATTAGCTTTATATTTTTATGGCTTTGCTGACAGTGATTGCTATCACTGTCCCCTTGATAGTGATGTCTGTGGGTGTGTAGTGGCTCACAATATTGGCTAGATGGTTCTGTACTCGCCAGGCTCTGGTACTCCTGATAATCCATGGATGCCCTCCGGTGGAAGGATGGCACGCACCTTCTCCTCCCAGGAAGTGAAGTGCACAGGTTTAGCAGGAAGGCCACCATCGGTCCGCTGGCTCAGGGCATGGTCTCTGCCAATCAGCTTCTTGACCCTCCTTTGCACATCATAGTACCTGTTCCTGATATTCTCCCACATCCTGGTTTTCTGGGACAGGGGGATCTGTTGGACTAAGGTCCCAAATAACTGGGGCTCAACTCTGATAATTTCATCTACCATGACTTCCAACTCATTGTCTGTGAACTTTGGATTCTTCTTTGGGGGCATGGTGATGGAGATGTATGTGTGGGGGAGTGTGAAGGTGAGGATGAGTGTGTATGAGTTGATGTGTGTGTGTTTGTGAGTGTAGTGGTGAACAGGTGCTAGAAGTGTAAAAGTTGTGTGGTGGATGAGTTGTTTGTGTGTGTCTCTGATGCAGTGTAATGGTGGTATGTGCAGGCAGTTCTGTTGAGGTAGCAAAGGATCATGGGTAAGTTAATGGCCCTTTATATAGGTGGAGTTGTGGGTGTGGCTTATTTTGAATCTCCTTATTTTTTTGGGTTGATTTGGAAACATTATTTTTTAACATTGCCAATGTTTGTTTGGACTTGGTCTGTCTATTTATGTTGTATTATGTTGAGCATTACAGAAACGTTCCGTTGACCGCACCGGAGGCTTGTTCATGTATTGGCAGGGTGGTCTGAGTCTGTCCCAATGACTCAACGCTATGTACCAGCGTTCACGTTCGCTTGGTTCGCATCGGGCTTTTTTCCGGACGATTCGCTCACACAGAATCATTTCCGTACGAGTCGGTCGTCAATATTGTTCTCCGTGCGAGTCGTTTGTATTTAACACGCATTGCATCGTACTCCGCCGTTCGGACACCGCGCGTACGAGTCGCTCGGTAAAACTTCCCGATCCGTATCGGTCCGAAGGTTTTCCGCGTGAGATCGGAATCGACCCCTATATGTTTTAAATATTGTACAAAAAGTGAGTAATAACTACTTATTTGTTGTCCAAAAATAAACAACTGAATAATGTAATAAAACAACAATTTCTAATACTATTTTTTCCAAAATGTTATATGTAAATATTTAATATTTTCCAAATATGTAATGTATAAACAATTAACAAAATACTTTTTCTAATTTTTTATTATCAATGTCTCATTATAAATAAAAATATAAATAAAATATAATGATGTTTCTGTGTTTCTTTTACATGTTATGAAATATTATATCTATAATAAAACTGTTATATTGTATCAATGTACTTTAAAAACTATTATATTTGTCCAAACATTTATAACTATATCTTTATCCTTAGACCATAATATATTTTTATTTCTTCACTATACCCACTATACATTAACTCAGGAAAGGTGTTAATTAGCAAACATTATAATTTACTACTAATATGTATATTAAGTCAGGGCAGACACTTGAGACTAACCTTATATAATTTACTATTCCCACTCCAAACCACATTAAATCAGGGAAGGTGCTGGACACTAACCATGTATAATTTACTATTCCCACTCCAAACCACATTAAATCAGGAAAGGTGCTGGACACTAACCATATATAATTTACTATTCCAACTCCAAACCACATTAAATCAGGGAAGGTGCTGGGCAATAAACATATATAACTTACTATTCCCACTCCAAACCACATTAAATCAGGGAAGGTGCTGGACACTAAAGATATATAATTTACTATTCCTACTCCAAACAACATTAAATCAGGGCAGGTGCTGGACACTAAACATATATAAATTACTATTCCAACTCCAAACCACATTAAGGGGCCGATTCCGATTCGGGCAGGAAATCTCTCCGACCGAGCCGGACCCGGAGAGATTTCCGACCGAATCGGACTCTAGCAGCCCGACCGAACGAGTACGATGCGTACGTATGCTATCGGACTCGATTCGGTCGGACTCCCATTGAAGTCAATGGGAGCCGGTCGTACAACGCGTACACGGGCTCCCATTGACTCAATGGGTACGACGCGAAAAAGGTGCCCCCTACAGCGGGTTCGCGTCGATGCGGGTCGCGGCGTACATGCACGTGTAGGGGGGACCCATGGGTCCCCCCTGTGTGCGACTCGCGCGGCTATGCGTGCAGGGGGGTCCGACACGGACCCCCGAAGTCCGGCTCCGACTGCTCTTTGGAGCCGGACGGCACGAGTCGGTCGGAATGCTCGAGGCGCGCATCGTACTGGCTCGGTCGGGGAACGTCTCCATTGCGCGGTGCGAGTCGTGTCCGTGCGAGTCGGTCGGAGCGGTTCGGACCCGCGAACGAGTCGGTCGGTGATTTCGCGTACGCTCGCATCGTACTCGCTCGCCCGGACGCATGCACGAATCGGTCGGAAAAGAGGCTTCCGAATCGGATCCGGTGAAGCCGAATCCGATTCGGTGCCCTACCGGCCGAGATCGGAATCGGCCCCTTAATCAGGGAAGGTGCTGGACACTAACCATATATAATTTAATATTCCAACTCCAAACAACATTAAATCAGGGAAGGTGCCGGACACTAAACATATATAATTTACTATTCCAACTCCAAAGCACATTAAATCAGAGAAGGTGCTGGACAATAAACATATATAATTTACAATTCCCACTCCAAACCAGATTAAATAAGGTAAGGTGCTGGACTCTAAACATATATAATTTACTATTCCAACTCCAAACCACATTAACTCAGGGAAGGTGCTGGACAGTAACCATATATAATTTACTATTCCAACTCCAAACCACATTAAATCAGGGAAGGTGCTGGACAATAAACATATATAATTTACCATTCCAATTCCAAACCCCATTAAATCAGGGAAGGTGCTGGACACTAAACATATATAATTTACTATTCCAACTCCAAACCACATTAAATCAGGGAAGGTGCTGGACACTAAACATATATAAATTACTATTCCAACTCCAAACCACATTAAATCAAGGAGAGTGCTGGACAATAAACATATATAATTTACTATTCCAACTCCAAACCACATTAAATCAGGGAAAGTGCTAGACATTAAACATATATAACCTAATATTCCTACTAACAATTCTATTAACTCTTGTAAAATACTACACACTAAACATATGTATGTATCTATAATTAAATATACATTGCATAGTGTTTTTTAAACATATCTGTTAAAATATCTCAAACATATTAATATTCAAAAACATATAATAAAATTGCCCAAAAATATTTTACAATGTTAACCAAATATAAAATTATAACCAATTAAATACAAAATAATAACTCTCATTAATAAATTAAAATTTCAAAAATAATTTAAAATTTTTAATTTTAGGAAATTAAATTTTAATAAACTTAAAACATAGTCAACTTCAACAACTATCAACACAATATCCCAGTACTACAATAATTAAATTTCAAATATAAATTTTAATTTTTAAAAATTATGAACAATAAATTTAAAAAACACTCACCACCCTTAAACTCAATAAATGCCATATTACACTCATAAATTGATTTTTCTTAATTTTTAATTTAAATTCGAAAATTTTGAATTTTTGTAAAATTTAGTAACAAATAAATACCCACCCTTATCCCTATTGATACAAAATCCCGCTTTTATATATTTTTTAACATCATTTTAATTTTTACATTTTTTTAAAATTTCTTAAAAATACATTTTAAAACTCCCCACCCTTATCCCCTATAAACCCAAAATCCCAACCCTAAAAATAAAATTTTTAATTTAATATTTAAAAAATGTAAAACAAATTAAATTTAATTTTCAAACCTTTAAAACACTACCCACTCTTATCCTCTATGAACCCTAAAAGAAAATGACAATTTCCTTAATTTTTTTTTAAATTTAAAATATTTCACATCTCAAATTTTAAAAACACTCCCCACCCTTATCCCCTATAAACCCAACATCCCGCCCCTAAAAAACATATTATACATTCAATTTAAATTTTTAAATAAATTTTACATTTTTCCCCATTTTTTTTTAAAACACTCCCCACCTTTATCCCCTATAAACCCAACATCCCGCTCCTAAAAATTAGCATACAATTTTTTTTAAATTTATTTAACAATAATTATATCATTTACAAACATTTTACAAAATAAAAAAAATACTAAAACGATATATTTTACTAACGATATTTTAACAATTGATATTTTTTACAACGATATTTTTACAACACACAAAATCGATATTATATACATAGATATTTTTTACATCGATATTTAAGACTAACAATATTTTTACTTGATATTATGTCAAAACGATATTAAATACTCGATATTCTGACTACTTACCATTTGCTGTGTGAATCACACAAAAAACATCACAGAAAAAAATTATAAAAGCCACTTCAAAATAAAAGAAAGTGTATTACCTTAACACGTGAAGCTTTAACATTAATCCCATTACAGCACTGCACCGAGAAGTACTTATTAAAAGTGATACTTTTTAAACATGAGCTTTCAGAGGCAATAAAGAAGAAAAAGAGTGTTGGTGAAATAAAATATTTGCCTCAGTTCACAAAACTTAAGTGGGTATGTCACGATTTATCCAGGTTTTCTGGTTTTACTTTGTACAAATCAGCTACTAAATGGGTATCTATTTGTGCTTACTTATGTTAAGGCTTTGTTTTTTTCCCTGTGCATTTTTCTGCAGTTTTTATGTAGCAGGAACTCGACCCAAAGCTATTGGAGCGCTTTACTTGAGGTCACATGCATTGTTTACAGGCAGGGGGGAGATAAGTAATTAACCGGAATCACATGATGTTGAGCCAACCCCGAGACTCTGACCTGGTCGGCAGCTTTGGCCATAACGCTACATCCTGGGTAGAGGGAGGAGACACGCACAAGCCACAAGAAGGCTCGGCTCGTTATGGGCTCGAGGTTCCAACAGGACCTCGAGCTGAGCCAGAGCCAGGTTTCAGGCTCAAGCCTTTCTCGAGCTAACAGTGTTTCGCCCACCTTTAGTTGGCACCTCTTTCACTACCTGCAAAACATAGTAACTGCTTTTTGGCCCAAACAGTAGAAATAATTTTCCATACAGATATTAGTTTGCCAATTTTAAACTATCTATCGTCTCAGAAATGGTAGGGTATGGTATAGCTGTTTATATAGAGCTTACTACCCCTGAGGAGGCACAGAAGCACTCACGCTCTGTAGGAGTAGCATGCTATTATGTGGCAGGCCAGTACAAGTGATTTAGCCATGCGTGAGAGTTACAGTTTGTCACACTGTTTTCTTGCAGTCTCATGAATTTTGCAACATGCAATTTATGCAAATGAATTCTGCAATTCTTTATTTATGAAGATCAAATTTGTTGTGTGTTTTGATTTCTATGGGAAACTTCACACCATAAGGATCTTTGACATTATATTGTATTGTGTTGGCATTTATATAGCGCTTTCTACCCTGGCTGAGGTAATGAAAAGCTTTAGAGATGGATAGCACGCTACCCCTGGGATGCGTGCAACATTATAGATATTTGTCATGCAAATTTAGTTACAATTTGTCATGCTGTTTATCAGGTTTGTAGATAGTTTGTCATGCAATTTGTCATACAATCTGTTATATAAAACTGTCAGAAAGTGGTATACAATCTGTCATACTATATTCCTTAAGTGGTTAAGCAATCTGTTATGTGGGCAGGCAATCAGGTGATTGTGCATGTAGTTGTGTGGTATGCAAGCGGTCATGCAAGCAGTAATGCAATTGTATAGCTACATTATGGCACTAGTGGTGCCAATATAACACCACGTGCAGTTATTCCAATAATTATAGAATCCCAGCCCCTGGAGATAGCGTTGAGCCATAATGATACCTGTCAAAGGCAATGCCAACCCACCAGGAAACCCTGAATGTAGTCAACACACGAGCAACAGACTCTTAACCTCTGGGGCAGTGCTAAGTTACTAGAAAATACCTTGTAGATGATCTGTGGTATCACCCAAGAAGTACTGAGTTATTAGGTAGCTGTACTAGTTGGCTGAGGTGACATATAGTAGTGTATGTAAGAGGAGAGTGTTAGGTTAAGTGAACAGACAGATGAAGTAAGAGATCAATCAATCAATCAATCAGGGGTTTGTAAAGCACAGCTTCTCACCCATGAGGGTCTCGAGGCGCTGGGGGGGGGGGGTAAGTGGGGCCTGCTGATCCATCTGGGCGCTGGGGTTCAGTCGAAGAGCCAGGTCTTGAGATCCTTCCTCAATTGGGTCCGCGACAGGGATTGCCTGAGGTGGAGAGGCAGGGTGTTCCAGGTGTTGGCGTTGAGGTAGGAGAAGGATCTTCCTCCAGTTCTGGTGTTGTGGATCTGTGGGACGGTGGTCAGAGCTATTTGGGCTGAGCGCAGGTGTCTGGTGGGTACGTGGAATGAGAGGCGGAGGTTCAGATATGTTGGTCCTGCATCAAGGAGGGCTTTGTAGGCATGTGTGAGGAGCTTGAAAGTGATTCTTTTGTTGACTGGGAGCCCGTGGAGTTCGCGAAGGTGTTCGGTGATGTGGCTCCAGCGGGGGAGGTTGAGTACCAGTCTGGCTGCAGCATTTTGAACGTTCTGTAGTTTCCTGAGGAGTTCCTGGGTGACGCCGGCATAGAGTACGTTGCCGTAGTCGAGTGTGCTACTAATGAGTGCATGGGTGACCATTTTCTGGATTCGGAGGGGATCCATCTGAATGTCTTTCGAAGCAGGCGAAGCGCGTGGAAGCATGATGAGGATACGGCATTGATCTGGTGGTTCATTGTGAGTCCAGTATGATGCCGAGGTTTTGTGCGTGGTCTATAGGGGGGTGGTTCCTAGTGCGGCGGGTCACCAGGAGTTGTCCCAAGTTGAGGGGGTGGGTCCCATGATGAGGACTTCGGTCTTGTCCGAGTTGAGTTTGAGGCAACTGCCTTACATCCATGTGGCGACTGCCTTCATCCCGCTGTGTAAGTTGTTTCTGGTGGCTGTGGATTCATTGGTGAGGGAGAAGATCAGCTGGGTGTCTTCGGTGTAGGAGACGATGTTGAGTCCATGGTCCCTGATGATGGCTGTGAGTGGAGCCATGTAGATGTTGAAGAGGGTGGGGCTCAGGGAGGAGTCGGGGGCACTCCACAGCTGATCTCTGTCGGTTCTGAGAGGAACAGAGGTAGTCTGATTCGCTGTGTTCGACCAGGGAGGAAGGAGTGGATCCAGTCCAGGGCCTTGTTGCGGATGCCGGCATCGTGGAGTCTCGTGATTAGGGTGCAGTGGGAGACGGTGTCGAAAGCGGAGGTTCAGAAGGATGAGGGCTGCTGTTTAGCCCCATCAAGGAGGGAGCGGATTTCAGCAGTGGCAGCGAGGAGTGCGGTCTCGGTGCTGTGGTTGATTCTGAAGCTGGAATGGGAGATGTCCAGGACGTGGTTCACTTCGACAAACTCGGAGAGTTGGACGTTGATGGCCTTCTTGATGACATTGGCTGGGAAGGGGAGCAGGGAGATGGGTCTGAAGTTCCTGAGGTCTGTCGGGTCGGCGGATGTCTTCTTCAGCAGGGGGTTGATCTCGGTGTGTTTCCAGTCATCGGGGAAGGTGGCGGTCTCGATGGAGCAGTTGATAGTGCAGCATAGCTCGGTGGCAATGGAGGTGGCTGAAAGACGAAAGAGCAGGAGTCAGGGTAAAAAGGCAGTTGAGGTTTGAGGGTAATGTCTAGCTTATAAATGACATTCATCCCTTTTTCATCAAGAGTTGGCAGTGGCAGGCAGGTTTCAGACTTTGCTTGCTAGAGTTCACCCAGGAGTGACAGAGGCTTCACTCGTGGCTTGCACTGGTTGCAGGCCACCAGTATAAATTCTGAATACAGTCTCCATAAGTGATAGAAGAGCAGCGCATGATGTGCACTGCTTACAGATGGTCAGATGTAAGCAGCACCCGCCGCAATGTAAAATCTGCATGTTGTGCATTGGCATGCACAACGTGACAGGCACTGTGCGGTGCCTGCCACCTTGTGCGTGGCAATGAAGGGGGGTACCATAGGTACCCCCCAAGGCCCCCAAAGCCATTCACCGCATGCCTTTCCATGGCGGAGTCTCCGCCATGGAAAGGCATTTCACCGCAGGCATAATAATATGGATGGCGGTGCCTGCAAGGCACCGCCACCATATTGTGTGCCTTTTCCGCCCGGCCGGCAATCCGACCGGCGGAAAAGCGGCAGACGGTCTTTCCATCCGCCGCGGTGCCCCTCGCCATACTAATATGCCGGGTGTTGACACAGGGACATTTGGCGGGCGGATCGCCACCGCCGCACCGGCGGTGGCGATCCGCACGAGATCCTAATAGGCCCCTAAGTGTCTCCATGCCTATTTATAATCCTGCAAGTAGCCTGCTACTGCCTAACTGTCCAGGATGGTGAGACCTCTACATTATTATACGTGGATAGTTAAAATGCACCGCTGTTCAGATAAGGAATAGCAGAATATGTTAATCTGTATACAATAATATCTTGCAACAGCAGCAAGTCAGGTGTCACACACTGAAGGCGGGTGAGTTGAGTGATATGGCTGCTCATGTCGGGACTTGGAAAATTCTGGTTGCAAAGTAAGCTGAAGGTCACTGTAACCATAACACTCATTCCAGAGATATTATTACTAGCATCCAATTGTATACCCCAACTTGGGTGCCCAAATAAGGAATTACTGTGGATGGTCCACTGCCGCTCAGTGATTTGCCTTGCCAATTAAAGTCACTAGCAGATTGCTTTCAGCCCTTAGCTAATACTGGCCAAAAACCCTTATGGTCTTTAGCCCCGATCATAATCAACATATATCTCAACTGTGTTTCTAATAATTTTTCTGCAATTAGAGCCTTCCAAAATCCTTTTTAAACATTGAAACTAAGGGCCTAATTAACAAAGGTAACTTACACGTTTGAGTAAGTTTACACTTTTGAGTAAGTTTACTATTCTTTAGTAGTCACACACTTCGAGTTTCAGTTACTACAAAAAACAAAACAGTATGAAGTCAGCACTGCACATGGCTAACCATTGCTACTGCAACACCCTTCCATAGAATATAATGAATAATGGAGGTATGGAGTTAAAATAAAACCCCATAGAAAATAATGCCAAATTAAATTAAAATAGTTAAAAATATGAATAAATATAAAGTAACATTATACAAATAGTACATATTTATTATTTAATTATAACATATATTAATAACCAATTTCGAATTTAAATATAACGGAATAATACATTTTATTAAAAAATAATTACATTAATTGTAATTAATGCTATATATCACTTTCAATAATTATTAATGTACACCAAACATATTTTTTTTAGGTTGGAATTTGATTTTTAATTTCATCTTCAGAAAAATAATTGTAATTTAATTTAATGTATTTCCATTCATTAAATTTGTTATTCAAATTAATTTAATAATCCTGTAGTTTAGTTTATTTTTGTTCTTCATTTAAAGAAAATATATAAAATGAATTTAAATTAAATTGTAACATAAAATACTTTTAAGATTTATTTTGTGCTAAATAAACTTTTTTTAAACAATTTTTCACTGATACTACATGCCCAATCAATGACTTTTATTTCAAGGGGGAGTAGCTTCTGCCAGGCCTTTCACCTACCACCAGGTTCATTGGAAGGTGTTTGGAAGAGAAAAGTACGAATCACTTTCACGTTTTCCTCTGAAAACCTGAATCTTATTGGTGGTATACTGCTCAATAATAAAAAATGGTAAGCTCAATAAAAGCAGAAAATCAATATACAAAAATAAAAAATGGCCAGGAGCATGGCTAATGCAGGATACAAAAAACTATGAGGTCAAGGTTGATAGTTTGAACTTAAGAAATTCAAGCTGCTGCTGTCTTCCTCAGGTTCTCCTCCCAAAAACAAGTGTTTTACATATTTGCATAAAATTATTGTGCCACAAAATGTTTGCAAATGTATTTCTCTGCTACTTTGCGGAGATCTGTTGAAAATGTTGTTGTCTGTGAAGCGTATCAGCCACTGCACTATTCTTTTTTGCAGAAATAATATTCCATTTGGAATTTCATTCCTGCAAAATTCCCTTTTTCACATGAAGTCCCAAGGTAAAATGTTTGCAACCTTAACAAATTGTTCAGTTTCACGTAGATCTTTGTGAACTTGGCACAATCCTAATAAAACACCGGAAACAAAGCATGCATATACAAAGGAAAGCATATTTGTACTTCTGGAAACTCTCTTGCTCACTTACACGCAACCACACACACGAATCCAGGCACACAGACCTAGCCACTTGGACAATTATTAACAAATGATTTCAAAGGAACTCAAGGGCATAGAATAAATAAATGTTCGAAGTAACAATTACATGCACAAAATGAAATTCACATAGGAAGACAAATACATGCACAGGAGCAAATAAATATACACGCACATGATCAAACACACGTGTAAAGTCTGGAGCAGACACAACAAACCATAACACTGCATTACCATTGTCAGACAAACCTTACCTCGACATGAGTGATTACAAGTGTGTGTGGGTGTGTGTGTGCGTGTGTGTACGTGTGTCTATGTTTAAGTTTGGCAGGTGCTGCTGGAAATTTGATAGCCTCGTCCAAAAAGCTTTCACAAAAGCTTTCATAAAAGCAGCAATCTTAAATTAATGCTTCTAAATATCTACCTTCCACTGGAAATATCAAAGCCATCAGGGCCAGCTTGAAATCAAATGCATTCTAACATGTACCCCTCTCCTCTGGATGTATGTCATTCACTTTAATGATAAGGCAATTAAACAAATGAGGGGCCCGGTGTACTCTACATAGAGTGCAAAAGTTGTGAATGACAGGTCAAACCATTAAGGCACCATTGAAGTGGGGGTTTCTGCACTACCTTGAAGTGCATAGTAAGTTACTCAGAGGAAGCTGAGAGAATATGCTAAGAGCCTTGAATGGGCAGCAGCATCCATTAGTGTACATGTAGATGTCAAATGGTATGTCCGAGATGACAGGGCCTAATTTTTACTTCCCATATTTGGGACAATTATATTTTTGTTATAATCCCACTTCTCTGCACCACCAAAATTGTGTGAGCCTGAGAAAAATGCCCCATCGCCATGTGCCTCAGTTTAGTTATTGGATGTAACTGGCTGCACTTAGAAATTAGCTGAACACCAGTATTGATTGTCTTTTAAAAAAAACATAGAATGTGTCTCTTTAGTTGCAGCCTATTCTGTTTCTGCCAGGAGGCCTCGAGTTGAGGCCCTTAATCCAACCTGTAAGGGTTAGAGCATGTACGTAAACACCTTCACGAGTTTGATCACGGCTTTGCCAAGATTTTGGAGTGTTCAACTTGAGGCACAATGATGTATTACTAACACACTTTGGGCATAGTGATTCATAGAAGACCTTTTGAGAATATCAATGTTTTTAATCCTATTTTGCGCTGTCTAGACTGTGTTACTCTATTTCAGGTATAGACAACGGTGGATCCTTTCTAATTACGGGGACCATTGGTTGTAACAAACTACTTTACTTTTTTGTATATAATTATGCAGAGTGACTAGTACCTTGTGGCCCTGATGAAAAGCTTAGGTCACACAATGTAGGGACAGTAGAGGCTGAAACATATTGACCTGTCATTTAAATTAGTGTTGAACAATCTCCCCTTTATTTGTAACCCTAGCCCTTGATGACATTAATAAAGACATTGTTAGCTCCACCAAGAGGTAGTTTTAATTTTGTTTCTCACTATCTTTTCTTCGCACTCTGCCGTTCACCCACACCATTGCACACATAGGGCATTCATTCATAAGAGCTCCTTCCCTGCCAGAGAGATGTAGCCAGCACCATAAAGACTGGTTTATGGTGTGAGGAGGAACCCTATGATGAAGGGTGGGTGAACGTTTCCGTACTAAAAAAAAAATTGTTGGTTTGAGTATGAGAGACAGATTTTCTGTATCAGGTTGATGCTATTTGATGATTTGATTTCATTCGACTCCAAGTATTGTTTGTGAGTTTCAAAATCTGGGGAGGCGTCATACAAAAGATGGTCAGTGGTGGGTAGGAGTGGAGTGGGAGTGTGGCACACGAGGAAACAGGCCAGCCATGAACGCAATGATGCTCTTGTCTGTGAGCAGGACTTTCAGCTGGTGTTGTCAGTTGATGTGCAGCCATTGCCACCAGGTCTCTTAATTGGCCTGGTGGAAGGCGATGGCAAATCATGTTACCAAGGGCCAGATTATGGGTTTGGGCGGTGCGGGAGCGGGTTGCACGCACCTGCCACACTTTCGCACTGCCAAAACTCACCGCCGCCCACCTGATTACAAGTATTTTTCGTGGTCTGGCGTGCGGGCAGCCTGGCGGTCCTGCAGCTGTGCAGTTTAAAGGCTCATAGTGAGCCTTGAACTTCACTGCCGCAAGACCGCCAGGGCACGTTCCTCCATGGGAAGGAATGCACCATGTTGTACATTCCTTCCCGTGCAGGAACTGGGGTGCAAAACTACAGGGGGACACAATATGTGCCCCCCTGCATGCACCCCCATGCACAGGGGCATAGTGCCCCCTTTCTTTCCTCTCCGCCAGCAGTTTCATGGAGGGAGAACCTCCGTAAGACCGCTGGTGGTGAGGAAAGTTGTAATATTCTTTGCAGTGCCGCCAAGCATATTGTTGCCCTCAGACCACTGCGCCACTGCCAGGGAGCTCTGATCCCTGTTGGTTGCGCTGGGCAATGGTGGTCCAAATGCCTTAGTTGTAATAGGGCAGTCAGAAGACTGCCACCGCCTCGCCACCGTGCCAGACTCATAATCAGGCCCTAGGTTTTTTTTACATAGCACACTTCTGACATTAGTATGAATTCAGCATGTACTAGTGTTGTTCATTATTCTTAGAAGAGTGCGAGATACAGGATAATGTAAAGCATTAATTCCCGTGAGGCTGATATATAAAAAAAAAGTGAAGTGCGGAAAAAGTTTCAAATGGTTGCTTAAACTTTTGCATTCAAACAGCTGAGTCAGTGTGACAAATAAGACAGCAATTAAGATTCATCATTACAACAAAAAAGTTTCATTGGCCAATGTGATTCTAATATATATATATATATATATATTTATATATATATATATATATATATATATATATATATATATATATATATATATATATATATATCCAAAGCAGTGTTCCACCTGGGGCTTGCTGAACTCGCGGCGGGTGCAACCGGGAGCGGTGGTGGGAACCGCTTATAAAACAGCAAATATATATATATATATATATATATATATATATATATATATATATATATATATATATATGCTGGGCACTTGCCGTTACATTGTTTGATGCTGAAACTTTCTTCTGCAATAAAGCACTGCACTTTGAAACATCACGCTGTGGTCCATACCAGATTTTCGCCATTGCTACTATATATATATATATATATATATATATTTTTTCGCTCCTCTTTCTTTGGTTTCAAAGAAAATCAGCACTCACGGGGGCGCTTGAAAAACTTTATTATACAGCAGCAAGCAACAAACGCGTTTCGGCGATCTGCCTTCTTCTCTCTACACCAGCGACACTCTAGATTTGCTCACATCACAAGAAAGAAATGCGCATGCGCGGGCGCGTGTGCATGCGCAGTTTTCGCAGAGACGGCGAGGAAGAGGAGGAGAGCAGCCCGGGGACGCCGCAGTCCAGGTAAGTGGTTTTCCTTTACTTTTACGTCATTTATAATTAATTGTTAATAGGGGGGTGGAGGCGGGTGGCGTAGCGGAGTTCCACGGAGTTTGTTCATAACTCTGTGGCCCTCCGCGTAGCCCAGCTACGCCCACTACGCCCAGGGTTAATTTGTGGCTGAAAAATCACAGCAGCCTGAGTCCCGAGCATCGTGTCACTGACGTCCGAGGCACGTTCTCTGACTCCGACGCAGCCCCTGCTTGGCCGCTGAAGAATCAATGCATCACCTGCTCACGGCTGCAAAATTGACGCAGCTCCCGCTTCGCCGCATCGACATAGCACGTCTGGATTTTCAGCGCATTGTCCCTCATCGCCGTCTCTCCAATGACATTGTTTAGCAGTAAGGAACCGAGGCCACGTCTGGAGATTGACACATCCACTCCCCTTCCAGTAAGGAACCAACGCATTACCTCCCCTGACAGTAGGGAACCTCCCCTGCCTAGCAGTAAGGAACCAACGCATCACCTCAACTGGGAGTAAGGAACGATGCATCGCTTTGTTTTTCCAGCACCTCACCTCCCCTGTGCCTGTTTTGTCTTTGAAATTTGATGCACGGAAGGCACTTTGTGCTAAATGAAACGCACCCATAGATTCCTGTGGGCTGAACTTATTTATCCTTTGAAAAGTGATACCTTTACTTGTGTATGTTGGATTTTTGTCATTTTGGTCTTAGTTTATTCAGATAAATATTGGCTATTTTTCTAAACTGATGTGGACTCATTTGGTGCTGTTTTCACAGTGTTAATGTGTGTATGTACAAACGCTTTAGTCATTGCCTTTGAGATAAGCCTGACTGCTCGTTCCAAGCTACAAAGAGGGTGAGCAGGGGTTAGCTGTGTAACCCCTTTAAAGTGACTAAAGTGAGGGTCCCTACTTGGACAGGGTGCAAAACACTGCCAACTAGAGACCCCATTTCTAACACCGTTGAACTCAGAATTCAGGTTAGTGCATTCTAACAATAACCTGAGAAGACCAGCTAGGAATTAGCTAGTTATTCCTAAGCCCATTATGGATGTAAAACAATTAACATTACTTGAACACTGCATCAGGATGCTCATCACTTCTGCTCCCGAAACACTACATCACTTCTACTCCCAGACCCCAGCTACCTCTCCAACCTTTTGTTGACTACATTTTTGACTTTGGCACTGTTCAGTGGTTCACTGTATTTTGGCGACATTTGCATTATACACATATTATATACACACATGCATAAGTACATAGCAATGAGTGGCAGGATGTAAAAATAGATGATACTAATTTTCACGCATTATATAAGATAACCAAAAATGGAAGGTGCTTATGGTTATGCTAATATGTTACTTTAATACCCCATAGGTAGACATGATGAGGGGGTTCATGTTTGGCTCAGATCATAAATTACAAGTATTATTTGTTATGAAAATAGCACTATTATCAAGGTTTACCTGTCTTTTAGTGATAGGATTGGAATTATAAAATGTAACTCTTGAGTTGCTATTATGCTTTCTAACCTGTAAACCACTGGATAATTTTAGAAGAGGCCATAGTGAGCTGGGAATGTAGAATTCTTATCCAATTTTACTTTGTAGTACAAGGTTACTGCTGCACCGAGAATGTTTGGTCTGCCAGGGAGGACAGTTGTGCATCATTGTTTGACAGCTATCCACCACAGGAAAAGTACTAAGTAAATGATCCTTGGGCGGTATTGGTGGGAGGGGAGGAGTTAAGCATATCCAGGCCAGTTAAGTGTGGAGCAGTTCTATTTACATAATTGTTCTAGAAAGTGAAATGTATTACAGGGGGAGAATTAAGGCACACTAAGGTGCCATTACGGCCAGATAAGACTCAGACATCCCATCAGAAGGCAGATATCAGCCGAAGAGGGCACACTGTATTTTGCTGTACATTGTGGTATACTGAAAATATATTTTGACAGAGGATTACAGATTAACTGGCCCAAAAGAACGTAGACAAGGTTCTAGCTCATTGATCATCATCTGGTGGAGCAGCCCTTTGATCAAGTAGAGAAAGTTTATTAAGAAGTCTGAAGGAAGATGAATGCCTGATGAGCAATTGTCATGTTAGCCACATAATTAGCTGATGTCTCATTTAATTATTAGAACACAAATAATTGGCAAACCATGATATCACCGCAATCGCAGGCACATGCTTCTCTACCTTCCTTTAGTCCACAGTCTGCTGATCAGGGTCTTGCACTCCAATCATTAGAATGAAAAGCCTGTCATTTGTCCGAAAATGCCAGAGTCACTGCCTGTATCAACTTTCCAGCACCTACCTCTACAGCGCGACACAATGTTTTTTTAAATTAAGTTGTTGGCAAGCACTACTTTCTAAATTTCAAAGTGAGTTTCCCAATACAATATCCATCAGAACATCTCAGAATACACGTATTCATCGTTTCAAAGTTTTATTTTGGATTAAAATAAAAGCGTGTTGAATTCACCTCATTACACAGAGTGAGCTGAAATTGATATAAAGAGTATTCCTCTTAGACAAACAATTCTGCTGTAACTCACCTACTGCTATCTCTGTCTGTGTCCTGCAACAAAGGGAAAAAGTACCAACTGGTTAAAGTCATCTTTTATTTGCCTTCCATGTAAATACTGTGACGTTTACAGGTTTGATTTCACCACAGTCAAGTCAAAGGTTTGTGTGCCCGGTTTCATTTGTGCTTCACCCATTAGGTATCATATCGAGAGTGACAAGAATGCCCTTTTTCCAGCACAAGTGTACTCTGATTAGAAAGGGAGACTGTGTGTGTTATATTTAATATAAATGCCACCTTTGTGATATGTTGAAGATTATGATTAAACATAACCCTCGGCATGATGCCTTGTTTTAAAACTGACTGATCAATGTCTGAATTGAACCCAACAATAAATTCTTGAGTGTGTGTCAGAAGAACCTCCATCTCTCACTCCCTATTTTGGTCCATGTGTCTTAGGTTCTATTACATCTGGACATACAAAGAGAATGGGCTCAGGGGAGTCATGGTCAGTACTCGTCCAATAGGCTCTGCCAAGCATCAGTGCTTTACAAAATACTGCTAGGTGGCATATTTGCTTTAAGTTATAGGTGAAGGGATGCATCTCCGAGGAACCAGGACCAGAAAAATACCAGGATATGAGACCACGGGCGCTGCCTTGGTGCACAAGGCAGCAAGCCAGGTGGGCAGTGGGAATGTGTGAAGGTACTACTCAAGAGCAGTGAACAAGGGGAACAACATTTGTCTAAGGGAAGCAGAGTTTTTGTATTGATTCTGAACAAGTTTTGGGTGGCATCATCAAAGAAGCAGAGTTGGCACCAAGGGACAGACCAAGCTGTCCAGGGCACATTCAAAGTTGTCCCCTGACCTGCCCAGACCTGGTCACAGCGGCACAAGGCTCTGTGCACTTGTGTACATTGGAATGCTTCGCATGGGCCTCCTTAATTGCACGAGATGACTTTGGTTGCTTAACGCGGTGGGGAATAGGTGTTAAATAATAGCAGAGTATATTAAACACCACTACAGCAAAAAACAGAGAATAAGAGCTGCCGTCACAAGGGAATTAAGGGACAGAGACGGTGGGGTGACACAAGCAATTTATATGAGAAGGATTTTGCCTTCTTAAGAAAAAATAAATAAAAACATGTATGGAAACATTAGAACGCGGGGTATGGTTTAATAAATCTTTCTTTGGGTCAGACTGATTTGCATATGGCCATGTCTGAACTGGGGTGGCGGAGTGAGCTAAAGAATGATGATGGATTAAACCCAGATCAGTTGACTGGGGGTGAGTGCTTGCAATGTTCAACACTCCGTCCATCATCCCCTTTGGTTTTGCTATGTTCGCCCTAAGTTGGCAGGGTATGCCCAGACGTGGGTCCCTTGCTCACTTTGCCACTGGATTCAAGATAGCCTGGCTGATGACGGCTGTAAGCCAGAAACCGGTCCCAGGATGCTTGTTTCCGGTCCAGGGAAGACATGGCTTGGCAGTTCAGGCTGGACTGTTCCCATGAGGCACAGGGTCAGACTGATTTGCATATGGCCATGTCTGAACTGGGGTGGCGGAGTGAGCTAAAGAATAATGATGGATTAAACCCAGATCAGTTGACTGGGGGTGAGTGCTTGCAATGTTCAACACTCCGTCCATCATCCCCTTTGGTTTTGCTATTAAACACCACTACAGCAAAAAACAGAGAATAAGAGCTGCCGTCACAAGGGAATTAAGGGACAGAGACGGTGGGGTGACACAAGTAATTTATATGAGAAGGATTTTGCCTTCTTAAGAAAAAATAAATAAAAACATGTATGGAAACATTAGAACGCGGGGCATGGTTTAATAAATCTTTCTTTGGCTTGAAAAGGTTTAATTTACCAGGGTTTTCAGTGGCAGAAGAAAGTCAGAATTCTAGTAAATCAGGCCCTATATGTCAGCGTTGGTTTGTTTTATTTGCTCGGTGCTGTGCGGCTCTTCATAAAATGTAGTGCTATATAAAAGCTACATTATAAGTAAATTCAACAAAGAAACAGTGGCTTACAGGCACTTGGTTCAATAAAGAATGCTCTGTCTATTATGTACTCAGTGCACAAGATATGTAGGTGTAAATGTATGGGAATAATAGCAGCATTCTGACGCCTGTATGAATCTATGAGTACCCTGCAAGAAACTGGTTTTATTCGCAACAAGGACATCTCATCACTAGACATTCTTTAGGGATTGATAAAATGAGTACCACTGAGTGAACTAATTAGAGCACGTGCTATTACCAGCATTAATAACTGTCAAAATCTTCTGCAGCAACTGCTACATAAAACACAAAATTGTTATAACTTTGTAAAATAAAAATAAAAAATACAGACAGAGAGTCCTATATATTAAGGATTTCCTCAGATTTAAGGCAATCTGAAGACTTTCTTGACCTCCACTGTTGTTTGCAAATATCAAGACACATTACAACAACATCAAATGGTGTGACAATGAGGTTTTTGGTTTTCTACACCTTGTCCAGTGATTGAAGGGGCATTTGCTGGCTTCTACCCGCTCACCTTGCTCAATGGTGGGGAGGTGTATGCTTTTATACAGTGCCACCTTGCGCCAGGGCACCGTAGGTGCATGACCTCCTTCTGCCTTGCACAAGGGTTGGGGATATATTTCTTCACTTTTCCCTTGCCCATGCCTGGTGAGGCAGGTGGGCTTAGCCCTTTCCCTCCCTGCCTGGACCAAAGGACATGTTCCATTTCCAGGCACCTAGCAGTGATATCCTCACATTTGCTAATCAGGATCTGGGCAGAGGTCACGTGGCTCACTACCCCGTAGGCAATTACACAGTGGGGTGTTACCAAATACCCAGGGCCACTGGAATTATGCAGCAGGGTTGAGTAAATTTTACGGCATGTAAAGGCACATTATGTGGCGTAATGTGACACATTTTGTGATAGTATTACTTCATTATTTTGTGATTTTTTACATTTGTCAGCACTGCCTGGACATTGGTTGCACCTCACTGGTGCCAGTATAACACCCAAATATAGCAATAACCAACAGGAAAGTGACCAGTTCACCCATTGCAAAGAGCCTTCCAGCACGGGGCAACACACGTCACTGCGCTTTTAGTAATGTTTGAATTGTTTGACCTAAAAACAAGATCATGTTTTGTTAAAATCTGCAGATTATGTAGCAGATGATGGATTATCTACCAAATGCAGCAAATCTATAATTATGTGAAAAACACCGCAGCGGCACAATCGCATATTTCCAGTGGCCCTGCAAATACCCCACCACACAATGTGAGGGGAAAAGAATGGGCAGCCATAGTATATAAGAAATGCCAATTCTGTCCCCTGTAAAATTACGATTCCCCTTCACCAATTTTCCCTCAATGTTGCAGATAGGACAGCCTTCAAAATTCAGGCCCCCAGCATGCCAAATGTGGTGAAGATTGGTCACTTGATCAGTCCTAACCTCATCATCAAAAATAGGCTTTAGTCCTCACACCCAATGGCTGGTCAGGGCCAGTGGGTAACCAATACACTCCGGCCTTGCTAGGTTAGGGTGAAAAGAACGAAACCCTCCACAGCACCGCTGACCAGCTGGGAATAATAGTTAACCCTCTCCATATATTATTTGAATGGCCTATGCACCGTGCCCAATGGTGGTGGGGGGAGGGGGTATTGCTTTACAGGTTGTTTGCCTAGGAGCCACAGAGGTGCATAGTATATGCCTCCGCCCTCTCATCTTACCGACAGGTGGGTGTCGAATACTGTATATGCCCCAGTGACACATAGCCCTCCAGGCCTTGCCTAAAGCATGAAAGAGGTGGTATTGACCCCAGCTTCTTTGTCCAAGAGTGGGCATTGTCAATGTAACCACACCTCCCTTGTGCAAGGTGGGGTATTAGACAAACACGCGCCCCTGCCTGATGGGCAAGGTAGGGTGGTAACAGCCAATAGATACCCCCACCCACCATAAGGCAAGGTAGGATGCATACAATATTCTACCTCTACACCATTATTCAGTCTCAGGATGTTTGTGAATAATGGAACAGATCAAAAAACATATTCTGCATCCTTGGGAAAGGCAGAGGGAGAACACTGAGCACCTGCCCTTAAGCAAATCAAATAGAATTTTGTTTTCAACAAATTTCATTGAAACAGAAAGTTTTAGTTAGAAAATTGCAATTTCAATAAAAGTGTCTGCATTGCTCAAGCATATATCGATTTTTTTGAATGTCTTCCAATGTTACCATACGGTGGGGAGATTAAAATAATAAGAGCCCCGTCTGGACCTTGGGCAAAGTGGATAGGGAGCAGGAACACCACCGGGGGCCTTAAACACACCATTCTGTAACTTGTGAATCGCTTCTGGCGTTAGTGAAAATCAGAAGAGATTCAAAAATATTTTTATACCCACCCATCCCTTAAGGGCAGGATGCGGGGTGGGGCGCGGAATACACAGCATGCAATGCCCCTGCTCAAGGTTCGGAGGAGATTATTTTTAAAACATCTGCCCCATCCTTCGGCAAGGTACAGGTGGTGAAAATGTTCCACCCCCATTTAGCATGTGGAGTGTTAAGGAGAGCTTCCCAGCATCCTGTACTTTGAAGCAGAAGGATGCCCAGCACAGGGGACACCTGCCCCGGAGCACTGTTAGTAACAGAGTAAAGGACCTAGGATTAGCGTAAGTGGTCCCCAGCCTCCTTCACTCTAAAAACAATTAAAGTCAAGGAGGATCAAGACAGCTGACAGCAGCCTCACCACCCTCTCCACCCTTTCTGTCTTCACCATTAAAAAACTGTACATGTAAAAAACACCTAGGAAATTCCCTGGAGAATATAATGTGAAAGGGGAGTTCTGGTTGATTAGGTGGAATAGTGGCAACATCACAAAAACTAAAAACATATGAAAATCACAAGTTAAGCTAATCCCTTAAACTTACCTCACATAACAGCACCCCATCCTCACTCAACCCTAGCTCCCATTCCGGGGTACATTGTCTCCTTCATTAAACATGTTTTCAGACCTGCCACCACTTTACAAAAAGTATAGGATCACAAATTCCAACTGTAACGAAAAGACGTGGACATCTATATGTACATAATGACTTCATTCATGGAACCTTAACTGGGGGATTTCAAGCCGTTTGAGTTTTTGCAACTTTATTGCCCCTATGAGTAGGTATGTTCAAGAACACTGATGAGTTTTAGAATAGTACTGGTGCTCGGTGACTCTCAGCACCTGCACTTATAACACCATATGGCTGTGCTGTTTGTATACTTTTGAGGAGAATACATCAACAAAGTATTTAACAACCCAAAATTCAATATAAATTATTAATACATGCCGTCCAGACCGTTCTTATAGCTTTGGGTAGCCTGGAATAGTCCGTAATGTCACACTTGTAGAGGTGTGATGGTTAATATTTGCGGGTTGATGTATCGATGAAAAGTCCAAATATCTATAAACCCATGTATGTACCCAGGTTTCTTCTTCTAAACTCGGTCTGCCACTCATATCTCTGTGCAACAGACTGAAGGCCTTTGAGCCCTCCGGCCAGAGGATTCAAGAGACTCCAAGTAATGAGCGTCAGCCCCCGCTGAACCGACTCCCACAAAGGGTGTGCTGACTCTGTTCACACACGTTGCTGTTAGGCCTGGGGTGGGGTTTGATGCTTGCCACTAACCAGCTAACCAGTCCCGGAGAGCTATCCACAGCATCTCCCTTACCCACGGCCCTCTTATCACCCACGCCAAGGATTCGTCTTGGACAAAAGGTGTTCTATGGAGCGGATGAATGATGGATGGAATCTAACATGGTGCAGATATTAATTGGGAATAAAATCAAAAGTCAATGCAGGTCCAGCTTCTGCCAGCTCTCGCTGGCACCCTCTTCTGATGCAGGCAAGTCTGCTGTCTCCATCGCCACCACACCCTGGTACAGCCTCATTCCTTGCTCATCAGGGAGGCTCACTAAACTTGGCCCTTCTCCTGTCCAGCTGCTCCACTGAACAAACATCAGCAAGGGTCCCTGGGTGCTGGATTGTACGTGCACATCACACCATCAGTGCAATGCGCATTACAAGCGGGAAGTGAGCTTTGTACAAAACAAAATCAACACAATAGTCTAAAAGCACAAATTAACAGCACACGGTGGTAACGCGTGGGTGAGGCGTCCTGCAAGTTGAGAGGTGTATATACACAAGTCTACAAAACCATTTAAGTGCATGAAATAACAATCATAACTAGGTGGTACAATGGGCCAGATATACGAACATTTCATTTTGCGAGTCTCTGATTGCAATTTTTTGAGACTCGCAAAATGAAATGTACTAATGAGTCTCAGACACATTAGCGATTCCCAAATGGGTCGCAAGGGACCTGCCTCATCAATATTCATGAGGCAGGTAGCAATTTGTGACCCATTTGGAATGGGCAATAACACAGGGATGTTGGCCTGGTGGGGACAGCAAATACCATGTCTGTGTTTAAAAAAAAAAAAATGCAGTCCATTTTCCTTAAAGGAAAATGGGATGCATTTCAAAAAGAAAAGTTAAATGTTTCTGTTTTATTTTTTAAGGGTAAGCAGTGTTCTGTGGGACCACTACCTGCTCTTAAAAAACGTTTTCACTACCATTCACAAAAGGTAAAGGGTTCTCTGGGGACCCGTTCCCGTTTGCGACTGGCTTACCACCTACTTCAAGTAGGTGGGAAACTGCGATTGTTTTGTGGCTGCATTCTGGTCGCAAAACAATTGCACATCCCCCTGCAACTCGTTATTAGGAAGGAATGCCTTTGGCATGCCCATTTCTAAAAGCGACTCACAAACCCTATTTTGTGAGTCGGTAATAGGTTGCTGACTCATAAAATATGGTTTGTACATAGAAAAATGTATTTTACTGGTCGCAAATGGCGCAATGGACTGTTTGCAACTGATAAAATGCATCATACATCTGGCCCCATGCGTGTAAAGCATGATACAAAGAGCCTAATGTGCACAATTAATAGGTGATTCTAGTGAGGGAGAAAGCTGATGACTGCACCTGTGCACTCCTCACAAAGGGAAGGGGATGTACCTCCATTAGTCACTTGCTGTCGATGACATTAATGTAAAAAATTCACAAGCATCAAAATGATAGACACAACAAGAAAAACAGGAACCTAGCAAATTCTTCTCGTGGTAGTTAGGCCATTGAATGTGTCTACACAAGCTGAATTATGAGTGCTTGAATACACATAGGGCCAAATGTACATAGACTTCCGTTTGCGATTTCCTAATAGCAAATTTGCGATTCGCTATTAGGAAATCGCAAACAGCTGGCACTCACAGGGATGGTGGCCTCCTGGGGTCAGCATGTCTGTGACTGTTTTTTAAATAAGCAAAAAACACACAATTGATGGACGGAATGCAGAACAAATCAAAACATTCACCCCCAGTCAAGAGATCTGGGTTAAATCCATCATTCTTTTGCTCACCATGCCACCCCAGTTTAGACCTGGCCATATGCAAATCAGTCTTGACCCTGTGCCTCATGGGAACAGTCCAGCCCGAACTGCCAAGCCAGATCCTTCCTAGACCGGAAACAAGCATCCTAGGACCTGTTTGAACCCAGCCATATGCAAATCAGTCTTGACCCTGTGCCTCATGGGAACAGTCCAGCCCGAACTGCCAAGCCAGGTCCTCCCTGGACTGGAAACAAGCATCCTAGGACCGGTTTCGGGGTTTCACCCCTCTTCAGCCAGGATAGCTTGATTCCAGTGGCATGGAGAGCACGGGACCCACGTCTGGGCATACCCGTCCCACTCGGGGTGACAATTGCAAAAACAACAGTTGATGGACAGAATGCAGAACAATGTCATACATTCACCCCAGTACAGAGATCTGGGCCTAAATCCATCGTTTTTTTGCTCACCATGCAAATCCAGTTTGAACTCAGCCATAGCAAATCAGTCTTGACCCTGTGCCTCATGGGAACAGTCCAGCCCGAACTGCCAAGCCAGATCCTTCCTGGACCGGAAACAAGCATCCTAGGACCGGTTTCGGGGTTTCACCCCTCTTCAGCCAGGATAGCTTGAATCCAGTGGCACAGTGAGCCCGGGACCCACGTCTGGGCATACCCGGCGAACTTATGGCGAGAAAGCAAAAAACACACAATTGATGGACGGAATGCAGAACAAATCAAAACATTCACCCCCAGTCAAGAGATCTGGGTTAAATCCATCATTCTTTTGCTCACCATGCCACCCCAGTTTAGACCTGGCCATATGCAAATCAGTCTTGACCCTGTGCCTCATGGGAACAGTCCAGCCCGAACTGCCAAGCCAGATCCTTCCTAGACCGGAAACAAGCATCCTAGGACCTGTTTCGGGGTTTCACCCCTCTTCAGCCAGGATAGCTTGAATCCAGTGGCACAGTGAGCCCGGGACCCAGGTCTGGGCATACCCGGCGCACTTATGGCGAGAAAGCAAAAAACACACAATTGATGGACGGAATGCAGAACAAATCAAAACATTCACCCCAGTCAACAGATCTGGGTTAAATCCATCATTCTTTTGCTCACCATGCCACCCCAGTTTAGACCTGGCCATATGCAAATCAGTCTTGACCCTGTGCCTCATGGGAACAGTCCAGCCCGAACTGCCAAGCCAGATCCATGGTGAGCAAAAAAACAATGGATTTAGGCCCAGATCTCTGTACTGGGGTGAATGTATGACATTGTTCTGCATTCTGTCCATCAACTGTTGTTTTTGCAATTGTCACCCCGAGTGGGACGGGTATGCCCAGACGTGGGTCCCGTGCTCTCCTTGCCACTGGAATCAAGCTATCCTGGCTGAAGAGGGGTGAAACCCCGAAACCGGTCCTAGGATGCTTGTTTCCAGTCCAGGGAGGACCTGGCTTGGCAGTTCGGGCTGGACTGTTCCCATGAGGCACAGGGTCAAGACTGATTTGCATATGGCTGGGTTCAAACTGGCTTTGCATGGTGAGCAAAAAAACGATGGATTTAGGCCCAGATGTCTGTACTGGGGTGAATGTATGACATTGTTCTGCATTCTGTCCATCAACTGTTGTTTTTGCAATTGTTTTTTAAATAAAGCAGTGTTTTTATTTTGAAATGCAGCCCGTTTTCCTTAAAGGAAAACAGGATGCATTTAAAAAAGAAAAATGAGAAAGGGGTCTCTTGGGGACCTCTTACCGTTTGCGAATGGGTTACCACCAACTTGAAGTTGGTGGTAATTGTGAGTGTTTTGCGACCACATTCCCAGTCGCAAAACATTCCTACTACCAGTGCGACTCACTGTTAGAAAGGAATGCCCTTGGCACGCCCCTTCCTAATAGCGACTTGCAACCCAATTTGCGATTCAGTAATAGCTTACCGAATCACAAATAGCACTTTGTACATTTAAAAATGCTTTTTTCAGGTCGCAAAAGGCTCGATTCTGCAAATCAGAGTGTTTGCGAGCTGAAAAAAGCTACGAACATCTGGCCCAGAGTCACTAATTCCAATTTATGATCCGCATCTTCCTTGACATTCTATTGGCTGTTTAGATAGAACAGCATTCTGTGAGGGCCGGTAAGTGAACCTCCACTTGCCCCTACATATATGTAAGTAGAGGCACCCCTAGAACTTCATAAGCATGTTTAAATTCATAAATGGACACCATCAAAAGGGAATGTTATTCCATTTTAAAGATACTTGTTGATGCTTCATGCACACCTGTAGGTGTGGAATTGAAATGTATTCCCTGCTCCACCTAGAATGTCTATGCACAGCTTGGTTGTAGGAAGTTGCTGCCTTGATTTGTAGGTGGTGGCTCTGTTCTATTACATCTTACAATACACTGGCATTTATACTACTATTGGATCTGTAGTTAGTTGCTTCTAGACTGGAGAAGGGTGACTCTTCCCTGCAAAGAATGTGTCATACCATCAAAAAATAAAGCCTGCAAATATACAATTATTCAACACTGCCTGTATGAATGATATGGCAAGACAACTACTAAATTAAATATTTATGTTGTTTAATTTATACCCACAACATAACGCGTACTCGCTATGTTATGGGACACTAATAGATGTATTTGGGTCCAGTTCTAGGGTGTCATTTTATATCAACATGAATCAATCTGCAGGACGTGGGAATATAGGGAGCATCATATGTCTCACAAGCATCATTCTACAGGATGACAACAATTTGTTGAGTTGGGGGACGTGCTGGTAAAGTAAGATGGAGGTGAAGCACAAATGTAAAAAGTGGATGTTATGAGAGGAGGCAGAAGCCAAACTTGAACCAATGTATTCCACTTGCTGATCAACCAATTCTTTATGAGTCCCAAGAATACTGTGGACTCCAGTGCTTCACCTCATTTGAGCACTGCAGTGATGTGTGCGCCATTTCAGCAGATGCAACACAGAAGGAACAAGTAGGACAGGTAGAGAGTCTCTTCACTCCTGACATCCAATGCTTTAAATACTTCCTGCGGATCACTGACAGAATATCGACAACAACAATATTGTGTTACACAAATATCAGGATATAAATATCGTTGTCAATAATATCGACTTCCTATCTTCATAATGGTAAGTACAAAAATATTGGGGGAAAAATATCGTTGTTAAAAATATCGATGTATAAAAATATCGGTTTTTTAATATGTATAAAAATAATGTAAAATAAATTAAATAATAAATGTAACTTAAAAAAATGTATTTAGATTTATTTGTAAATGTTAACAATTATATTAAATGAATTTAATTTTAAAAAAATAAACATACATATATAAAATGTAATACATATATATTTACTTAAAAACAATTAATAAATAATAATTTAAATTAATTTTAAAATGGTATAAATATATTAAAAATTATAAATAAATATATATACATACACCTGTAACATAAAAATGAATAAATAAAAAAAAATATTATAATTCAAAATATTAAACTCTTTAATATTTTTTAAACCTACATTTTGCACTACATTGAGTGCAACAGTAGAGAAAGTGTTGGAGAGCGGAGGGGTAAAAATTACTATTCCCACTCCAGCAAATGCAACAGTAGGGAAAGTGTTGGATAGTGGAGAAGTAAAAATTACTATTCCCACTCCAGCAAATGCAACAGTAGGGAAAGTGTTGGATAGCGGATAGGTAAAAATACTGTTCCCACTCCAGGAAATGCAACAGTAGGAAAAGTGTTGGATAGCGAAGGGTTAAAATTTACTATTCCAACTCCAGCGAGTGCAACAGTAGGGAAAGTTTTGGATAGCGGAGAGGTAAAAATTAGTATTCCCACTCCAGTGAATGCAACAGTAGGGAATGTATTGGATAGCGGAGGGGAATAATTTACTATTCCCAATCCAATGAGTGCAACAGTAGGGAAAATGTTGGATAGCGGAGGGAATAAAATTACTATTCCCATTCCAGCGAGTGCAACAGTAGGGAAAATGTTGGATAGCGGAGGGAATAAAATTACTATTCCCACTCCAGCGAGTGCAACAGTAGGTAAAGTGTTGGATAGCGGAGAGGATAAAATTACTATTCCCACTCCAACGAGTGCAACAGTAGGGAATGTGTTGGATAGCAGAGGAGTAAAAATTACTATTCCCACTCCAGCTAGTGCAACAGTAGGGAAAGTGTTGGATTGCGGAGGGGATAAAATTACTATTCCCACTCCAGCGAGTGCAACAATAGGGAAAGTGTTGGATAGCAGAGGGGTAAAAATATCTATTCCCACTCCAAGGAGTGCAACAGTAGGGAATGTGTTGGATAGCGGAGGAGTAAAAATTACTATTCCCACTCCAGCGAGTTCAACAGTAGGGAAAGTGTTCGATAGCGTAGGAGATAAAATTACTATTCCCACTCCAACAAGTGCAACAGTAGGGAAAGTGTTGGATAGCGGAGGGGAAAAAATTACTATTCCCACTCCAGCGAGTGCAACAGTAGGGAAAGTGTTGGATAGCGGAGGGGATAAAATTACTATTCCCACTCCAGCGAGTGCAACAGTAGTTAAAGTGTTGGATAGCGGAAGAGATAAAATTACTATTCCCACTCCAGCGAGTGCAACAGTAGGGAAAGTGTTGGATAGCGGAGGGGAAACAAATACTATTATCACTCCAGCGAGTGCAACAGTAGGGAAAGTGTTGGATAGCGGAGGGGATAAAATTACTATTCCCACTCCAGTGAATGCAACAGTAGGGAAAGTGTTGGATAGCGGAGGGGATAAAATTACTATTCCCACTCCAGCGAGTGCAACAGTATGGAAAGTGTTGGATAGCGTAGGGGATAAAATTACTATCCCCACTCTAGCGAGTGCAACAGTAGGGAAAGTGTTGGATAGCGTAGGGGATAAAATTACTATTCCCACTCCAGCGAGTGCAACAGTAGAAAAAGTGTTGGATAGCGGAGGGGAAAAAATTACTATTGTCACTCCAGCGACTGCAACAGTATGGAAAGTGTTGGATAACGGAGGGGTAAAATTTACTATTCCCACCAAAGAAAAATGAAAAAAAAAAAAAAATATCAACTACAATACAAAAAATTAATAAAAAACTAAAAAATCAAACATATGTAAAAATATAAAAAAAAATCAGAACATAGAAACATAGAGGGGTCGATTCCGATCCCGGTCGGAGGCGCACCTAATACCATTCGGCCGGGAAAAAAGCCAGGCGAATGCCTGTTTCCCGACCGATTCGCACATACGTCCGAACGAGCAAGTACGATGCGCACAACTGCCCAAATCCCGACCCAGTCGTACTCACCCAATACAGGTCCTGTTCTCCGACCGAGGCGGATCCGGAAACGCAGAATCGAGTCGCACGGAAGCCAAAATGCTGCCCCGTCCGGCCGGACAAGTACGATGCGCCCTCCGTACGTGCCGAACCCGTCGCTACGCACGGCACGTCAAAGCATCCGGGACAGGCGCACATAAGCTCCGATTCGCACCACAAGACGATCTACGGCTACGAGACGAACACGCCAGCGATGAGGACGAGGCGAAGCAAAGAGAAAGACGAACGAGACGAACCAACCATAAATCCCATCGTGCCGATCCTACCAATATTCTACATCTATTACCGGAACTGGCACGGACGCGTACGACGCAGAAGGTAAGTCAGACACCCACCACACAAACAAACCACACGTACCCGACATATCACACACACACATAGGGATGCAGAAATTACTTGCAAGAGCAGCACCATAGGGGCGGGATGGCTATCACCAATGCCACATATACACATAGGGGCCTGGATGCCAACCACTAACACCACCCCTACCCAGGGGGTGCTAGATGCCTGTCACTACTACCACCTCTACCCATGGGGGGCTGGATGCCTACACCACTACCACCCCTACTCAGGGGGTGCCAGATGCCTACCACTACCACCACCCCTACCCAGGGGGTGCTAGATGCCTACCCCTACCACCACCCCTACCCAGGGGGTGCTAGATGCCTGTCACTACTACCACCCCTACCCATGGGGGCAGGATGCCTGTCATTACCACCACCCCTACCCAGGTGGTGCCAGATGCCTACCACTACCACCACCCCTACCCAGGGGGTGCCAGATGCCTACCACTACTACCACCCCTACCCATGGGGGGCAGGATGCCTGTCACTACTACCACCTCTACCCATGGGGGGCTGGATGCCTACCACCACTCCCACCCCTACTCAGGGGGTGCCAGATGCCTACCACTACCACCACCCCTACCCAGGGGGTGCTAGATGCCTACCCCTACCATCACCCCTACCCAGGGGGTGCTAGATGCCTGTCACTACTACCACCTCCACCCAGGGGTTGCTGGATGCCTGTCACTACTACCACCCCTACCCATGGGGGGCAGGATGCCTGTCACAACCACCACCCCTACCCAGGGGTGCCCGATGCCTACCACTACCACCACCCCTACCCAGGGGGTGCCAGATGCCTACCACTACTACCACCCCTACCCATGGG